>JACVBY030000499.1:0-600000 GCA_017589505.3 Metroxylon sagu | reverse complement strand
CCTTTGAGTTCTTTTTGGTCTTAAATATCCATTTGCAACCAATGGGCTTCGCACCTTCAGACAAAGGGACAAGATCCCAAACGTCATTGTCTTTCATGGACTTCATCTCTTCATTCATGGCATCAATCCACTTTTGAGAGTTAGAACTTTGCATGGCTTGATGGAAGCTGATTGAATCATCTTTCATTAATCCAGTATCAGCCTTATGTTCTTGGAGAAAAACAATATAGTCTTCTAGAATTGCATTTCGTCTCTTTCTAGTGGATCTTCTTAATGGCATTTGCTCTTGAGTTTCTTGAGGTTGTTGAGTTTGCTCTTCAGGAGCAATATCTTGATTTTGAATAGGGAGTTCATCAACATTGTCTTGTTTTGGATTTGCTATTTGAGCAATGTCAGAAATGGAAACCTAATCATTGTTAATAACAACTATAGGAAGAGAAACGAATTTCTTTTCAAAAACAAGATCCCTAACCTGATCTCCCTTCTCAAATTCAACATCCTCAAAAAATCGGGCATTCCCTGTCTCGAAAAAGGACTTAGTCGTAGGGTCATAAAACTTGTAACCCCTTGACCTTTCAGAATATCCAACAAAGTAGCAGCTGATTGTTCTTGAGTCAAGTTTCTTTTCATTTGGCCTATATGGCCTTGCCTCAGCTGGACAACTCCAAATGTGAAAATGTTTCATGCTAGGCTTCTTGCCTGTCCATAATTCATAAGGGGTTTTAGCTACTGCTTTAGTTGGTACTCTGTTGAGTATGTAAGCTGCAGTCTTTAATGCCTCTCCCCAGAGTATTTCTGGTAAGGTAAAATGACTAATCATACTCCTCACCATGTCTTTAAGTGTCCTATTTCATCTCTCAGCAACACCATTCATGCTAGGGTTACCTGGCATGGTATATTGTGGGACGATACCACATTCTTCTAGGAATTTAGTAAAAGATTCTGGATGTTGTTCATCTGTTTCATCATATCTGCCGTAGTATTCACCACCACGGTCAGATCTAACAGCTTTAATCCTTTTGTTGAGTTAATTTTCAACTTCATCTTTGAATGTTTTGAACGCATCCAGTGACTGAGACTTCTCATGAATTAGATATAAGTAGCCATAATGGGAGTAGTCATCTATGAATGAAATGAAATATTGTTGACCATTCCAAGAGGCTATAGGGAATGGCCCACAAATATCAGTGTGAATGAGTTCTAAGACGTCTATACTCCTGTTGGCACCTAATCTCTTAATGTTTGTCTGCTTCCCCTTTATGCACTCAATACAAACTTGAAAGTTTGTTAAATCAAGGGGCTCAAGAATTCCATCTAACACAGTCTCTCAATTCTTTGTTTAGATATATGGCCTAAACGCTTATGCCATAATGTAGTAGAACTCTAATGGGTTAATTTGCGTTTAATGCCACGTGAACTTAAATGCAAGGTTTCATTAAATGAGGCAACAGTATCAAGCAAATATAGGTTATCATGAAAAGATAAAGAACCGGTACCAATAAGATTTGAATCTTGACATAAACTAAACTTACTATTTCCAAATGAACAAAAGTAACTAAACTTGTCCAATAAAGAAATAGAAACCAAATTCCGTCTAAATGATGGTACAACATATGTTTCATTCAAATCTAAATAATAATCAGTCTTTAATAATAACCTAAAAGTTCCTATTGCTTCAACTTTAACCGATTTGTCATCGCCCACATAGATGAATTTTTCAGTATCAGTTGGCGTTCGGCAACTTAGGCAACCCTGCATAGACACACTTATGTGAGTAGTAGCACCAGAATCTATCCACTAAGTGTGTCTAGGTACAGAAGTTAAATTAACCTCAGAACAAATCAAATTGAGAAGTGTACCTTTCTTTGCATGCCAAGCGTGATACTTGGTACAGTTTTTCTTCGTATGGTCCTTACTTTTGCAAAAGAAACAAGCAATTTGTTTCTTCTGCGATGGAGCAACTGCAACTTCTTTATCCTTTTTCCTTTTCTTATTCTTATCTTTAGAAGTAGTTGCCAAGTTAGCACTTTCAGTCTTCTCTTATTTCAGTCTTTCTTCTTCTTGCACACAATGTGAAATGAGCTCATTAAGCGTTCATTTGTCTTTTTGGCAGTTGTAACTAACTTTGAATTGACTGAATTGTTCAGAAAGAGATATCAAAATCAAGTGCACGAGTAAGTCCTCAGACAACTCTAACTTTAGTGCCTTTACTTTTGAAGCAAGATGAGACATCTCCATGATGTACTCCCTTATATTCCCTTGTCCTTTATACTTCATTGAAACAAGACTGACCAACAGTGTGCTAGTTTCAGCTTTTTTATTTTTAGCAAAATCTTTTTCAATTTCCTCAAGGAACAACTTAGCATTAGTCTCTTCAGACATTGCACCCCTAAATGTTTCTGGAATTGCACGCTTCATAATCATAAGACTCATGCGATTAGAATGTTCCCATTTTCAAAGTTCCTTTTATCCTCAATAGAACTTTCTTCCATAAGATCAACGGTCGTTCCTCTCGAAGTGCAAGGTCTAGATCCATGCAACCGAGAACAATCATAACGTTCTCTTTCCAATTCTTGAAGTTTGTGCTATTTAACATAGGTATGAATTTATATTTGCAGATATTGTAGAAGCAGAGGAATTGACTGAACAAAGAATAAAATAAAAATACAATTAAACTCACAATCCACATATATGTGTAATTTAAGCAATAAATTCAAATAATGGTGCGACCCATCACAAGATACCTAGCACAACATTGGCATTCAATCTTTGGACAGAAATATCAATTTGTAAGTGGTACTCAGTGTAGTAATCAAATATTGATAATTAATCCTGTCAAACAATAAGCCTTTCTTTGGACCAACTTATTGCTCACATGGAAAACTTAATAATCATCACATATTTATTACCACAGGTATGTTTGAAACTTGGCCAAATAATAACCTTTCTTTGGGTCGATCACTATTCGCATAAATTACAAGCATATAATTGTCTTGATATTCCAAATAAATTAATTTACACAAGAGAGATTACTTTGTTAACATGATATTTCAATTAAATTAATTTAGAATATCAGACATTACAATAAAAGAAAAGCACCAAAATTCTTTATATATATATATATATATATATTAGTTTCCTTTAAAATAACATGTTTGAATATCAATTATTACTTACGCCAACCAACTTTGGCCTAATGGTTTGGTATTGGTTCAAAAGTTAGAGTCTCTGGTTCCAGATCTAAAGTAAAAACCTTGCAAATAATTAATTTTTTTATTTAAATTTAAATTTGAATAAAAGCAACGTTATCAAGAGTAAATCGTTGCAAATAATTAATTTTTTTATTTAAATTTAAATTTAAATGGCATTTCATATAATGCACGATGAATTTATTTGTTTAAAACTTCAAATTTAACCGTTAAATGCAAACTGAATTTATTTGTTTGAAACTTCAAATCCGTTGGATGCAAGTCTTCAAAGAACATATTTCCAATTTAACAAGAAACTTCTAAAACAATGAATTAATATATATACTTTATCTCTTAATGATTTAACATAAAAATAAGGCTCTGATACCACTTGTTAGAAATTTAAGGAAGATACTTTAAAGATGAAAACCATCATCAAAATTTAAGACCTTTCATGTTAAATCATCAATAGAATGAATAGAGTGAAAGTGTACCCGAATCCATGGAGAATATGATAGAGAAACTTGTAGGTTCTTGATCTTCCAAGCCTTATATGCACAATTCTTCTTAAAGAGTATCGAATTTCTTCTTTTCTAATGATGGGATGTCAGAAAAGAAAACTATGCATATAATCTGGGGATCATACCCTTTTATAATAAGTTTGTACACTTTCATAAAGAGTAATGACTTTTGGATTCATACTCTTTTATAAAAAGTAATGACTTTTGAGTTCATACCCTTTCGCGAAGAGTGATTACTTTTGAACTTTTCTTATTTCTATTTTTGGCTCATCATAAAAACTAGAAATAAGACCTTTGGGATATACATATTACGAAGTCCATACCAAATGAGATGTCATTAATCCTAATAACTTAATCCATATAAGATTACTTCATAAGGGCTAATTCTTTAGATAACTTACAATATGATATATATAGGCCTATATATTAAATAAATATCTAACAGTTCAATTATGAATGCCGAAACAGTTAAAAACAATCAAACATTTAGATTGATATGTGCATAATTTAGGGGGCATTAAGATCTGGTAATTTTTTGGCAGAAGACATTACATCTCTTTATAATGGAGCAACCAATGCTGAAAGGTACTGCTTAGATGATATCGATGTAATTTCTCTAATTAATAGCTGCAGCTTGAACAGCATCACTGTCAATTGTGGATCGTATGTTTGTTGCATTCTGTGGAGGAAGAATTCCCTGAGATCTTGATCAAATTATTAATGCTGAAGTCTATTATTAACCACCTGAAATGTTATTTTATTTTATTTTGCCCGAAGGAACCCTGTGGTATCTGAACCTGTATGCACTATTTCTTGATCAAATATGACAGGACCAATCTATTCATGAATCCAAGGTGGAAGATAAAATCGAACGATTCTGTGAGCTTTATCTCCTGTGGCAGCAATGAACTATTCTAGCATTTGAGAATCTAAAAATATCTTAAGATGACATTTTTGTGATCATAAAACTATAATCGTAAATACATTGCTTCATTATGTGACGCATTTAATGAATGCCAATTTAAGGAGAGAAATGAGCATACGGTATAGCCGCCAGGTGTGTTTTTAATTATAATTTTGAGTTAACTGAAGCAATATTATAACTAAAAGTCTAAAACGTACTAGTCGTGCTAGTTTTTGAACTGAAAGTCCCACGCATGACCGTTCATTTGTTGAGCAACGGCCTCGATGAGTTGATTTTCCCAAAAAAAACGACGGACGAGAGGCGGGTAACTGCTCTGTTGCTTCCCTCGTACGGTTGCTCTAACGTACTCGCGGTGGACGCGAGAAATCGAAGCCTCTCTCTTCGCCCTCGCTCGATCGATGGACTCCGGCTTATCTCGAGCTCCTCGAAGGCTCCATCTCCCTCTCTATTATCTTTCCCTACCATCTCCCCTCCTCCTCCCTCTCCCTTCGCAAGAGCTTCCCCTCTGCTCCAAATCGGATCGGCCGCTCCAGGTCAGTGTCCATGGATCTGCGAATGGCACCGCCTCTCTCTCTCTCTCTCTCTCTCTCTCTCTCTCTCTCCGCCATTAGAAAACATATATATTTGCAAGCAGAATTCGGGCGCGGGGCAGTGCTGCCCGATAGTGGTCGATCTTCTGGATTACCTCAATGAATCCTGGACTCAGTTCCGCGCCACAGGTACTATAAGATCTGAGATTTGATCTTTATTTGTTTCGATTTTAAAACTATCAAGATCAAGTTGAACGAATTGGTTAAAAATCTCAATGAGAAACAAAGGGGGCATGTTTCTTAGACGTTGCGTCCTTTGCATCTCAGCTGAAGCGAAAGGGGCAGTCCTCTTTGGTGGCCTTTGCGGTCGGAAAAAGGTGAGCCATCTTTCCTTTCTTTCACATAGGTATCAGCTAATTGGATTGTTGTTGATTTTGAGGGGCGAAAAAAAAAAAAAAAAAAAACCGAAGCTAAAAGCCGAAATATTATTCCAGTTTTTACTTTAAAAAATTAAAAATAATTACTAAATTTTTTTGAATAATATAAACAAAAAATATAATTATTATCGTTGATTGAAAAAAACGTTAGGATCATAGTAAAAGGATTTAAGTACTCATCAGAAATAAAATATATTTTCTCAATTAAGAAACTAAAATTATTTTAGCATTAGAAAGATCCTTCCTGATAAGCCAAAAATATGAATAAAAATTTGATGAAAATAGTTATAAATTAGACCAAAATTAGACTTGATTAAGATGATGTTTAGTCATGGCTTATGACATTAGCCATTCCCCAACATAGCTGACTCTTTATTCAAAGCCAATGAAAATGGTTTGATCGTTATGAACCCATGATGGTTATTAAATATCGTTGTACATTAAATGCCCATGATGGTTGTTCCCTAATATAGCTTGAGTCTAATTTAGTTCGGTCATTAAATGCATTAAACGCTTGAGATTACTTTAGTTTTATCCTATTATGGTGGTCCATCCCATCACCATTATCTTCATTTATAATAGAAACTTCTTCAATTAATAGAATCCATTATCTTAAATTTTTTGGCTAAGCATAGGAAGAAGGCTGAAAATAATGACTGAAAGTATAAATCTCTAGTCATGGTTGTCTTAAGAATTAATAAAAAAAACTTATATAACACACTTTCGCATCTAGTGACATAAGGATTAATAAAAAATAATAATATAAGGCACTTTCAATAACTTTTGAACTGTCCCCTAACATGCTATCTAACGTTTAATTTAAATAAGAGAAAGAAAATTTTAAAGTTGCAATATGAAATGCAATACCAGACAGTACTAAAAGTACTTCTATTCATTTGTGATGTAGTATAAAAATACTTTTTTTGATAACTGCATATAGTACCAAATAGCAGTGATCGAAAATATAAAAGTTGCAGTAGGTATTTTAACTGAAAGAAGTTATGGAAATTATAAATCATATGAAACTAAAGCATGATGGGAGTTCCAACAGTTATTAGAGGAGGTTTCTGATGGTTCTAAAACTAAATGGATAAGTTTTGAATGGTTGTTGAGTAATTTTATGATCAAAACATTATAAATGCAGAGGAAAGATAGCATTTGGGGACTCTCTTGAATAATTAAAATCTAGAGCATTTATCATTTGTACTATAGGTAGGAGTAGCATATAGCTTCTAACTTGTACAATAGATTAGTAACCTGTAATTTGTACCAGAGATTAGGTTTATCCTATAACTTAAAGTCTTTCTGTACCCTGCTCTTGTTGTCAATCAGAAATGAGAACCGCGTCCGTTGGTTGCCTGATTGTATTCTTAGATCATTTTGAAGCCAATAGATGGAAGACACAGTTTTGCATTAATATTTTGATCAATGATTTTGACTTACATGATCCAATCACTAGTAATAAAGTTTCATTCAAGTTTCAAAATCTTTCATGCTTAATCTGAAATTATATGCTTAAGTGAACACTAAGGGTTCTAACCAAACTTTGAGAGTCACCTTGTTCCACTCCTTGGCCCCCCAACAACCCCCCCCCAACCCAAACAAAAAAAAAAAAAAAAAAAAAAAACTTGAGGAGCCACTGGTGAAATCTGAAGACAAAACGTACTCATCAATATCTTCAAAAAGTGTTCATCATTCACTGCTGTTGCAGGGTATTTCCATCAATGCTCCTATAATTTTTACTCAAGTACGTTACAGTGCCATATCTGTAGTTTCAAATAGAATATTCGATCAGATTATGAGTTTATTATCAACTTTATTTTTCATAGTTGAAACTTAGAAGGTGATGGTCATAGTTTATTAATTTATGAACATCACATTTCAGTTGTTATCTGAGGAACTCGGCTGTAATGTTGATGAAATAATGGGGTATAGAGATGAATATTTGTGACACTCAGCCTGGCTATCGTGGAGGTGGAAATATTGACAATCTTGTTTTGAGTGATTGTGCACTCAGAGCTCTTCTGGACTCATGCAAGTCACCTGAAGATTTAGCAAATGAGCAGGCTATCAGAATGGTTGCTTTATTTGATAATTAAGGGGCAACCGTTTCCAATGCAGCTTCAAATCAATTTTTTTGTCTTCTGTGCTGTATCTCTGGTTGCTGTGGTATCTTTAGTCACAGCAGTACTTTCTTCCCCTTTTCTGCTTGAACCTAATCACCATCCCTGTACAGTCATTACATTTAATTTCATGTTGCAGTCTCATTTGTTTTCAAACAAAGCACACATTATGCATGGTAATTTATGGTCATCAACACCCATGGTAGTACAATACTGATATTTGTACTGAACATTTATTTTGAAATGTAGAGAAAGGCATTAGTTACACTCCATAGGGAATTGATCTTTACAAGAACCAGTATCATGTCATGAGACAAAGCGAAACTGAAGTAATAGGAAACCTATGTTGTTTTTATTGACTTAATGCTCTCACAAGGCTAGATTTGAACAGAAAATCTTTTGTGCAGGAACCTGTGCCTCTTATTCATATTGCTCAAATTTCTGGTCCAAGTAATCTGGAGAATTGCAATAGTGCCTAAGATTGACAATAGTTGTGTTATGCATGGTGTCTGGTGGTGAAGAAACAGAAAACAATATGTTAAATTTTGGTCATGTTTCAATTTGTAGGTGCCAAGTTTTTATCCACACCTGAAAATCAACAACCTTACTTTGCAGGCAGTATCATGCACTTTTTCTCAATTTTGCAGGTGGGATGAAACTCAATACAAGGAGCAGGCACACCAACCATGGTCCAGAACATGAGATGCATTGTTGATTGCTTAGCTCAGGAATACATGGGAGAGGGTGCTTTTGAACATGCAATAGGCTAATCTTTTCTTGGTATGCCATTTAACTGTTTGCCATTACTTTTCCCCAGGCGCAAACGTGTGACTGATCAAGTATTATCAGATTATTTGCAAAAAGAAGTCTGAATGGAAGTGTGAATCCTGTATCTCTTGCACATAAATAATACTTTGTTAAGTGTTGTGGACTGGCATTGTGGTCACAGCCCTGACTACCCAATGTCGATGTATCAAAAACATAGTTTCTGGAAATAAATCCTGTAGAGATTAGTGAATGCAGCATGTCAGAATTCTGTTTGACCGCCAACTTTTTGTTGTTATAAACCATAATTTTGGGAGTTTTCCTATGTTAATAATGTAGTACTCAAAAATCAAAATACACAAACAGAAAGCATGCAACAACGTGAAAATCAGAAGCCAAAGCATACTTGTCAACTGTCAAGTTGATTCTGCATTTGAAATTATGGCATTTTATATGTAATATTTTTTTTTAGAATAAAGTTTTGCATCTTGTGATTCTGCTGGGTATCATCCATTCTTATAAAAATTTTGTAGAACTTCTAGTCATAATATGCTTTGTTTCTTGTGATCTGTTGTTATGCCATTTGGTGATTGATATTATGCTCTCTCTCTCTGCATGTGCGCACACATGCACTTGCATGTGAGAAAAACTGAGGCTCATGATCTTCTCTTTCACTATGAAAATATTTCCTTTTGGATTCTTAACTAAAAACTAAAGGTGCCATATAAGAGTATGCAATATTATTTGAGAGATGGTTTCGTTGCCACTGCAGTGACCGCATAGAGATTACTGGTGATTCTTTAATGATCATCTCTCATCTGTCTTTAATGTTAGAAAAGATTCATGACTCAATTCTGTACCTCATTTTATTTAATCTTTGATCTTCTTTCAAGAGCTTGAAAAAGGAATATGTGGCAAATGTTTTTGCATACCGGTTGCACTATAAGTTGTAGATGACACATCCATTTTCAAGGTTGACAATAAAAATGGTGTCTCTAATATCCTTAAGAGTTGTCTGGATTGATGTCACTTGTCATGATTCCTTTTTAAGTCAGTTTGCCACAAGATCTCTGTTCTGTCACTGACAATTCCACTAGAAAAGTGCATTGTGTGGTGGTTCTCTTTTGATAGTACATGGAATAAACTGACAAAATCTTTAATTGGCTCATGATGCAGATCATCTTCAGCACTTCAAACTCTTTTTTGTGCTGCATGTGTTTTTATTGTAAGGTTTTCTTATTATTTGTTAAGAAATTAAAAATGTTTGTTGCTTTGAATTTCACATTTAAGTGCATCTTGGTACGTCTAGAACCATGCTGCCTTGTTTTGAACATACAGCTTCTTCACTACAACATTTATGAAGAGGAAGATTATGATATGATTCCGCGAAAAAGTGAAAATGTTGTGTTCTTATGTGTATAGTTTATGCTACCCACTGTATATTTATTTCGATTCTCTTGCGTCTTTGCACGTACCTTATTTGTGCTTTAAATTGAAAATTTTTTCCTCCTCTTTTTTCTAAATCAAGATTTTAATCAGCAATATTTAAGGAAAACGCTGTTGTTAAATCCATCCAGGAATTTGTTGTAAGCAAGGATGGGTGATGTGGATCTACAATAGGCCCCTTCCTTCAGCGATCGGCACCCAAACTGTAGATTGTGGCATTCCTCAGCTCTCCAAGCACAGGTGCGTCTATCTCATCCTCAGGCTTTAGCACATGCATATAAAATCCAAGAAAATTTGTTGGCTCAATTTGAGAATGTATAGTCACTATCGATAAAATTCATGAGGGAAATTGGGATTACAGTAATGTGCACTAGATCCAAAACCATAAGACAAGCCAAAATTTATGTTTAAAATTCATGCAGCATAGGTCTCTTGAATGATGACAAATTGGTTTTTTAACAACATACAAGTGACTGTAGGCCAGTTTAACAAGCGTAACCTACACAGCCCGATCCTCTGGCCAAACAAATGAAATAAGGTGGATTTTTTAACTCAGAAAACTTTAGTTGGTGAACAGGTTGTCTGGCAGGTTATGGCTATGTGCATGAGTAAAACACATCCATCAAATTAGAATCCATCTTAAAATGTATTTGGATTCATAATCCTGGTCTGCACCATCTATATTTTAGTTCAATCCCTTATCTGGGTCCTTTTAGGCTTGCCTTCCTAAATACTTTTCAAGGAACAAAATGTTATGTGGACCCTTTTTAGTTGTCTTCACATTCTGCTTACATGAGGGAATAATCTCATGTCCCTCTGTTGTTGCTCTTCTACTCTTCCTTATGGGTACTAGTTGTTATCTTCTTGACACATCCCTCTTAATATAAGCATGGTTGCTGACCTTAAGATAAGTGCCTATGCCAAGCACCTTGTTTAGTCCATTTATTCCACTATTCAAACAATTTTTTTTTCTTTTGGTGATAATTCGAACATTTTTTTTGTTATTATTGACTAATATATCATATGGCACTCAAATTGTATCACTTTGATCACCATGTTAAGTATCTCAATCCCATATTAAAGAGCCAGTGTTGTGATTCATCTTTCAATTCTCCTTAAATCATTCCCTTGGCATTCTCATCTGATTATTTGTATTCTTGTTGTTGAAGCACCCCTCAAACAAAAAGGAGAAAAATGGATTAGACTGTTGATGTTTAAATGGATGTCTCCAGACACTGGCCACATCGAGCCTGAAACATCTAAATATTTTGGTTAGAGTATCCACTAGAATGGATGCACTCCAGGTTGAGCCAATTACTCATCCACCTCAATGGTGTTGATATCACATCACAGCCACATGGAGATCAGCAGGTCTGAATTTCTCCCAACACGTAATTCGGTTTCTTGGCTGATGTTGGTGTTGTAGGTGCTTTTGTTCCCGTATCTCATGAAGTGAAGTTGGGTTGTGAAGCCACAGTCCTTTAATAATGCCAGGACCTCATTTTAGAAAAAAAAAAAAAAAAAAAAGGTTAGCCGAAAGATAATATTTAGATTCTTTGATCCTATCCATCACTCAGTACATAGCCGATTTGAAACTAAATATACATCAGCATGAGCTCTCACATAATCTCCTTGTTTAAGTCTTAACATATTCACCAATCCAAGTATCTAATTCCAAATTCAATCATCATCAAAGATATCATGATTAACTTATGATTAGCCTCAAAAGGTTTTATTTAGTATGCCTCTTAGTTTGTATAGACCATAGTTTGAATTTAATATTATTTACAATAACACAAGATCTTATGCAAAAAAAATTATCTAGCATATGATCGATGTGGGACTGAGCATATACCGGTATAGATTTTCACAAGCCTAGTTATTAATCAATTAACAGTTTTTATGGGATTTGCTATTAGCTATTTGATGTTCATTGCTATCTGAATTATCTCCATTTAGATCATTTAGATACTTTATGAATAAGTGGTGGCATAATTTTGTAATGGTGTAAAATAGGTCGTGTCAGACTGGCATGGCCTGTGGCCTACTTGGTGCATGATTTTATTGGCCATGCCAACAATGCCCACAGTATTTGAACCCCTGGCATGATCCCCTTCTTCTGATTTTTTGACCTTTTTTAAAAAATTATTAATAATAATTGATCATTTAATTATTTGATTCCAAGAAATAATAAAAAAAGTAACACTTTTATTGATGAATTATAATGTAAACGAAATTACAAATAATGAAATAAAATCTATTATCATTTTATTTGAGAAATGATTATTTCTCAAATTACACATGATCACAAAATTATACTTGAAAATTATAATTTATAAATTCTAATAAATTTAAAAAATATTTATGAAAAAATGAGAGATGATTACAACTAATTTGGATAAATTATTCTTTATTCTTTTGTCTTCTTCTAGTCTATGCCTTTGATCTTTTATTTTTTCTTTAACATTTCAAACACATGAATATCTCCATCGCTTCATATATTAATTGGCTCCTATGATCTTGTAACACTATGTTTTATGTAGAAAAAGCAAATTTTAATGCTACTATAGAAATCAAAGGTATTAAAAGATCATGTATAATGATGGAAAGCATAATATAATTATTTTCATATGCTTTCTACGAGATTAAAATATCAAATTTTCTAACCCCTCAGAGCTAAGGAAGCTAATAAAGTCATTTTATAAATAAAAGAAAGCTCTTTAGAAGAACAAGAATGCAACATGTTTGATTCTCTTTGTTTAATAATGATCACATAAAATCTTTAGCACTACTACTACTTTGAGATGGTTTAAAAGTGAGCCTTCTACTTTCTAATTGTAGTCAATATATACTGTATATGTTATGTATATCTATTAATTTTTACTTTTAAAAAGTCTAGATCTGCACTACATATTTTTATGATATGAATTAAGTGCAATTTCTGAACTACTTAATTTAATTGTAGGGTCCATTATTATAGCTAAGCAATATAATCATAAAATATTTTCAAAATATTTTGATAATTTTATTTCCATTATCAAAACCATATTTTGAAAACTAGGTTCAAATCTATCAGTTAAAAGTAGTCACTAATATTATATAATTAAAAAATAATTAAAGGAGAAGTTGGATAATAAGTACTAGATAATTCATTAGTTGCATTATAATTTTTTTTCTAAAAAATTTATTATGATATAATAAATAGACCAATCCAAATCGTTAATTTAATTATTACTAGGCATTTAATCATTATAAAATATTATAATTATATCCTTATAATCAAAAAAACTTTTTAACATTATATATGTAGAATTACACCCATGTTTTCTAACATGATTTTTTTTTTCTTTTTTACCACATTAATGGCATAGTTCCTTAAATTCTTATAGTCAAGATGAAGAAAATTGAATATATAATAAAATATTTTTAATTTTTACAATATATTTCAATAATGGTCAAACCATTTTGAGCACATAAATTTATTATATGACATGCATATCTAATATGAAATAATCTACTACCTAAAATAAAGTTTAATTGCATTTTTAAGTTATTTACAACAACAATATTATTACTAACATTATCAAAAATAATAGAAAAGCATGTTTTGAATATTATAATTATTTACAGTTTTTAAAATAGCTGTGCATATCACAAATGTAGAATGTGGATGCTCAAGATAAGAAAATTCAATAATTCTTTTTCATAAAATTCAATTACTATTAATGAAATGCACGGTCATATACATAAAACCAATATAATTATTTACAGCCCAAATATCAGAAATAAATACAGTTTTATATCTAAAATGATTAAGATATATATTAATTTTACTTTGTAATTTGAAAATATTTTTAATACATCATTTTTTGTAACATTTTTTGAAAGCAAGATTTAAAATAGTTTTTACATATGTTACAAATTTCGCATCTTCAGAAAATTTAAAATATTGCTCAACGTGTATAATATATTTTGTAAGTTCTCTTCTATTAGCATCTTAAGTATAAGTAAAAGTATTTAATAAAAAAGTATAAGATAATTATATTTATATGTAGTTTGATTATTGTTCATGCTTAGCATAATGCCTCAATAAGTGGCTAATTCCACCTCTAGATTATAGCTAATTCTTTTTTTGCATTTATTGCATGCATCTCTTATGTTTTTATCTTTATTTTTTTTTGAATAGTGAATTTACTCAAATATTAGATGTTCTACCTTCACTTTCATTAGAAGTGAGAGCAGCAAATGCTTAATTATTACTACTTAATTATGAGTGTTAAATATAAAAAATTTATCAAGCAAATTTGGTCAGACGTAAAGTGTGAAGGTGAACCCGCTACTATAATAAAAAATTAATAATACTATTCTTTTATAGAATAAATTATATTTAGTAGCAAGCAACAACTCATATTTAATAATTACAAAATAAGTAATTAAATAAAATTAAACAACTAAATTTAATACCTCAAGACTTGAGTTTTAACTTCTCTTCAATAGATGAAGTCTCCCAAAATGTTGAATTGAGCAAGCCTTCCTTCTTTAAAGAAAGTTGATTGTAGAGAGAATGAAAACTTGTAAGGACAGAGTAAGAGATTATTCATAGAATTAAATATAGAGAGAATAAAAGAGCAAACGAGAGTGAGAGAGAGTTGAGAATAATTTATTGTGATGAATTTAGAAAGGTTAGGGGTATTTATAGGATTTAGAGATTTTTTACTTCACCAAATACTTTCTGAGCCTTGAACCCCTAGCTCAACATGGCCCAAGGGTTATGGTCCGAGCTAGGCATGGGCATGGGTCGAATTAGGTCGGTTCTAGCTCAAAACCTAAAACTAATCCAATTAAGATTAGTTCTAAGATTTTGGACCCAGAACAGACCTGTTAATATCTCAAAATCAATTCAGAACCAACCCAATTAGATCGATTATATTTCGGATCAATTTCAAGATAGAACTGATTTTTTTTCTTTTTTATTTAGCACATGCCAGATACCTAATGGTTAGAATTTTTTTCTCAATTATTTTAATAAAAAGAATATATAAATAGTATTTGTTGACTAATTTAATACTTAAGATCTTTTATTAGATATGATAGATAATTCATGAAGCATACCTAATATCTTATGTTTGATTCCTAAAAGAACCTTAATTTTTTTATAAATTTTGCTTTTAAAAAAAGAAGATGGTTAGTTCTTAAGTTAGAGCCTAGAAATTAAGCCTTGAAATCGAAAATCATGTAAAATTTTGGATCTAAAACTAACTCTATTAACACTCAGATCAAACCAACTTAAACCTATCAAATCGAATTGGTATTAATTATGAGGTTACACTAACTCATTGCTCATCCTTGGTCCAATTATGCTTGGCACAACCTGCCGTTTTATACCCCTATAATTTTGTGCTGCATTTGAATAGCTTGTAGGAAACGGACAATGTTATGCTGCCATGTAGGGCCTTTGTTTTTCTGAAAAGCAATGATGCGATCTGAGCCCTTACCATCATCATATTATCTTTGGCTTCCACCTTTTGTCTATGGCCTTTGAGCATCTCTGGAATTGAGGATAGAGTTTCAGTATAGTGGCCCAAGTCCATTTACTGTGGGCTATGTTCATATTCAATCCAGACCTCCCAATTAATGAATAACATGCTTCATAGGTGGGCATTTAAAAACAAATCATGCATATTAGTTGATTCTTTTTGGCCAGGCATATTAATTGATTTCAATATTTGTGGTCTTCCTGCTTCTGATTGTATTTATTTATGCTGTTATACTTTAATAATATTTTTTAAAAAAATTAGGCTTCGATTTAATCTAGCCTTCATGCAACTCCTTTAATGCCTTTACTCTTTTCTTATGCCTCTGAAGTAATGATAATTTATGATACCACTCATATGCAGGTAGAAGCATGAGAGCAAAAGTCATCTATCTAAAGCTATATTTGCAATATAATTCTTACAATATAAGATAGTATATGTTATTTATTGATTATTGATTTTATAAATACCAGATTTATAATTTATTTGGTAACTTATATTTTAACTATAGATTTTGTTTTTTTTAAAATTTTTTTAGAGGCAACCAATGTGATGTAAGGTTCGGACATTCTAGCACTATAAAGTTAGGCAAATGCTAATAAAAATACATACTAATGGGAGATTAAATAACCCTGAAACGTGTACCTTGCGCTCAACCTTAGAACATGCATGACCATACAAGAGCAAAATCTGCTCATTGTGGAAAGTTATTTGAGTAAAGAAGTTATTAAAAAAAAAAATTTAAAATCTATGTTTGATTATCTAATATTACTTTAGAAATTGGAATGAAGCATTTAGCGACTAGGACCTATTTAGAGCGAGAGACGTCAGATTTTTATAATAATTATTTATTTTTAAAAAAAAGAGATTTTTAAAAATTAAATATTAACATCATTATCACAATTAATCTTCTGTTCTCAGAATTAAGAGTAAATGTGATTTTTAAAAATAATTTATTATATTTCAAACGTAGAAGTTATAGTTGCCGACCAATAATTTCTGGTCGAAAATGTTTACTCTCAAGGACCGCTTTAAGATTTGTTTTGAGTCTTTGCACATATTATTAAAACAAGCAAAACAGTAATTTTTTTCGTTTTAGCTTATTTTATGATGCAATCATTACAATTGGGCTCAGGACGCTATTGATGGGACTTCCAACTCGAGAGTACATGGCGTATACTACGTCATGGTCAACCGGTGCATACGGACTGACCGGACTGACCCATCTCTCTCTCTCTCTCTCTCTCTCTCTCTCTCATGTAATATTATGGTGGACCCTTAGCCCTCTCTGTCTCCCTAGTCTCATCCTTCTCTTTTATCCGAATCTCGTCTTAAATAACACATTGACTTCACGTCGAATCTATGACATCTTTGACCCATCATTTAAAATCTCATACGAAAGATCACTACCACTTTGGGGATCCGGCTTGAAAAGCCCATAATTATAGCGTGGAAAGCTTCGGAAACCTGAAAGCCTTCAGCTGTTTCGTTCTGTCTACTTGTCACGCTGCAGCGTTGTCTTTGTTGTTTTAATCCCACAGCACCCAGGGACTATGAAATGTTCTCAGGAAGACCGAATGCATCAGATGGCCTGTAAAGCTTCAATGCTTCATCCATATATTCTGACGGTTGCCCATCCAAAATTTAATTGCATGGTTCTTGAGGTGGCTAGACAAACTAGGCCACAAAATTTTGATGCAAAGACTGGGCCAACGGGCCCGAGAAGCAAACATCTGCATTCCATTTGATTAAAACCGTTCCCTTAGTTATGTATCATATCTATGGTTGCAATTTGTGATGAAGCCTGTTCGACTCTGCTATAGCCTTGATTGTCCATGCTTAAGTTGTCAACTTAATTTTATATTTAGATGGTGGTGACTTTATTCTATCACCTTAATTGACCTTATTAGAAACCTTTATCCTTGTGTAACACCAGAATGTTATAAATTTGTAAAGCTGGCAAGATAAGAAACTAGTTTGGTAAACATATTTAGCTGACACGTTAGTTTATAAATTGAGATTTATACAATGTGGAAAGTATGCAGCACATGAAATTCTAAAAGAAACAGAAACATGAATCGATAAAAGATCATTCAATAGATGTGGTGTAAATTTTTGTTCTTCTCTCTTAAAATGGTGAGCATTCTATATATGCGAACTTTATGCCCTCAATGCAGTGTGCGGGTGATACGTAGCAAGGAAGATGCGCCGATCTTTTTCTGACATCGACGAGAAACTTCGTGTGGAGTCCTAGGTGATATCACAACTTTGCTTCTTTATATTGTTTCGAAATTATTCCTAGTTGCAGTAAAATTAAATAGTTTACTATTTAGCCTGTGAATATTCATTCCTTTCATTCCTGGTGGCACCGTTTCATATGGAAAGCAAGAAAAAATTCTTGTAGGAAGATAGATTTGACAACAGAACTATATATATATATATATATATATATATATATATATATATATATATATAAGAGATGAAACTACATAGATTTTTAAGCCATCACACGTTACACAAAAGCATCCAAAAAGTTCTCAGAGCACAGTCCTGCTAGATCAAGGCTTGCTTGCATCAGGAGTGTTGTTGGTTGAAGGGGTGGCGTTGAGGTCCGGAATGGGGCTTGGGTCGGAGTTGGGGGTGGTGTTGGAGTTGGAGTTGGAGTTGGCATTGGACTTGGTCAGCTTCTGCTTTAGCTCAGACAAGAGGGCCTGGTTCTCCTGGTTGAGAAGCTCTGCCTTCTTCCGCAGCTTTTCATTCTCTTTCATTATGTGACAGTTCTGCAAGTAGAGCTTGGAGTTGATCCTCTCCATCACTTGTCCACAGGAACAGTACTCTGAAAACAATAGGCAATATTAGCTTAGGACAACAACAGTATCATAAGAGTGAAAGTGGTAGAAAGCAAATCAAATTACTCGGAGCGGAAGTGACGATTTAAACTCTCTCTCTCTCTCTCTCTCTCTCTCACACACACACACACACATATATATATATATATATATGAAACCAAATGATCATTTTTTCTCAAAAAAAAAAAAAAGAAAAAAAAGAAAGAAAGAAGTCAAGGCACTGCAATCTAGAAAACCCAGGGAATCGAAACATGCATAATTGAACCTTCTAAAGCAATAGACCTTGACATGTCATGGACTCTGGGTTTGTGCCATGGCACATGAGGCAGGAGAGAGAGAGAGAGAGAGAGAGAGAGAGACTCTTAACTACGGCATCTCTGTGTATGTGTATGACCATAAATATAAACAAGCAGCATGAAGGAAGAGACAACGGCAAATATTATATCTCCCTTTCAATTGTTTAAGAGAAATATAAATCGGCAGAAATGAGGTTTAACATAAAACAAATCCAATAGATAACTAGCAAAAACAACCATCCAGGTGGCTAAAGGTTCAAAAGCAGTCACCAATAAAAATTCTATATCCTCAGCTGAAAAAGATTCACAAATAATAACGGACCTACATACATCGAACACAGCAATTCCCATAATAATAAAAATCCATCTACCTTCCCCCACCACCAAAGAAAGAAGAAGAAACCAAAAAACAAACCTAAACCAACACACTAACTTCTCAAACAAAGCACACAAGAGTACCCTACACTTCATGCTCAACTATTCCAAACAGAAGTGGCTCCAAAAATAACACCTTCTGGATGGTTGCCCTTCAAAGCGAGCGGTAAGAAAGACAAACTATGATGGACAGAAAAAGGAAAGGAGTGCGTGCAGCTGGGGATGGGCTCTCGAAGGTGGGGCGTGGAGATATTTATAGCGTAGAAGGCGAGGGGGTGAGGAGTGAGACAAGCTTCTTTCTCTCTTTATCTCTCTTCCCGTCTCCGGTGCTGCACAGGAATGATGCATTCGTGCGAGCGAGCGAGCGAGCGAGCTAGCGAGCTGGCTTCTTCCGGTGGCGTTTAATGTTAGCAAATGATGAGGTTGGGCGGCGGGGGTGGCGTCACGTGGTGGTGGCCGGGGTCTGGGGGTATTCCGGGAATTCTATGTGCCATCCACATGATGATGGGTTCGGTCGGCCCAAGATTCGCAATGATGCCCCTTCGGGCCCCCGCTCCCTCCCCATCATCACCCCTCATCGATGCTCTTTTGTTTGTTCCCATTATCACCATTATTATCCCATTTATTATTATTATCATCAACCTCTCCTAATTTTACCCTCCCCCATCTATCTTTTTCTTTCCATCGCTCCATCATTGATGAAATAAATAAATTCAAGTTGATTTTAGGAAAATAATAATAATAATAATACTTTAAAGTTTCACTCAAAATCCATTTTAACTTTTAAATCATTAATTTATTACAATTTAAATTTTTATATTTTAAAAATATTATATTTTTAATATTTTATTACATAATATCTATTAAGTTAAAATACATGAAATTATCTTATCAATCAGTTCATATTATATATTAATTATTTTATTAATTTTAATTAATTTTATATAATAAAATATTTAAAAAATAATATTTTTAAAAATATAAAAAATTAAATTATAATAATTAAGATTTGAGAATCATAATAAATTTTGAGGATCAAAAATATATTTTAGCCTTGCTCAATCAACGCTAATTCCATCCATCTTTTTTTGGGTTTTTTTAAGAAAAAAAGGAAATTGATTTGCAGCATGTGGTTTAGGATCTTTGTTTCTTGTCCTTTAACAATATTCATTTAAATCTTTGTCCTCAGGTTGTATAAAAGGATTTGAGATCTTAGTTGAGGGCAGGTTTGCCATTACAAAAATTATTTTATTATAATCTAACTACCATGGATGCAAAATATAAAAACAATATTCTATAAGCAGCAATAAGGCGTCTTCCAGTTTCTGCAGGCACGAGTGGCAGAAGTCTCGTGCGTGGGCGCTCCACGTTTGAGGACATGATTATTTCGTAATTATCAAATAGGGAGCGGGAGTTAATTTTGCCAAGCATTGTCCTCCTCTTGGACCCCTAATTATTATTATGGCTGGTCCTCGTGAGGCTCGTTGGATTCTTATTAACCGTCTCTATGATGCACTGTTTCACAAACTTTTCATGAACCATTTTGACGCATTTTTCCCGGAATTTCTCATGATCTTCTTGCCAGCATCGTGACAGCTGGACGATGGTCGGTTAACGTGACCAATTTTAGAGTAGCATGACGGTTTTCGCCCTGTAGGTGATGACGAGACCGAGAGTAGAACAGTCATTAAGAACAAGGGCCTCGTGAGGCTCGTTAGATTTTTTTCCGAATTATAATTGGCTTTGGACCTTTTAGTTTTGGAGCAACGAAAGGGCCAAAAACCAGAAGAGACGGTTTTGATCTTTTTCTTTTTTTAAAATTAAAAAATAATAATAATAAAAAACTATGGGCTGCTGCTGGAAGTAGCCCATCATTAGGATTTTTTTCCAGTGTTCCAACCATGGTCTCTTGTTTGCTAATTATTAACACACTAATTATCAATCGTATGAAGGCACGGAGAGAGATTGGGTTAGGTTATTTAGCACATCGAATGGAGTGCGTTACATGCCTCTAATCTACTACAAGAAAATATTTATAAAATATTTTTAATTTTTTAAATATTTAATTGATAATAATCTATCTTAATAATATGAAATTATCATATAAATTATTATGTTTGATAATTAAATATGATAATTTAAATGGTAATATTTGATTCATAATAATCTAATTTTCTTCTAAAAGGCATAATTATCCGATATTTTTAAAGTCATTAACTTTCATAGAAATATTTGATATTATTTAATCTAATTATATATTTAATATATACTTAATAAAATTTAAATATTTAATATTTAATATTAAATATATTATATTTATATTATAAATATTATTTGATATTTAAATAGTATAATATATAATATATATTATATATTTAGAATATTTAAATATATAATATTTTTAAAATAATTATAAAGAATCCTTAATTTTTATTAAAATATTTTATATTTAGTGAAAAAATAGCTACTTAAAAAATAAAAAAATTATCATAAAATACAAATAGAATTTAAGAATATCATTATATAAAACCTTGTATTCTTGTGTATCTGAGCTAACATTATTTAGACAAGTCAAACATGGCAATTTGGCATTTTTAGTAATCTAATTATTAAATATAAAATTATTTAAAAAAATAAAATTTTTGATAATATTATGTAAAGGCCAAACGTGACTTTTTGAGTGAGAGAGGATTCAATTTTAAGCTTAGAGGTTCGTAATGACATGCATGCTACTCTGACATTTGGGCAAAAAGTGATGCCGGCTGGACTCCAAGTTACGTCACCGTGCGCAATCCTCTTGAAGCGCCCGTGAGGAGAACGTATACTGTTCATTAAGATGGTCGGACCAAGCAATGAATTTTAAGCACATGTGAATCATCTTGAACATTCTTAGATATAGCTTAATGCTATAATACTGTCCGTTGTTATTGGCAGTTCAGATTTGTGATATAGGAGGTGTTTTTCAACCTCAAAAACTCATCCAGAACTAATTAAGATATAGTGGTGTTTTTCAACATTAAAAACTCATCCATAACTAATTAAGATAAATCAGTTTCAATATTCCTTCATAAACTTGAATTAGTTTTAGAATATGAATAGTTTATCTACAAATAGAATCAGTGTTAGTTTTAATTTGAAAATTGTGTAGTTATATGCTTTTAAAATAGTGTGTGGAAGAGAGATGTGGATAATTTATAAAATTATAATAGGTAGAGAAAGAGAAATATAGATGTACGGGATTTTAAAAATAAAATTTTAAGTTGACGTAAATTTTTGGTATAAAAAGTAGTTTCGCAGAACCGAACTCATTATTCCTAGTAAATTTGTTTTATGAGATTGCTAAAATCTCATAAAGTTTTTCTAAGAGAGTCCAGTGGAACAATACTGTCTCTTGATTTCCTTAGTGAAAGATACTCTTTTTTAAAATAATAATAATTAAAAAAAAAAAAAAAAGCATTAACACATGGAACATATTTATTGAAGATATTAGATGAGCAAGGCGGTTTAGTTCACAGGTTCCTGCAAGCTGGCAACTGAGCCCTGGCATGTATCGCGTGGTTGCTTCGTCCCAAATAAATAAATAAACGTAAATATTTCGTGGATGATGAGGTGAAGTCGAAATCCATGAGGGGGTAAACTGACTTGGTTTGGTCTGAAATAAAAATGACGACATATTCTGGCAAACGAACAATCAATAATATCGACGATGATAAAGAACAATAACAATAACGTCTCTTATAGAAATATTTGCTGGCACGGTGTCGTAATGCCTGCTTCCCAGGTATGGATGGATATTTGTGTCCATGGCCTAAGAATTTTGCATGGCTCCAGAAAATAAATTTAGCAGCACTAGAGCACCATCAAGTGCTCCACTTGATGG
The DNA here is from genome assembly GCA_017589505.3 of Metroxylon sagu. Lineage (NCBI taxonomy): Eukaryota > Viridiplantae > Streptophyta > Magnoliopsida > Arecales > Arecaceae > Metroxylon > Metroxylon sagu. The sequence continues at coordinate 577,131 of JACVBY030000499.1, read as the reverse complement.
TCAGTCAAAACACCTATACGTGCTTCTCTCCTCTTGGTGCTCTCCTTCCTTCTAACCCCATCATGACGACTTCAGGGGATGGGAATTATGGCATTTTTGCCATCATAACAGGCTTAACTTCCGTTTGGGCTGTGCCTCCACTGCAGGCATAGGTTTGGTGATACGATCAGGATGCGGTAGCTTCTTGCATGAGGGGTATGAGAGAAGGAAGAGACTCTCTCTAGATTTGACCCCAGTGATTAAAAATGGGAAGGACAGACAGATGATGGTAGGATGTGTATTTCAAGTAAGAAACTCATTAGTTGAAGGCTTTGGAAGGAAGAATATAATCTCATCTCGGAGAGATAGGGATTGAATATGCCCAGAGGCTTGCCGGTGAGATGCCCTCCAAATGGCCCACTCTTCATGAGCTATTTAATAATTGAGCTCCATTGTTGACTCTGATACAATGGATTGCACCTGAGTCATCCTACTCCACTGTGACACTTTAGCTTGACAGTTCAGAGAGAAAACTCACTGTTGGATTCCCACAATAACTTCTTTAATGCTTTTGATCAGAGTTATTAATCACGTTGTGGTGACACATGATGGGCAGCTTGAATCTCTAGCCCTGTTACACCTGGACTTTGGAGGGAGATGCAGTCCGACGAAAGGACGAAGACAAGCGCTATCATGGGAAAAAACCAGGAGTCCACATGGGAGGGTAGCTGGACGCCCAGTGCCACAACAGAACCCAGGGACCCTGGACTGCACCCAAAGAATACGACTTGCGTCCATACTGCCATCGCATGGTCTGTATCACTAATGGAAGTCTCCTATTCTGCCTACCCTCCTGAAGTTATAGGGACAAAGCCTATCTGTGAAGTTTAATCCAAGTGACCGGACGATACCAAGACATCAAATCATACGATAGAAAACAAAACCATCCCGTGCAAGATCAAAACTTTAATTGCGGGAGCAATTCTTCATCTAGCCTCAACCTGTCCACAGTTGATCATCTTATGAGATAAAAACAAAAACAAAAAAAATCAAAGATCCATAAGACCGTTTCCATCCAGGAACAAAAATCCAGAAGGCAGAAGGGGGAAGAAGACCATGAAGGTGGTGACATTTCAAGCATTTTTATCAATGAGAAAAAAAACATCTTGAATGATGAAAATGAAAGCATCCTATCAAATAACGAAACAATCACCTGAAGGTTGCAGGGAAATGGTCTTGACAAGACAATATCGTTATTACAAACAACCTGGAGTCTAGGTACAGCCAATAGACGGCATTCAGAGATTTATTTGGCTTGTGGATGGGCTGCAATGTAGTCGATGAGATGAGCAGCAGATGAGATTTTGTCGGCCTCGCTGTTCGGAATCTCAACTGCAAATTCCTCTTTTACTGCAGCCATGACTTCCACATTGTCCAGCATATCCAATTGCAGATCGCTCTTAAAATTTGCAATTGGGCTCACCTGTTAAGGACAGCCAGTAATCCAAGATATTCACATCTTCATTTATTCAATGGAACAACATGCCATGTAGATAGCTAAGGGATACCATGCATTAACCACTTAAATTTCAGAAGAAATGGTGAAGCAGCTATGGTAGCTCATTTGCCAATTGAGTCTCAGAAATTTCTACAGACAGTTTTTGTCTGTCTGGATGAATAAAACATTCAAAGACCAAAGAGAGTAGCAAGAAACAAACTAAACAAAATGATGACAACAATAGGTTGCATAAGCAATTACTGGGCACCAAAAGAAACAGTATCAGTGCAAGAATCTTCATCACAGTCAACTCAATCTTTTTCCAATCTCAACATTGTCCTTTGTCATCATCAGAGAACCAGCTAAAGCTAACATTTCTAAAGGGGTGTTCCGCCAAGCAGTATGGATAACATATCAATCCCATATCTTTAAAAGAAGAGGAAGCTCATTTTTTTTATATATTTTTTGACATGCATTCCACATGATACCAGAGATAAAGAAAGAAAAATCACTAGAACTAGTGACAGTGCATCCAAACATAAGTGTCATAGTTGTATAAAATTTATTGGTCACTGCTGAAGAAAGAAAGTTTAAATGGTTCAAATATAGACCTCTATTTGGATTCGACATTAGAAATATTCATTCAAACGTGATCAAAGGTCATGGTCATCTCTCAAGAATGTGGAGGGGAAAAAACATGGTTCCACCAGCATACGCATGTTACAACAATTAACAGCCCATCAACCACAACCAAAACTATTTTGACAACAAAGACTGTGGAATAAAAAGAATAAAAATCAAATCCTAGTTAGAAATTTCAACCAAAATGATTCAAATGAAATGTTCTAAAGGAAAAAATTATAATTCTATTCCCAAAAAGAAAAGTCTAATAAAGTACCCATGAGGAACTAGATCCTACAGTGAGGAGAACTCAAGGCACAAGGTGTCCTGGAAGGCTGTTTAAGGCTCGAAGCTCTTAACCATTGGAGCATGATATATGGGCCATATAACAATTCTTCAAGGTGTTTACATGTATCAAGCTTAAGAAAACAACAGATAGCATCCATAGCAGAAAACTAGACAAGAATACCATCAACATGCACATGAAGACATACTGATAGTATCACCAGCACTTTCCTACATTTAAGCACTATAAATAGTAAGGATTCTATCCTTCACGTGCAAGGTAGGAGCCCTTATTGGTAGGGCAAGAAATGGGCCCTAGATAGCCTGAGGCCCATCCGGCTAGGCCAGCTTCAAGTCAAGCCTGGGACTAGACCCAAGACTGTTCAGGTTGGGATTAGGCATAAAAGTAGGGCCCGAATAAATTTTGGGTTGGGCTCAACCAACATTTGGATGGGCCTAGGCTTAGCTCAGAGCTAAAGCTTGGAACCCAGCTTGATCCAGCCAAAATTTGTTATCAGGATCTTCTATCAAAGTCTTTTGGGTTGGGGCAAGAATTTCAAGTCAGCACTAGCCTAGTCATTTGGCCCTAACAAGTTTCTTTAGGTTGGGCCCAATTGGGCTTCAAACTGGGCTAGAGTTCAAGCTCAGACCAAGATTTTAAAAAAGAAAAAAAAGGGCCTAAACCAAGGATTGCCGAACCGTCCTGAATCGATTAGTTTGGGGCAAACTAAATCGTACCACTCGGAACATAGGTCAGTTCAGCAATTAAATTCTATTTAGCGCTATCGAGTTGGATTTACAGGTTCAGATTAACGGGTCTGGGTTCGATCTGTTTAAACTAAATAAAAGCCATTGGATTCTATATAATGATAACATAATGATTAATTAAAGAGTGACATTAACTTAGATAAATAGGTCGGTGGGGTCATGTTCGGGTTGGCAGGTCGGGTTACATATATTGATCTATTTAATAATCAGATCAATTATGGATCGATTTTAGGTTTGCGGATCAACCCAAGACCCGCATTGTTTATTAATCGTGTTTAATAGGTCAACTCGATTTTCATCCGAACCCATTTATGTTCAATCCAAACCCCCTAACTTCCCATCAAGTTCGAGTTGTGTTAATGAGTCTTGTCCAAAATTGCCACCCTTAGGCTTAGCGGGCCTTTGCCTAAACCAAGCCTAAAGCCCAAAAAAATTCTAAGCCAAGCTCAACCAAGGGTGTAGCTCGGATCAGCCTAATTCTACGCTACTCACCTGCAACATTAAAGCTATTAAACAAATTATAAAGCTTGAGTGGATATCTATTTGAGGTTATGTTAATAAGAAAGACAGCTTGATGGGCTGAAGAGTAAAGACCCCCTTCCTCCTGAAAGAGAGAGAGAGAGAGAGAGAGCCAGGGGTGGGGGGGGTGTGGCTTTATCAAGTAAAGGTAGGTAAACCCAATAAGTTTTGTTTTGTTTCCTAGTTCAGAGAACAAGAAGGTGGTGACAATAGGCCCTTCAAACTTAGAACTTACAGAGACACATAATTAGCATGACATTAGCAAGTAAAGATCCTCCAACAGCCCATACTTTCTGCTACAAATACAAATATTCCTAATATGCTTAGAAGGCACACATAAAAGTTTATCAACTAAAGTTTAAAACCACAGTCATGAAGCTATTAGAAAGAGAGTATTTAGGAAAATATTTTCAAGGGTATTTTTTCTTTTTCTTTGTCCAGTAGTAAGTAGGTTTTAGAGGTCTAATGTTTTATGCAGCGAACAAAAATCTCAAGTTTGTGAATCATTTACATTCTTGTGTAGGTTACAACAGAAATTTGAGAATTTCTAGCTTCAACGTCCAGAGTTGCTTTCTGAAAGTATGAAAGGACACCGAAAAGTTCCATGCCTAGGTTTGCAAGTGTCATGAAGTTGGGAAAATATGCCTTAAACATCGAAAACAGTCAAAGCAAACTGAGATAATAACCAATATAGATGGAACATGATGAAGACATATTTCATTCTCAAATAAACGACTGTGAATACATGAATAGATACTGGATACACATGGAACAAAATTCTGATTCTTTCCAAATCTCTTATACAGTCATATCTATGTCTGCATGTGATGTGCTAACCAGTGTTCAGCTGTGAAGAGGTCAACTCATGATATGCAGGACTTAATTTTCTATTAACAGTTATATATAATTAGAAATATTGATATCTTTTTAAAAACAGTTAAAAACCTTTCTCCATCTTAACAAAGTAAAAAATGGAAAAAGAATGAAACAGCTATCTTTAATTGACTATTCATAATGAACATTGACATAGACAGTTCAGAATCCACCCTAGTTAACAACAATAGGCACTCATATGCACCCATATTCGGCAAATTCTTATCTTTTCTGATGGCGAGATGATGAATTTACTCAAAAAAGTGAAAAAACAACAACCATTCCTTTATACGTACATCATAATAGAATATCATCACTATCTCCATATCAATAGGAAATAGGCTTACGGGTATCAGCCTTCCAAATTCAAATCAACAATGTTCTTAGAACCTACTTGTTTTTTAAACTTGAGCAAGCTGCAATGAAATATTAGACTGGGTCCATTTTATGGTAGATTGTTGGAAATTGTTTCGTATTACAGTTAGGCCGCAGTTTCTGTTCTGGTATATGAAATGCCCTCTAACAAGCGAGATGCCATCGTTCAAAGCAATGGCTTTTGACTTGCCGGACTCAATAGAACGAGTGAACTCTCCAGTTACAAGCCGTCATTCTCTACCCTACACCATGAATCTAATTTAGAATGGAATCCTTTGCATCCCTATTCTGAGACCCAAAAGCTTCCAGTCCTCCAAAAGCTGACCATATTATAATTTTTCACCAACAACAACAAGAAGCCACTTTTATATCCCAAACCCGTCACTCCCGCAGCAAAATTCGTGATTCAGAAGTTATTCTTTCTGCTATCACTCAAAGAAAACGGATTAATCCTTCTTGCTATACCTTCCTCGCACTCCTCTAATCAGCCCAAAGCATGGACAAGAAACTAATTGGAGGCAGCGGGAAAAAAAAAAAAAGTCAATAATTAACTTAAAAAAAGAGAGGAATGATCTCGGAACGTACTACTTCATTTCACCAGATGGATTAGCAAATCATTATTAAAAGAGAGATCAGATCTCAGCTACGAGAAACGGAAAAGACGGATGATGGACCTTGGTGGGATCGACGAAGGGGCAGGAACTGAGGACATGGAGGACTCGATCGGTGACCTCCTGCCTGTCCAAGAGAACGGCCGTCGCCGCCGAAGAGTGCGAGAATCTCGCCGCTCCACCGCCACCAACCGCCGGCGGAGGAGAAAGGGCGAACGATCTCAGGAGACGGATGGCGTTCCGCGCCGCTGGCATCTCGATCAATCGGTCGTCGATTCGGACCTCAGCCCCGACCACCGTTGATGGTATGGGATGACTCAGGCCTTTGCTTGGAGAGTTGTAACCATTCTGAAATCCTGACCGTCAGATCAATCAAAATATTGGATCATGCTGGGTTATTTCAGCTTTCGGATACGAAGCGAAACACCTTAACACTCCACAATCCTAGAATTCAATTGGATCCAATTAAATTCTATCAATAGAATTGAATTGTAATAAGTTTATGATAGAATTCATCTCTTTCAAATAAATTTTAAAATAATAAAATTCAATAGAATTTTATTATTTAAAATGGCTGAGAATGAATTGAATCTATATAAAATTCTAATCCGCCTTGCCATTACATTTTCATCATTGCAATGATACTTGAAGATGGTGGCAAATTTATGGTTTAGAGTTAAAGTAGATTGAAAAAATATAAGCATAAAAAGAGAAAAAAAAGAGAGCAAATATTAAGAAAGGGTATTCTAATCTTTTAAACATGGGTCACACTGAATGAATTTTAGCAACCCTAAATCATACTAATTTTGGTGTAAATTCTAATTTTATGAAAATCTTCTTTCTTGGGTTTTGATTCAATTAAATTCATACAGTTTAAGAGTATTTTAAACAAAAAAATTACTTAAAAATAAAAAAATATAATTAAATTTCTTATTTTTAAATGATTCCAAATATATATGATTGGGTTAAGTCAATCCATGAGTCATTTCTGTTGACTTTCTTAAAAAAAAAAAAACAATACACACTTCTTTTTTCTTATTTTTTTTTTGAGTAATTTGTCAATTCAATCCTTTCTATACAAAATTACAATATAAATGGACACTAATAGAAATAATTGTTATAAATTTATAAATCATAAAGATAATATAATTAAGTAATAGTTCATTAAAATATATATTTAAAATTAAATAAATATTCATGTTAAATAATCAATAAAATTGTAAAATAAAAAGAGCAAAAGTTAAAAAAAGGCTTAATCTGATTAACAATAAAAATAAAAAAAAAGAAGAGCAGTTATGCTTAAGTCCACTTTTTTACCTTCTTCTCAAAAGTATTTGAAGCTTGGTTGAATTGGATCGAGTCTATTTGACCGGTCTAGCTCAACTGGTTAGGTGGTCCGAAGGGAAGCCGTGAAGAAGTGGTTGTCTGCTTTATTGAAGCTGATTCAAGCTTCAGTTGGTAAGCTTCTTGGATCCTCGGATTCCTCCTTTGAACCCATAACTTGTTTAACATTCGGATTTGATGCGATTCTCAATGGAAATTCAAGAATTTTAATGGGTGTTGTGCCTCTATTTTAGCTTGAAAACAGAGCATAGAGGGCTGTGGTCGATCGACATTCTTCCACCTCTCCGACATCAACTCCGGCAGGTAAAATCTTTTCCCTTCTTCCTCTTCTTCCTTTAGAGAACCTAGATTCTTGGTTGGCCGCTGTTTGTCGCTGGAGTTAGCGATGCATGTGGTCTGAATACCCTGTTTTGGGTGGTGTTCATGGCCCTTCGGCCATGTCCGGTGGTCCTTCCAGAGCCAAGTGCTGTTCGGACCCATATTAGGGTCAAGATCCCTCAATGGTTGAGGGGTTGAAAGAATTTTAGACCTTAAAATCCTTGGATCTGTTGGTATTCTTGCTATCCTAATACCTTTGAACTCTATTTTTTTTTTAGAAGAAATAGGCTGACATTGTTGTGTTGAACCGTGGACCTAGACCCCATCGGAGACCAGACCAGACCCAACTGTGGCCGGAGGTTAGGTCGCGATCCTAGTTTGCTGGCCCCCGATTCCATGTTTCCACTATCAAAAATCGGTGGAAACTCTAATATTAATATTTATTAAAATTATTTATTAAATATTTATTATATAAAGATTGTTCAATTATTAACGAATAAATATTACATATATAAAATAATATTTATTAAAAATAATTAATAATATTAGTAATATATATTATTAAATATATCATTAATAATATTAATTATTAATATAATATATTATTAAATTAACATTTCATGTAATGAAATTTTATTTTTGTATTTTATAATAATAAATATTTATAAATATTATATGATTAATTTACATATTTTTATATAATTAAATTTATTTTTATTTAATAAAATATTTACAAAACTATAAATTTAATTAAAAACATTTCTAATATTTATGAGTATTTTATTTTTATTATTAAATAAATATTTTAAATTAAATATCAATAAATATAAATATTTGTTAGATATATTATGAATAATTACATAAAATAACAATTAATATTTTTTATTATATATATATATTAATATTAATATTAAATAAATATTATTTACATGTATGATAATATTAATAAAAAATATTTTAATATTTTAATATTAACAATAAAATGTTAATGTTTAATAAAGTATATATTAAAATATTGTTGAATATTATTAAAATGAATGTTAAATATTTATTTTATAAATATTCAATATTTATATAAAAATATTAAAATGTTTATGAAAATATTATAAAAAAATATTTATAGAAAATTTTATAATCCTTAGATGAATTTCATTTTCAGAAACAACTATTCAAACACGAAATCTATGAAATTTAGGAATTCTAAAATATTGTATTTTAAAATATCGTATTTCAAAGTTCAATGAATTTTTAAAATATCCCATCCAGATGCAACTTTGGTTTTCCATTACGATTAGAATTTACAAATTTGTGAGTTTGGGTGGCCTAGTCTATTGAATATTTAATAGCTAGGCTGGCATATTTTGACCCTCATTTAGATTAATATATAGCCAATATTAATAGAATGCATTTTCACCCTTCATAGCATTGAATATTTAATAGCTATGCTGACACTTTTTGACCCTCATTTAGATTAATATATAACCAATATTAATGGAATGGTTTTTCACCCTTCATAGCATGATTTTGTTTATTAAAAAAGAAAAGAAATCTTATTCACAAAAACATGAAATAGTTTTATTTTCTTTTTTTCAACTTACAAGTTATGATTTGACCATTTTTGGTGATTGGTTGAATAATGAAATTTAATAGAACTAAAGGTATCATAAAATTCAATGACTCTTGTATAATTCCTTTTTAAGAAAAAGCTCACAATTTCTTCTCCTTAATCAAATACATTTCACATGCTTTTAACGATCTCCAAACTTAGGACTGAAAGGATGAAACTATAAAAGCATGCTTTCATGATGATAGAGGTATCATCTATTTTATCATACCTATATAATAATGTAGTAAATTTGAGTTATTTTAACCATAGAGCTCAAGCTTGCTACATGCCATATTGCATTTAATAACTTTTAAATAAAAGGAGATAAAAAAGTAAAACCATATGTATATGGTTTTAAGAAAGGACACCTGATAACTTTTTATTCAATCCAAAAAAATATTGAAAGAGGGTACAAAAGGTATGCCTTCTCTAATTTTATATTTAGAAATTTAAATTATAGCAATTCATGCATTGTATAGGTGTATATCTAGTTACATATAAAATGAAGGCTTAATTAGTGTTAAGCTTTCTATTCAACATACGGATATACATATCAATGATGGGACAGGTTAAAAGAGAATGACCTGTAGACCATCATGGAGAGCTGCAATACAAAGAGGACAATGTATTAATAATAAGGCAAGTTAATCTTGATTCTTTCACACTTTATTCTTTCTAATAGCAGATAAATATTATAAATAAACTTGGTATAATCCAAAAGTTATCGATATTGAAAATCAATAGTTGTAATGATTTGCAAGAGTTGAATATTTTGTACCAAGACTCTTTGATGGATGTTCTTTAACAAAATATTATTAAATCCCAATCTAATTCATTGTTATTTCGCTATTCAAATTTTTAATTTTTGATATGCAATAATAGAAAGAAGTTTGAATTCTAGATCATTTATTAACCAAGGGATCAATTCACTTGAATGTATGATCGAATTCCCATCATTACCCTCAATGTGTACAAGATTTAAGAATTCTTCTTACATTTTGCATGATCACCAATAATTTTTAATGACAAGAACCTAACATTCAATGGCACCTACCCATAAGAAATATATCTTTCTTGAATTCATGCATGTATGGAATTCAAATCCTTTTTGTATTCCCATAATCATTAATTACTAATAGGAAGCAAACATTCAATGCCATAAACAAGTTTGGATTTTTATGTCATTTATATGCTTGCATAGGATATATGTCTATAAGTATTAAGTAGAACTCATATTTGTTATACAAGATAAGCTTTTCATTAGGGCTATAAGCAAGTCAAGTCGGACAAGGTCATGCTTGACCTCGACCTATTCTATTTTCATATTTAATTCATAATTTTAGAATTGAATCTAATCTATTTATTGAGCTAGATCGAGTTAAATCCATATAAAGAATTTTAGACTCAATGAGTCATTAGGGTCAAGTTAGGTTTGCATTTGCGTCAACATATAGCTATTATTTTACAGTTAAAATTTAATAATTGATAATTACATATAGAATCATTTAAAATTTAAATAAGACTAAAAAGAGCTAACTTCAATTTAAAATTTCATTCAAAATCTTTTAATTTCATCCAAATAATTAATTGATCTTCCGTATACAAAATATTATAGTTAAAATATATATCAATACAAAATATATATCAAGTATATTAATATATTGATTTTTATATTTTACAGAAAGTATAGTTTCAAACTATACGAAATAAAAGAAAAAGGATTCATGTAACTATTCATAAGTAGTTTGGGATTAAAGTTTTATTATTGTTGTTGTATAATAATATACATAAAAATATTATAAATAAAAATTCATCAAAATAAATAATGAAATATGAGTATTTCGATATAATTAAGTAAAAAAAAATGACAAGGGATGTAATTGTTAAAATAAAAAAAGGAATTAGTTGAAATGAGAGTTTATTCAAAGCTTACTTGTTTTGTAGGAATGGTCTCCGAATTGAAATTGGAATCATTAACTTCGATTGAAAGTATTTGTTTAGATGGATTTAGAATTTGATTCTGATTTCATCTACAATTTGAATTATATACTAGGAGAGATTTGAAATGCAAACCCTCACCCAAGATTACGAATGCACTCTAGTCAACTACGACCCAATGATTCCTCCTCTCATCATCTTCTTAACCAATGCCCCCTAAGCTCTTCAACCACATTTCCGATGGCGGTGAGCTAGTTCCTATGCTGGTATTTCTGATCACTTTTTACTAAATCTAGCAAGTTATAATAGGATTTACATGGTATTTTTGGTAAAATTATTTTTTCCTTTTATCATGATAAATTTGATTTTATACATATCCTCTGCTATTTTTAATACATTTTTAGCACACTTATCTAAAAATCCGATCTACCAAAGTTTTTAACCCTGTTTCTAATTTCTATGTGAACCAAATAGATAATGGGAATAAGCGATTCCAATTTCAATAAAATTTAATTTCAATGATTATACCAAACCAAACAAATCCTTGATGAATTAGCGAAGAAATTTGAAGTGAAGGAAAATAAGGTTTATAGATTTCAAGTTAATAGATTGGTCCAAATTGGATTCAGCATGATCTTATCTATTTTTTATTAACTCAAGTTACATCCGGAAGATATGTGGATCAAGTTGGATCCAACTAAAAAATACAAAACCTGGATATGACTAGAAACTTAGATTAGGCCTAATCTTCGAATCTTCCAAACCACGTGCCTTCAAATACAAATTGGATTGAGTTTAATTAGATCAAAATTAGATTGAGCCATAGTCTATCCAGTCTACTTATAGCCTTACCTTTCATATTCCATGCATGGTTATGTGTTAGCATCCATTAATTTCATTAGTAGTCGGTTTCGTAGCCCAAACAAAGAGGAAGTAGCGTTGAAAATCTTATAATCCATACCTCATAGCTCATAAAGGCGTTAAACCATAACCCACCCAACCATTTCACGAACTTAAGCATATATATTATTTTTCAAATTGTGGGGATCTAAATATAGTATATCACATCCAAAAAATTGGATTATCAATGTTAAATCTCCAATTGTTTGATTATATATATATATATATATAATATTCGAGATTTATTGAGCTGCGCTTCATTAAGCTAAACTGGTTTTTGGTTCAGCTCAAATTAATTTCAAGCCTGTTTTGATGGTCCAAGCTTAATTTGTTTACCTTCAAACCGAGCTTGATTCAACCTCCTCCCTAGCCAACCCCAAGCTGAGCTCAAGCTGCTCAGTTCATGTAACACCCCTAACTATTCCCTCATGTATCAACTCTAGAAAATAAGTTGTTTGTTTAGCTTGATTTGAGGTCTTCCCAAGCCGAGCTTGATCTGTTCAGTTCATGCGACGCTCCTAGCTACCCTTGTCCTATGCCGAGCCCAGATGACAAGCCACTGGCTTGCTCCCTTTCAAGCCCTCTCTATCAGGCCATGTCACATGTTTGCTTACATGATCACGTCATTTAATTTACAAAAGAGAAAAGGATACATGGCTCACCAACCAGATACTTCTTCTTAAGTGACCTTCCAAATTACTTGACAGCTCGGACAAACACAAGTTAAATCAACTAGACGAACCAGCTTGACTTAAGAAGCATTGGTTTCACATCCAGGTTTCAAACACCAGCTGAAGCCAGGAAGGTTAATAAGAGTGGCAAGACCACAAAAATCCCTAGGTTAAGCATTTAATGGTGCGTGAATCAAACTGAAACCAAAGAGAGAAGAATCCATCCTTTATTATATGAGATCAGCTAAGATTCTTTTAAAGAAAAAAACACGCACACGCACACGCGTGCGCAGACAGAGACCAGCTTATAAACGTTCCTTCAGATCATTGACATAAATGAATATGAAAAAGGATGATATAACATAAGATTAGACATCCACATTCAGAAAACATGAATAGCTCCTTATACCATGTATAATAATCATCTCTACAATAAAATTCAAGTACCATGTCCAACAGCGTTGTAACTAATTGATAAATTACATCTGAGCACTAATGATTCATATGATACACATCGATTGATGATATAAAAGTCAGTAACAAAGCTCTTGACCAGGCACCATAAAGCTCCACAACGAAGATCTTGAGCAGGCACCACATACCAGCCACAACCGGAATAAAGAGGACAAATATCCCATTGGATTCACTTGTTTATTAAAAAGAGGATCTCGAGCCTGTGATAGAGGTTCCTCAGCTACAATAGCAGAAACATGGTGGCCTATGGTGCTGTTACAGAAAAATATGCAATTTCCACATTTAGACATGTCATTAAAAAAAAGGTAATAAATCAAAGGACTCCAAGTGCTCATAGTCGAACCTTAATCTTGATCAACCATGTACATCCCTAAGCCTCACTCTGCACCGTCCTATATATACTTTGAACTTGCTCAACGGCAACTTCTGGAGCATCAGCAAGGAATGAGAATCTTAGAAACTATAGTCTCTTCCTTTCACCTTAAAATGAAAGAAGCATTGAACCAAGACATCTGGAACTTGTTGAGCGATTTCAGTGAATGAGGTGCATTGCTCCAGTCAATCTTGGTTCTTCAAGCCTGCAATCTTCCTGCCAGCTTTCAAGAATGCTGCAACTGCAATCATCCATATTTCTAGTCTCAGAAATGTGCTGGCAGGTGCAGGCATGCCCAGGCCCCTTAGCGGGGCCGGGCTAAGCCAAAATTCGCTTCCTGCTGCTGATGAGTCTGCATACAGCCAGTGTCAGGAAAGAGCATACCAGAATGATGATGAAACATACAAACAATGTCTCTTATAAAAAAAATTGAAGGAAAAAAATTCATATGTAGATTAAAGTGAGTGCAAGAAAATCATTTCTGTACTGCATGAAACTGAAGACAGACTGGTTTGCCTATTTCAAGTTCAACCTGGTATGATGGGCAAAAGAAACAGCATGACAAACAGCCAGGCTGAGCAGCAACCAAGATCATCTCGGTATTGTATGAAATTGAACATGGATTGGCCCAACCTGGTTTAACTTATTACAGAAACAGCTTGACAAACAGCAAGGCTAAGTACGTCACTAGTTACACTATTTCCTCGATGTAGTTAGACCAGGGGAAACTGAAAAAACAAGACAATGGAGTACTGGATGAATAAACATCAAATGATTAAAGTTATTTGACTTATTTCTTTATATTAGTAGGCTGCTATGCAGATGGAATTGGTCAAACAACCGACCAGAACAGTGGAAAGAGTAAACAGATTGGGAAGAACACTGATGCCCATCTCACACACTAAAACTGGTATCCCCATCACACTATAATAGTTCTGCCCTTCGCATTATAAAACAAAGAATGGAAAGATGACAAATACATAACCTTAAATCAACAATCGGATTTTCAACTTTCTGCTAGAGTAGCATGTTCACATACCTGCTCAAAAGGTTGAACATGTTCATGGGAATGGACAAACGACATTCCAGGGCGAGGAGGAACAGAGTATTGGGAAGAATGCAAGTAAACTGATGGTGTTGAGGGTGCTCCAACATGATTAGCATTAAATGATGCCATCATACCCTCAGGATGACCATAGCCAACTGCCGAAGGTCCTGATGTTGCTGACCAAGGTCCATGCAAATGTTGGGGAATGTGTCTGGGTTGGTGTTCGATAGGAATTTGAGGCCTGTGACTTGATCCAAGCTGAGGAAATTCAGTATTATAGTTAATAGCAGGGGAAAACATCGGCTGAATGGTATAAGGTCCTCCGTTAAATCCAAATCCAGGGTCAAATCTTTGCATATACCTGGAAACAGAGTAACATAAAAATGCTTCAATCCAATATGCAAAATACTGACCAATTCATCTCTCTTGAAATATTAAATACATTATTGCTTTTGCAAAGAGGGGGATAAGGCAGTTTCGATAGAAGATACACACTTAGGCAAGACCTTAAGAATGACGGTCAAAATTGTATCTATTAGAACCAATCTCGTGTAAATGAAATGGTAAAGAAGGCTGGCCATTCCTGTCCATCAAAACAGATCCTGGTACATTCAACTTATTCAAGCCAACTGGTGCACGTGTAAGGTACATAAAATGAAAGTAATTCTTTTGATGATCAGCAATCAATATAGAAGGGTTAACCTAGATTACAATTTTCATTGTAACAGTAACTTCTTACACATGTCCGAGCAATGCAGCTATATCAACAATGAAATGGTTAAATTAATGTGACTTATAAGGAAAAAAAGGGGGAAATAGCAATAGGATGTAAAATTGTTTTTGGCCTCCACAAAGGCAACAAAACTTGTTCCTAGTGCTAAAATTTAATTTTGGAATTGCTTTCACTAAAAATCTAATCTTGGGAGTATTAATGCTCAATGGTATAAGAGGCAGCATTCTTAAAGTATGAACTGAGGTGAAGGGCTGAAGCATACCTATCATAACTCCGATCATAGTCAGGATCTTTGCGATCAACCTCACGATCACGGAAAATGGCCACTCTATTGCTAGCTTTGTATTTACTGACATCAGGCTCTTTCGCCATCTTATTTCTGTTTGATCTATTGCTACCTATAGAAGAGTCACTCAAAGTCCTTCCAAGATTAGTTTCAGATTTTTCAATTGTAGATATATCATCCGATCTTGCTGATAGTGAGGAGCATTGTTGGAAGCTATCTTGCAAGTTCGGTTCACCTTTTGTTTTTTCCATTCCAACACCAACAACACTACTGTTAAATATCCGAGCACGTGCTTTGTTATACTCCTCTTTTCTTTGTTCAACACTTTTTATTAGGTTTGTCTTGGAAGAACGGCTATTTCCACTGGTAATAACTGAGGACTGTTTCAGTGGCCTCTGCTTGATTGCAATCTTGATAGCATTATTGGCATCTTCCCGTGGCAAATTGACAGGAATGTCTGCAAGTCTAACTGGAGGAAATCGACAATCAGAAGTTTTGCGGAGCACAATTCGAGAACCAGATCCATCAGGCATAATGTTGTCCGACATGGCTATTGACTGCAGGTAGTAATGTTGCGCCACACGGTGTGCTGCTAACCGTAGATAGGAAGTTGGAAGGTCCTGAAACTCCAGCTCCTGTTGAGTAGGATTGCGGAGGAACTTCTCAATATCTTGCTCCATCCGCAAAACTGATGAGGAGATAGAACCATATCAATGGACAGAGGAAAATAACACATATAAGATATATCAAACTTCATAGATTCAGAATGTCTACTGCCTGTTTACATAAATCTATTTATATGTCAATTGCGTTGCAACATTTTATTCAATTGAACCATAAATAAGACAATATTGCACTAACTAAAAGCCTTAACATAAGATGCAAGCCTTAATCACACCCATCTCAGTCTGTTGTATGGATACTTCATCAATGGCTTCCTTATATACTTCATCAATGGCTTCCTATAAGTAGTCTCATCCCCATAAGCAGAAAGTGTATGCAAATCCCTTATCACTCTTTTTATCAAAGTTTTCTTCCCCAGTCAGCTCCCTCTTAAAATTATCAGTACCAACACAAAACTAGATCCTCAGGAGATCATCCCTACCATGCATTGTCATTTGTAAGTGGTTGCCAAACCAGTTTAAATGATTCTGCATGATTATGGAGGATTTTAATCTGTCTCAAACCATTTGGGAATAACCCTACTAAGTAGGCCCTAGAAGTTAGAATTAACCAATGACATATATAATAAATGTGTGCGAGATCAAATCAATAGACCTATTCTAAGACATTCTATTGCAACAGCAACAACCAACCAATAATAGCTGGAATACCTGGAACTCACCCAGTAGAACTAATGAAATTTTGGCATGTTTCAATCCTTAAATGCTTGAAATACAATTTCAAGAGTAAAATTGAAAATAGAGGTTCAGGAAAAAAGGAAAGAAAGAAGAGACACTTAAGTAAAGAATAATAAAACAAATTATTGATACCAAATGATACGGCCAAAGTTATTACAAGGAAAATGGAAAGCTGGATAATTTCATCTTTAGTGCTTCTAGTGGTTTTAATTCTTAGAACATCTTTGCTAAGCCCTGCTATACTTGATGCATGCCACCACATCACAAAAGACATGGCTATCTATGCAAAGTTTCTTGATCTCCTGCTCATTGAGAAACATTATTCATAAACAACGAATTTCTAACAAGTCCCCAAACCTCATAATGCATCTTGTTTATTTTCATAAACAACGAATTTCTAACAAGTCCCCAAACCTCATAATGCATCTTGTTTATTTTTGCATCAACTTTATATGCATTACTATGGTAAAATCATCAAAGCTTCTTATATATTGGACTGTACTTGGTTTCAGTACTCGGCTCAAAAATAAATGCTTCTCTCTCTCTCTCTCTCTCTCTCACACACACACACACACACATACACACGCGCGCGCGCGCGCACACCAGAACCTTGTAATATATCACTTTAATATCAATTCACAAGTTTTCAGTGCCCCCTCCATAATTTCAATGGCTCTATTTTGTTCCCAAATCTTATCATCTCAACTTCTAACTGATCCACTGATCTAATAGGCTTATTCTCAATCAACATAGCAACATGAGAGCTTCCCTCCTAGCTTAGCTGTGTGACATTAGTGGATACAATTAAACGCATTTAAGACTAAAAGTCCATAAATTTGACACTGCTCTCTGAAGCATACTCTTCTTGTTAACACTCACCAAGTTACTTTAAATGTTACACTAACTGGTGCTTTCTTTCAATTGCAAAGGAATGTGGAGCCCCGTTTCATTTCCAAGATTTCAGATAATGCAAGAGACAAAAAGTAGCCTCAACAGTTGACTTTTCAGCATAAAGTTCCATGACATCATTGTATAATCTTTGTCCTATTGTCTTCCCCCATTCTTTCACAGTGCAGTTCATATATTTAACAATAACAATATGACAAAACACAGCTAAACGATCCCATGATAAACCCATGTGACCTTAAGATGCATCATAGCACAAATTAACTCTATAGAAAGCAAAATTGGCCAAAAAATTATCACTTAAATTTTGCTCTTCACCATGCAGTTCGAAATCAGACGTCATCCTCATGCACACATGAAATAGTTATTACCGTCATCCAGCTGCTTATAATTCGATCGGCCACTCAAAAGAAAGGTTTTGCCATCATTGATTGCAATATGATTAGGATATTTTTCTAAAACCACAAATTTTCAATTTTCGTGGTACCAACGTCCATGACCGCATGCAATCAAAAGGAGGGGAAAAGAAAGAAAGAAAGAAAAAAAAGAAACAGAAAATAGCATTGCATGATTGCATGTGCATTAAAGATAAACCCTAACCCTGACTGCTATTGAGATTCATACAAGAGCAAAAAAATTCAGATGACCATCGATAAACTCAGAATTGCCATCAAGCATACAAGAACTAATCCAAAGTGCGATTAAGAAACCATGAGACTTACTCGAAAGCCGTTCCCGGGGTTTCTCCAAAGCCTCCCTGAGAAACTGATCCACTTGGCTCAATACCTCTTCCGATGGGCCCCTTTCGCGCTCGGCTAAACCAGAAGCGGAGGAGGACGAAGCAAAGGAATCGGGCGGCGTCGGCGCCTCCTCGGGGAACTCCCCCGCCGTCGGACCCGGCGGAGTGGAGAGATCAGAGCTCTTCTTGGAGGAGAGCATCAGCCGGGTCATGCTGTCGTCCAAATCCGCCAGCTCCCACGAATCCGGGGCTCCGGCGTCCTCCGCAGAGCCCTCCATGCCGGTGGAGATTCTCTAGGGTTTGTGGAGCAGGAAAGAAACCCTTACCCTAATCGCCGGGAGCTCCATGGGAGGAAGTGGGGAGAAGGGATCGATCTAGGGTTTGAGAACGAACGATGGGGGTGAAGAATTAGAGATGGGGAAGGGACGGAGGACAGAGAGGAAAGCAACGTATCTTATTGCGTGACTCATCCATCTCGCTCCCTAAAATATATTCCAATTTCCAACCCGGATGCAACCGGGATACCATGTGGGGGTATTTCGGGAAGAAGGTCCTTCTATCATTATTATAGGAAAAATAATACCATACCTACTTTTGAATTTTTTTTTTAAAAAAAAAATCTTTTACAAATAGCACGTGTCATAAAATCTATAGCTATCGAGTCAACTCTCCGTTATTTATTAAAAAAAAATAAAACAGCGAATTCCTACGCTAATACTTCCTCGTCTCGATTCATACTTCGCTTCCTTCCCGTCTCTTGGACGTTCTCTCTTTTGTTTAAGAAAATATATATATTATTAAGCATTCGACTTGCATCAATTTGGCAACTCTTTCTACATAAATATATCGTATAATTTGAAGTCAAATCATGAATGACGTCCTTGGCCCATGCTTGGCTTTTGAATCCAGAAAAACTAGAGAAATCGCCAGATTTTGAGATCGCACAGATCCATTGAGAAACTGCGGCCAATTTTCTGAAGTTAATACTAAAAGAGAGAGTCGCGCCAATGCCAGCACGGAAGTCTCGTCGACAACGAAACAGAAGCATTGCGCTGGAGACGCCAACGAGAGATCCTGGCGTTTCTGTCGACCCTCCCAGCGTGCAGCCAGATGGCTACAGCATTCTATTGATGGCTTAAATAGTTGCGTTCCTTCGCACGAAGTGTTTTCAATTTTTTTTTTTGGTGAACATATAACATTAGTCCTCAAAATTCATCTTTGGTCCTCAATTAAAAGTCCCGTGACGTCCCCTTGCATAAGAAGGGCTAAAATTGAAGATACATTAGGACGTTAGGGATACAACTTACTTTAAATTAACTACTGAGATATCTTTAAGAGGCTTTGTAGCAAAAAGATTAAATTCTTATGATAATTTTTTGTTATTTATGAGCATTAAAAATTTTTAAAAAATAAAAATTAACTCTTTTCCCTCTTGATCTTAAATTTTTAAAATTCAGCGTAAAAAAATAATTTATCACACTTCAGAATTTCAAACGCCAATCAATTTATTCAAAACTTACTTTATATGAAAATATTTATTCCAAACCATTTTTAAATGACGTAAAATTATTGTTGGCCAATTGCTAGAATTAATTGAACTTTACGATTTTTATTCAAAAATTTGCATGAAAATATTTATTTTAAATAGTCTTTAAGTGGCATTAGCCAATAACTGAGGCCAACAGAGCCCCCTCTTTATTTAGATTAGCTATTGACCCAGTTATTTTTTTGAGTGACATAAGATAACTAATGGTCAATGATTTAAGCTTTATTTAGCTAAGCTTTTACAAAATTTAAAAATAATTTTAAAGGTTTAAAAGTACTTTTGAGTGATTATGTGATGTTTAATAAAATTTTTAAAATTATTTTTTTGTTCGACTACAAATTATTAAAAGTTTTACTTGAAAAAGTTACAAATTAAAGTTTTTTTTTAAATCTTTACTTGCTAAATATTAAAAAATTATTTTCAAGCATAAAGATCATGAATTCAAACTATAAGAATAATAATATTTAATATTATGATATAATAAAAATATAATATAACTATAATAAGATAAGATAATATATTATATTATATTCAAATAAAAAATATTATAATATATACTATAAAATAAAAATATAGTTATTATAATTATATAAAAATATTATTATAATTATAATATATTATAAAGTGCAACAAAAGATAATATAATAAATTATAAAATATTATAATATAGTATACAAATATAATAGTATTATATTATATAATGCTATAATTTTGTAATATTACTATAACTACATGTCACAATAATAACGTGATGTTATGTTATTAAATAGTAGTGATTATGATTTTAATAATATATTATAATATAATTATTAAATAATAAAAATAATAAAACATTATAATAATATTACATTATAGTCATTATCATACTAAAATATTATTATATTTTTTTAATCCTTTATTATAATACTATAATATAATATATATTAATATTAATATAATATGATATTATATATTATAAAATTGTTTAAATATAATAATAATAATTTTTAATAAATTAGATAGTTAAAAATATGATGCAATATTTTTTATTTTTTTGTTTTAAAAGTACTTTATTAACTCTTAGTTTGATTACCAAACAATAAAGTATTTTTTAAAATATTTTTCTTTAAAATTCTACTTTTAAAGACCCAAACATCCTGAACAACCAAATCCAAAAACTCTACTTCCTCCAACAACCAATCCAAAAACTCTACCACCTCCAACAACCAATCCAAATTGGTTTGAATTCGAGTGAGGGTTCAGCTAAGATGCCTTTCTATAGTTGTTTTGAATAATCCAGCTCCAATCACATCAATGGCTCTACATATCGCTTATTCTTTTCACCTTTAGGTTTTCTTTATTTACAGCACTATTCAGCCCTTTATACCAGTTATGACCCTTACATACCACTTACGGCTTTAGGCTTTCTTTTATCCACAGCACCAGCATGTACAGCCCTTTATACCACTTACTTTCTTTTATTAATAGCACCAGCACCACCATGTACGGTGAACCTGCCTTGATTTTTATCATCCGGATGCCTCGATGTGACCCATGGCATGTTACTATGGTCCCTTCTTAAATGCCGTGATTTCTTTTTTTTTTTTTTTTTTTCCAAAGAGAAAAATGTTAATTAAATGGAAGATGCAACGATTTCTTAAAAGAACCCAAATACCACGCGACCACTTCTCCACGCGGAAAACTAGCCGCCGGCCTTCGTGACCCGTCAACCAGGAAGCAAATAAATATTCAAAACCATCTTCTGAACAAGAAAAGATCGAAATAAAGGTGATATGATTGTTTAAATTTCTACTTTATATCCAGCTTATGAAATTAAAAAAAAAATAAAAAGAAAAGAAAAGCACAACCACCGAAAGCCAGCAGCACACGAGCGCGGATATCCCTGCGTCCTTCCGTCAAGGAAAGATCACGTCCGTCGATGAAAGAATAAGGAGACCGCCGGATGCATCGAGGAACGGACGAGATCGAATACGAATGAAAGAGAGATCTAGATCTTGTTGTCCAGCTTGTCGGCCTTGACGACAGGGTTGGCTCGGGCGATGGCCTCCCGGCCGGCGGCCTTGAAGTCGAAGGTGCAGGCGTGCTTCTCCGGGTACCTGTGGGCCCTGCAGTACGTCGACCCGCACCGGCACATAAATCCCGTCAGACCCACCCTCTTCTGGCATGCCGTGCACCGGCTCGGTTGCGAGGCCACCACCGGCGCCGGCGAGGTCGGGGCCACCGGGCTGCTTACCTCTCCGGCCGGGCCCATCACCGCAACGGCGGCGATGGCGGACAAGGAGGCGGAGCTAGATGAGGGAGAGGAGGGGGCGAGGGATTTCTCGACGGCCATCTTAGCCGACGAGGCGTGCTCCTCCTTCAGGCGGTAATCGCGGTAGCATTTGGAGCAGAGGTTGAGCGTCGCCGGGCTCCCGAAGAAGCCGCAGTTGTTCGCGCACAGGTGGTGCCCCTCCTGGCATCTCTGTTCTTCCGCCATCTCGATTAGATCAATCTCAGGAACCGCGATCTACGTCTAGTACAAAAGAGAAGAAACATTAGGTTCATCACAAAATATAGATCTATCAAGAAGGCGAAGGATGGGATCGCGAGATGCCCACCCAAACCATACAAGAAACAAAATTAAAATAAGGGAAACGGAGAAATCTTGACGACGATTGGTGGCTCCACAAGTCTATATTCAACAGCTCATCATCAAGAAGATGGAAAAACGCAACAATTTCTTCAACAACGAGAGAACAAAAACCCAGAAAATTGGCATCAGATCACGATTTCTCTTTTTTTTAAAAAGAAAAAAAAAAAAAAAACCACATCAAATCTACCGACTCGAGATGCTAAATCAGAATTAGATGGGAAGAAATGGAAAATAAATATAGATCTACCTGTTAAGAATTAGAGGAGTTCCAAGCGAGCAACGAAGAACGAAAGATCCAATCGCCTGGATTCGATCTTAGCTTGTTTTGATCACCAACGCAAAGCGAAAGATTAAAAAAGAGGAATAGGAATTGAGGAGGAGAGGAAGGGTGAAAAAAAATAAAAGGAAAGAAGCGTCGAAGCCGGTGGGTTGGCTCTGGAATTCGGAGACTCCAGGCTGGAGAGTTATATAGAGGGGAGGGAGAGGGGAAAAAAGAAAGCAAATTCATAGACGGAGAGAGAGGTTAAACGAGCGGAGGGTTAGATTTTTTATTTTTTATTTTCTCTTTCTTACTTGAGAAGGAGCCACCCCGTTACCCCGTTACGGGAAGCCGCCAAAACCGCTGGTGGTTTTCACCCTCCGGTTTTCCGAAGATTCCAGGTGCTCCATTACGTTTAATAAGCAGGCATCACGGATTAGCGCCTGCTTTGCTGTTTATTACGGTGCTAACACCGCCGTCGTTGCTTCGCCGTGAAGGAGGCTCGATGCCTCGATCCAATTCGTTCCGATCCATAATTACGGTGGTGGCATCCGACGGCAGTTTCGTAGATTTGTACAAAGAATAAGGCCATGGAAGGTGGCTTGCGCGCAGTCATCGTGCTCAGGGACCACGGTCAGCGATGGACGGCTGGGAAACGTCGCTAAACACGACTTTTTCAAACACCCACTTCCTCACCCAGGCGCGGGGACCACCCACCGTAGGTGGGGCGTGCTCCTCACGTGCCAGCCGGAGCTCGTGGGGCTGGGTCACGGGCGTCCAATTTCCAAAAAGAAAAGAACGTGGCCACCAACACGTGTTCCGAGTAGGCGGTCCCGTCTGGTGGAGTGCGCGTCGCCGGACTCCATGGGACGTGTTCCAACGAAAGCGTCGTACACAAAATACGCGCCACCCAGTTTTACACCCTCTCGAGTGTCGTGTGGGTCCCGCACGCGGTGGGCTGTGGAATACTGGGTCTGACGACGTGGCAGCAGTACGTCTACTGGAAAAGGAATCGAGAGTTGGGACGCGGTTCCTTGTTTCCACCGTCGACACGTATGACCTCCGCTTTACGCCAGATTTGAGATGCCGAAAAACAACTATTAATAATAATAACGATAAAGATTTTAGTTGCTTGGTAAAACTTTTCAGGTCTGGAGTCCTCCGCGACACGCGTATTAATGAGCGGAAAGCAGGGCGACACGTAAAGAGAAATAGCGCGTGATGAAGCGTCGTATCAATCGCTTTTTCTTATTCATCTATTTGAGTTTTTTTTGATGATTAAAATATTCTCTTTTCGATCTATTTCTGGAAAAGATTAAATTATTATATTTAACCGGATTACGTTGCAAAGTAACAATAACTATACTTCTATGGTGCTGCATACCTGGCCAAATAACACCACATATATATTTTGACAAATGATACCATATCTCCACTCCAGCAAAGATCAAAATAGAAGAAAATATATTTTTTATTTCTTTAAAAACTCGACCTTCAAACTTTTAATTACCATCATTTAATTTTTTTTCATTCTAAAAATATTATATTTCATAAGAACAAAGTAAAAATATAATTTTACTATTTTATTCTAATCTTCTAAAAAAATTGATCGAATCCTCTTCTCTATTATCATAAGTTTAATTCTATTTAAAGATATTTAATAATAACTCTATTTTTTTTTTCTTCTCTATGCTAATCTCATGATCATTATAATATTATTTCATTATTTATATTTAAATAAAGATTATAAATTATTTTTAATGAGAATGCAAAATCTGACAAAAAAAATTTGCCATTGAAAACCTTCTTTGCACGCATGATCCTTCAAACGAATTTAATTTTACTTAAATTTATTATTTTTTTAAAAAATAATATTCTTTATGAATTCTATTCTTTTCAAAAACTCTCCATTCTTTTAGGTTTAACAACTGTGTTTATCTTTTAACTCCACGAGAACTTCATGTAGAATTATTTTTATTGAAAATTTTTACTACATATATGGTTTAAACAATTTATAATTATGCATTTAGATTTTGATTTAGTATAAATACATTACATATTTAGTACAGTTTTTTTTTTTTTTGAACAGTTGAGAAATAAAAGTAAGCTGCGAAATAAACAGTAATGAATCAATTTATAAAATTAATTTATAAATAATATTTTTAAAAATTAAAAATTTCTATTTTATTTTTATTCTTAAATTAGCATACCGTCGGTGGGTGAATGATTTGCCGTCGCGAGGTGATTGCTTTTCGGGCATGCTGCGTTTGATTGACGTTCAGTTTACGTCATCTCAAAAACAAGAAGTAATCGCACCGCCCAACATTAAATCGGCGCTTCAAGAGATAGCTTTCATCATTAAATAAATAAATTTTTTTATTCTATGTTTCTTTTCTTAATACTTTCATTGAGCTCTATCTGAAATGATTTTTCAATAAACTACCATTGCGAACACAAATCTACCGTGATGTTAATAGATATTATAAGATTTTAACTCAAAAAGATTTAAATGAGAAAAAAAATTTGAGAATTGACCGTTTTCAGCACGTCATCAGTTTAGAATTTAAGAAAATGCTTTTAAAAATTTATTAATGAAAGATTATTTAAAGAATATAATATAATAGCTTGTAAATTTTAAGATAATATTACGTTTTTTGTAAAATAATTTTAAATTTTTACTTAAAATTAGAAAAATATAAAAGAGAGCTTGAAACACATTATTAATTACTTAGGTAGAAAACAACCAAAACAGGACGCTAAGCAGGACACAATTTTTCTGTCGTGTTCTATCACCTTAGTTTACAATTATAATGATAGTTTTTAATCAATCAGCCGTCATAACTTTTTTCTTTCTTCTGAAATTAACAACGCGTTATTGGTTTCAGCCGTGCATCCAAAGCCATATGACGTGGTGCGGCGCCAGCATCCTCCTAGGATGCATTTGGTAGAGGTTAAAAGTATAATAATAATAATAATAATAATAATAATAACAACAACAATAAAAAAATATAAAAAATATTTTTTTAATATTAATTTTAAAAATATAAATCTTTTTTTAACAATTATCTTTAGCTGCTTTAATAAATACAGAGTGAGTTGTTACAAATATAGCTATTAATTATATTTAAAATAATATTAATATAAATAAAAATAAAAATTATTATATATATATAATATAAGATAAATTTAATTATATTTGAATATAGCTAAGTATAGAATTAGATTTTTTTAAAAATTTTAAATAGATTTTAAAATTAATTTATTTGTTTATTTTTTTATTTTTTAAATTTATAAATGGTGTAAAACTAAGAATAAAAAAATGATCAAATTTCAGCTGCATTCGGCTATAATTAAATATATCTCTATATAATATTATATATTATAAAATATTTTATTAATTTTAATATTTTGGATTTCTTTTATTTTTTGAAAAATATTTATGTTTGACCTTATTGTCCCTTGTATTAACAATTTAAAAGATTGAAAAAGGAAAAAATTATCCTTATCAAAAATAAAAAAATCTCATCTAAAATATCAATATAAAAAATTATAAAAATAATTTTCCGCCTCTTTTAACTACGTGCCAAACGCACCTTTAATTTAATATCTGAAATCTTGAAAATGTGAATACAATACCTGAACTCTCGAAAGAGCGAACACCATGGGTAGCACGTGGATGAATAAGTTGTTTTAGCAGTCTCATTCGCTCAACGGCAGCTGCTGGCTGCTTAATAATACAATGAAAACGCCCGTTAAGGTCATTATTGCTTTATCGTCATCCTCAAATCGCATGGTATAAAAAAAAAAAAAAAAAAAAAAAGGTCATTTGCGTGTGAATGCTTCACCGACAGAGAACGCATGATGAATGGATAACCATCCACGAAACACCACACCAGCCACACACACACACACAAAAAAAAAACTAAGGAATTGCGGCGACGACCGCCATTTCCCTTAACTAACATTCTGCGCACGACAATTACGCCTCAACTTGTAACATTGGTTACCCCGACGCTCTCCCTTATCCTCGTACCCATTGAATCAACGGCCGAGATGCGAATCCTACCGCCAACGTGAAAGGGACCACCGGATGACAACCTGGTAAGTGGATCAGATGATTTTTTTTTTTTTAAAAAAAAAAACTAAACTATAGAAAGCATTTGGTAATTCAAATAGGATTGCCATAGTAATTTAAGATCACTGATGATCTGAATCTAATGATTTAAGATTATTATGTTTGATGTAATATGTACCATTGATTGGTGATTCGCGTCTGCTACAACTGGAGGCCACAAAATCACTAGAAGGCAGTGGTGGACTCCAACATCGATGCAGCTACAAATTTATGAGAGTATATTTGTTTGAGGCAATTGGATTCTAGGCAAGCAAAAGATAAACTGTCACAGCATGGTTAGGTAACCCTTGAACAATCAAGCAACCAAATAGCATGTTGGTTTAGGTTTCAAAGTGACGTAATTGGAACCAATAGCTTGATCATGAATATCTTCATCAATCGCTTGATGGTGTTCAAAGTCCTGGAATGCATCCGCATCCACAGTATTTTCTCCCACCGGACATCCATCGCTTCATGGAGTTCAAAGTCCTGGAATGCATCCGCATCCACAGTATTTTCTCCCACCTCTTGAATCCACAGTATTTTCTCCCATCTCTTGAGGTCTTCTACAATCGGAGTAAGACTGTTGGCATCTATGGCTCCTCCAAGTACTCTGATAGTGTTGATCTAACCGATGGGCAACCTGTCAAGCAAGTAGATGAAGAATTCAACACGACCCAGCCACATATTTCTCTAGCGGCCCAAGAGTGAGGGAAGAGAGGGAACAGGCCGACACTGGAATAGTTTAAGACGAGAGAGAATTGAAGTAGAAGAGGGACGAGAGCTTTCAAAGGAAAAAAAAAAAAAAAAATTACCCATCCTTGGGAGGCGGCATGAAGATTATTGGATGAGCCCAGCTGATAACATTCGAGAAAAGGTGATTGAAAATCATTGCTATATAGGTACAACCAAACACAATGATGCTATCAGCTTTATCTCAATCACTATTGATCTGTAATGGATTACTTTGCACCAAACGCACTCTAAAAGGATGGCCTGACAAATTAATAATCACTGATTTTTAATCCAAAAAGAAGGTATCTTTATTTTCTCCAGCTTAGAAAGTTAGAAGAAAAATCATAATCATATTGTTCGACCGAAGCATATTCTTGCATCTCAACGAATATCAAACAACATAAAGTTAAATCTATAACAAGCATAAATAAGAGAGGGTTAACATTAAGCGACAGGCAACCCCTCACAACTGGAAACCAACCAACGGCAAGATGGTGGCGAAGGAAGGATTTAACGAACAACACTCATCCAAAAAGGAAATGAAGTTACTCCGACAGCAGCTAATCGGCCAGTGGATCTCAAGAGGATCAAGATCTATCCTTTCTCTTACCTGTAACACAAACAGTTATATCCTTGGATGACTGGAACGAGGATAACAATTTCTGCTCGCCGGTTATATTCTCAGTTGGACTCGTCATTTGATGAGGTTCCACTGAAGCTTGGGTGGAGTGATCAGCGAGGCAGATTCCGTTGGAACTTTGAAGCGACGCTGGTCTAGTCACACAAAGCCAATTCCTCTGTTTCTCGTCATCGCACTTCTCATTTAATGGCACATGCCATGATCCTTTATCGGATTCCTATTGCACAAAAGAGCATTAATATCTTGCGGTTCCAAAAATTCCGGGAAAAAAAAAAGGCAAAAAATGCACAGCTCCCGAGAATGAGAAAAAAAGACAGTTTATCGAGTACCAAAAATACACAAGCTTACCTGAATGACTAAAGAATATGGAGGCGGCATCATAAGCATCAAATTGCCTTTATTAAAAGTATATCGCACCTGCAAAAAATCAAAATACAAAGGTCAAATACAAATCTATGTGGGTTGGAGATGGAACATTGGCCTCAATGGGTGTACATTGATGAACTTGGCTGCTAAAGAGGGGAGCAGAGTGCAGTGCATTTTTGTCATTGAATCACATGTTTTAACAGATTAACTTGGAAATGGTTGAATTTGTTGGCCTAAAGAAGATAAACACCAAGGAACATGCACATGAATGAGAACAAAGAAACTATAAATGGTAGCCCTGAAAGAACAAAACTATTCCCACCATATAGAATCTTAAAATCTCACTTTTTTGGCAACTATAATCAGTTAACTGGCTTCCTGTTTGGCATGTTCACAATTAACTACTAATGCAAAATGAATGCATAAACTATCCTCAATAGTTGTTAAAAAAAAGGAAACGATAGTCATCTCTTTTATGGTCCCTTGCAAACTTCTCCACGTGACATTAACTAGCTACTTCATAGCTGTAATCAAAGCCTTGACTATTTGTCACAGCTCTTCAAATTTCTATAAAATCTTTGACCTACTCATGCATCTTAACTGAATTACAAACTCCACAATAAATTTGAATAATTCAGGAACTTTGATGACTATTTATGTGTTTATCAACTGTATGTCCAAATTACAAAATTTTGCCCTGCTATATCAATCCTAAACCCCTATCCTCTGGCTTCAAGCCAAGACATTTTATATACAACTCATCTACAATTTCAAAATCATGGAATAAAAATACCATTTCCCCTGGATCATTACTGTAATCCAACAGATTCTATGACCTAATATTTGACCATGATGAAAACCATATACGAAAAGCAAAAGCAAAGATCTTCAAGTGGTAAAGCTAAAATAACACTATGATGATGACAATGTATGTGTTTGTGCCTGTGCGTGCGTGCGTGTGTGAGAGAAAGAAAGAATGATTTTTCAGTGTTTTGAAGTACATACTTGATGACGCTCTTTCCACTTGGGGAAAAAGGACCGTCCTAGGAGCTCGAATATATGATCTCTCATCTCATCATTTGTCACAAGTAAACATTTGAGCTTCACTGCTGCATAGAGCCAATACCTAGGCAACAACAGTTCATTATACCACATCTGGAGGAATTTGGCAAAAGGTGGCAGGAGGCAAAATAACTAAAGAAATGCTCCCTCAGAGCATGAAACCTCAATGCTACCTCCACTCAAAATGTAAATATGATAAAATGCAAGAGTTCAATGAAACAACAAAGGGAGGTAGAAAAAACAGTTCTGATGCAACCAATCAGGTGACTACCCAACCATATCCAATTCTGCATTAGGCAGATTATGTTTTAATTCTGAAACATGCATAATACAGTCCGATTGCACCAGATATTTCATTTATTCAGCTTAAAATAAGTGTTTTGGTTGATTTCTGGACCAAAACTTTGTTTTCTCTTGAAACTTAAAATCTTAATGAACATAGCAGTTAAAGGAAACAATTTTAATTGTATTGATTCTAGTAAGGTGTCCCAGATTCTTATGCAATGATCCTTACCAATCATCATTTGATCCAGTTGGCGTTGTGTACAATGCCCCTTCAGCTCTCCACTTCTCAAGTAACTGCCTATTCAAAGAATTTTCCATGAGTGCTAAAGTGCGCCTGTTATGCAGTATAATGAGTGGCCATTTGTCCTGGCTTCTTTCAAATAGTTCTTGTACGACAGCTTCTAGCTGCTCTATTTAGGCACACATCATGCAAAAAGCATCGATACGTAAACATAACATGAGTAACAGCACATATAGCAGTAGACAAAATGCACCATAATCAGTAAACGGTAATGTAGGAACCTGAGACAAACTGAATCCACCATCTGAAAAATTCTGCTGATAAAGCGCAATATTTGCCCCATCAATTATAGCTTCATAGTTACTGTGCTTTTCCAACCATTCCTAAACAAAGAGACATGAGAATAATGATAAACCTGAGATAACAGTACAATATGAGTCCATTCTGATTTTTTACAGCTTACTATGAAAACTGGTGATGTTTTTATTCTAGGTAAATGCACTCACTAGGTAAGATATCACATATGTACATTTTAACAAGGCCAAAGACATGCATGAGTCAGCAAAGAGCCACAGACCAGTGTAAGAACTATATATGGGGAGTAGAGTTTCTTGTAACCTATGCTGGACATGAACATAAAGACCTTGGCAATATTCAACAAGTGCTCCTAGTATTTATGTAACTATATTTTCCATTCACAAGACTTCAAAGGAGTATATACCAAGTTAGAAACATCAGAGTTTATAAATACTAAATAGTCAACCTAAGACCGAACACATAGAAGCATGTAAGTAGTCAGATGCAATTCAAAACTATTATAGTGAGGAAAGGATCTTGGAATTGCCATTCATTAAAGGTGAGGAGAGACCATGGAAAATTTGAATTGGCGTATCAAGATGTGATTTGAAGACACTTTTCTTTGGAAAAGGATTTCACATTGCATATAGGGAAGAATATTAGTGCAGCAGGATGCATAATGTGGACGCATAACCAATACAGCTAGTTTAACTGTTGCAGTTACACTAGTCATTTGCAAGAAAAATGCACATAAAGTGCACTAAAATATAAGCAAACCTACACCTACACTGAATTGGCTGATATTTTCATAACTTCTAATATTTTTGAAAATTTGACTAATGAAGCATCAGCAAGTTTCTCAGAATTGTGGTGAGAAGGATGGTGACAAATGGACCACGATACAGCTTTTATAATATAAAGGAAAGAAACAAATAGAGTTATTACAATTTTATAGAGTAACAGATTTTGCCATCGCAGGATTCATAGCTTTCATTCATTTTCTTTTTATGGATATCATATTCTCAATCCAGTTGTAAGATCCAATTTTCAAACTATTAAACTCTACTAATCTCCAAATCAGATGGTTGTGAAAATAAGGATTAGGAGAGCAGAATTGAACCAAAATAAATAAATAAATAAATTATCACAAACATTTATGACTGCAAGGAACTGCTTTTTACCAGAAAATTCCTGAAATTGGACTTGGCTTCCCTTGACAAAGCCAAACTAGCCACAGACTCTGCAAACTTCTCTGTCTCCATTCGATCAATGTCCACACAAGCCAACGTCTGCCCACAACCACTGCAATGCCCCTTGGAGCTAATATTGGCTCGGCGAATATCCCATCCCCCCTCCCCCAACCATCCGAGCCCATGCCAGCCACCCCCATTCATCAAAATCGCATCTTTTACCCTGCCGGCATCCCAATTCGTTCTCCCGACCTCCATTGCTCGCTCGCTTCTGAACCACTCCTCCAAAATGTCTGCCGTGGAACCAGTCACACATCCTACACTGCCTCTCAACTTGTGCAAATACTCATAAACCTTCTCCTCTCTCCCTACCTTGGCGCTCACCTGTAGTAGAGCAGCGATCTCCGGCTCCTCCGGCGCGACGCCCATCGATTCCATGTGATGCTCCACGGCATAAGCCTTATCAGCTTCCAATATCCGGCAAAAGGCGAAAAGCGCCGGACCGTAGGTCCTCAGCTTAGGGGTGGCGCCATACCGCTCCCCCATGGTCTTGACCAACTCGAAGGCGAAGTCGGCGCCGCTGTCGGGCCTCTGGGCGGCAATCCGGGCCATGGAAGTGATGGTGGCCTCGGTGGGGGCGGCGCCGGCGGCGGCCATCCGGTCGAAGATAGCGAAGCTGGTGTCGATGGCGGACTTCTTGGAGGGCTCGTCAAGCGTCTCGATGGAGGTGGATATGATGTGGAGGAGGGAGTTGAAGTGGTAGGCGGAGAGGCGGAGGTTCTCGGCGGATGCGCACTCATAGAGGGCAAGGGCACCGGCGAGGTCTCCGGTCTTGGAGCACGTGTCGAGGGCGTACCGGAACTGGCCCTCACGCGTACTGTTCTTCTTCTTCTTGGCCTTCGCCGCGATCTCCATGGCCGACAGCTCCAGAGACGGGAAAAGCCCTAAATCGTGATGCTAACTGCCTAACCCGAACCCTACTCTTGCTTGGCCTCGGCCGGCAAGGATTTCGTTCGGTGAGGACTCATGGACATTTCTGTGCGGTCCTTCCGAAAGCGGCTCTCTGTACAACTGTTTTATGCGGGAAGAAATCTGCCATCTGTGTTGCTAGGGTTTTGTTAATCCCGATCGTCCCTATACGACGGAACAATTAAATACTGACCGTTTGGTGCCGCGTCGGAATTAGTATTGAAATCCAATCGGATTCAATCAAAATAACGTCGACATTCCTCATCCCCTCCAGCTATTTATTTAATATGATGATGGAAATCAAAATCAGATTGGTTTTTAATTTTATTATTTGATATGTTCGAATCATGAAATCAAAATCAACATATATTTTTTTATAATTTAAATTAATAAAATAAAATAATTGTTAATTATAACTATTTATTTATAATAGAAAATAGTTTATTCAATAAAAATGAGCACAGTTGATTTGTCTTCTTCGTTTTTCCTTCCTTTGAAATCAGAAAATAAAATAAAATAAAATAAAATAAATTCTATCTTATTAGTTTCTCTTTCCTCAAATGTTAGAAAAAGAAAAGGTTGTCGGATTCTATCCAAGGGTTTCATTGCGGTTTTGTTTTGTTTTAATATGAGATTATAGCGTCCAAGATTATAAAAAAGATAAATTATTAAAGTTTTCATCCTAAATTGTGATTTTTTCATCTTAGATTGTGATTTCGTTTTTTCTTAACCTGTGATCGCATTGTATACTTCTATTGTTCATTATGTTTTATATATTGTGATAAGAGAACTCATGAGTGATGTGAAGAAGAGAGAGAAGATCATGATCGGTGGTGCTAGACGAGCAAAAGAAAAAAAAAAAAAAGAGAGAGTGAGCAAGAAGAAGAACTAGGGAAATTATTATAGCTAGAATGAAAATTGCAACCTTGAGTAAAAGTTTGAATGTATAATTTTTTATAAAAAATAATTTTTATTTTAGATAGAATTCAAATTGAATTCTAATTCCAAACAAATCCTATTTTTGTAGACCAACCCTTAGTGGTTTTTAGATTTAGACCCTATCTACTATTTTTTTAAAATTTTAAGTAAAAAATAAAAATGTATAAAAAAATTTGGCTATATTGTTTTTTCTTTTTTAAAAATCAAATATTATTTTTTAGAAATTATAAAGTGAGATTTTTTTTTAATAACTCTTGTACCTTATTTAACTTTCCTAATACTTTACATTTTTATTTATCTCTTCCTTCTTTTTACATGTCGATTTCTTGAGCAGCAAAAATTTTGGCATGCCATATTTTAGCTTTGATTTTTTTCTCTTATATAATTTTAGGATGAAAAATAATAATAAAAATTATAACAACTTCTTAAATATATATTTTTTTAATTTTTTAAAAAGTGTGACAGCCAAAATCTGGAAAAAAAATGAAAATAAATTTTTTTTTTTTAAAAAAATAACAGTGCTATTAAAAACTCCCATTTAAAAAACAATAGTGCTGTTAAGAACTCACTTAAAAGGATAAGTTTGGAATAGCTATTGACCAACAATTATCTCACATAACTATTATAAAATAGCCTGAGCCATAGCTATCTCATATAACCGTCATAACATAGCCGTTCAAAGATCTTTTAGTAGCCAATCCAAATGGATCTAATTTGATTATGATTTTAGATTTTAAAATCTAAAAATGATAATTATAAATCTTCATCAAGAATTCATAGAGGCCAATAGGGATGACAATATAGTAGGACAGTTCAAGAATCTCAATCACTATTTCTATCTTTGCTAAAAAAATATTTTTTATTTTCATCTCATTCCTTTTAACATAGATTTTTTTCATTCTTATTTCTACTTTGTAGAAAAAAAAAAAAAAATTCTGTCTCCAGTCCATCCTTACTTCATTTGATTCTTTTTTTAATAATATATTTTAATTTTTAATAAAATATATAAAAATTTTATAAATATATAAAATATATAAAAATATTATACCAAGTGAATAGGATCGAGACGGGATATCTTGTCTCCACGATATGCTGACTCCGTTCCCACAAAAGGCGGAGGATTAACGTCCCGCATGGGGGCGGCACTGGGTGGCCACCACGGCATGGGTTGAAATTGCCGTGCCCGGTGGTCGACCAGTTGTACCGTTAGAGATCTCCATCGCTAAACGCTTGTTGAAAATGGGTCGAGGGAAAATTATTTACAGATCCGTAAGTTGTAAATTTTTAAATATTTTATGGTCCCTCAGCGGCAAGTTGGCGCATGGATACTGCGAGTAATTTGCGGTAGGATTATATATATAGACTTCTTGCAAGGCCGGCTTTCTTTTTCTTAGAAAATCGCAGAGAAATCGTGCGGGTAATATATCTCTATCTCCGTTAAAACCATCCGGTTAAACTCCATCCCACCAACTGCTTTTAGGGTCTCATCGCCTCCTTTCTTTTTTCCCCCTTCCCCGCTCGAGCGCTATGTGCGATCGGTCGTTTCCCTCTCCCGAGCTACGGCAATGATTAGGGCCATCTCTTCGCAATTCTCGATGCCACCGATCCGAAGGGAGCAAGTTCGGTTTTTTTTTTTTTCTTCCTCTTCTCCTCCCTTTCTTCCCCAACAATGTAAGTCTCTAGATCGTTTGATCCTATCAAGTGTTTGAGATTATTGCTCAAATAAAGTGCAAAATATATGGAATTCATTATAGATGGATGTAGATTAATTTTTTTCTTCTATCAAATATTTAATTTAATTAAGGATATGATTGAAGTAGGACTGTATATCCCCAGGAGTCCCCGAGATTTCCCATTGAATAAAACAGAGGTTTAAAGTTATCGTAGATCCTGCTAGAGTAGAACCTGGGTGGTTCTTTGGAGGTTGTTTGGATGAGCTGATTTGGTGCATCGCGATAGCATGCTGAAGCTAATGAATTTTGACCAGAAAAGAGAAAAAGACTGGCAATATGTTCAGTTTCTTAGAGAAGATGGTGGGAAAAGATTGGAGAGTGGTAACAAATGGCAATCAGTTGGTATCGAGTTATTCTTTGTTTAATTGAAGATTCATGGAGCCCCAGTAATCAATAGGTTGGTGGTTATTGTTACTGGCCACTTCATATTAACAGATTTCAGTATGGAGAATTAACATATTAATATAATAATGAGTAACTAGTCCAGTTTGTGTGAGGGGCATTGGTATTTTACATCTGTTTCTGGGATTGTTCAGTATAGGGATTCTTTCCTAGATGGCATGCATCAAGGAAGCTGGGACTTTGAATATATGGTGTGGTTCTAGAAATGTTTGCAATTTGGATCTATTACCTTTAAATGCAAAATTTTGAAATTATTTAACCATTGAACTTTCTGTTTAGGTTGTCACTAGGTTATATCTACCACTCTTGAAGGTTTGGTCTTGGAAAAGTTTGAACAGATTTTGTAATTTTTCTCTCTTGGCTTTGTTTCTACCTAGTATGAAATGTTAATTGCCATATTTACAACTACAACTGAAACTTTGTCAATAGGGTCACTATCTTGATTTGGAAATGAAGCACTGATGATGTTATTGAACTCCTCCTAATATCAATTTTATAAAGATTATTTTATCTGTTACTCTTTTAATGTCTAAAACCTCATCTTTTGAATACTTATCCATAATGATTACTACTCTATTTTTATTCCTATTTTTCTCCGTAGATGAAAGTTTATAACATGTCTTATCGATTTTATTTTCCATCCACTTAATTTCTTGCAAACAAGCCGTATGAAATTTCTTTCTAGCTGTTATATCTGCTAGTTTCATCAATTTTCCTTTCAATAAATGTCAGGCAATAAAGTGGCTCTAGAAAAATAAGTCAAGTGTGGTAGATTTAAGAATATCAAGATAGCTACCTCGTAAAACTAGAAATAATAGAGTGAGAAATGAGTATGTTAGAGGAGCTAAGGAATTGCAAAAATTAAGAATAAGGTGATGATGATAGATTGAGATGGTATGGACATCTAGAATAAATTTGGAAGGAGGCTTCAATAAAGAAAGGTATTTAAATTAGTTTTGAAAAATGTTGGTTAAGGAGGGGAAGATATATCTTAATATAGATAGAGATTATGAGAAAAGATATGGAAAAGCTTGAGATAACAGTAGGGTAGTGTTTGGTTTGTGGTAACATAATATTACTAATAATCTTATATTTTTGGTAATCTTACACTTGGTAATTATATTCTTTTTAATAAAAGTTACTGCATTTGGCTCATAATAACAAAATGCGATAATAAGTTCATCATGTTTTTGAATTTTATTATAAATCTTTTTTATTTGTTAAGTGGCCTTTTCTTTTTTTTGTTAGAATATGAAATATTCTGATAAAAATTAAGATTCTTTGTAAGTTGATTTTAGAAATATTATATGTTTAGATATTATAATTATTTAATATATTATATATAATATAATATATATTATATTATTATTAAATATCCCATTATATAATATTTATTAATATATAATATATAAATATTTAGGAATATATTATATACTAATTTAATATGCAAGAAGGTCATAAATATTAATAATTTAAAATTTAATATCAACATATTATTATTATTATAAATATATATTAGTATTTAGAATATTAAATATTATATCAATATTAAATTTAATATTAATATAAAATATTAATTTATATATTTAATATTAAATATAAATATAATATTAAATATTTAAATATTATTTAGTGTAAATTAAATATATAATTAGATTCAATATTATTAAATATTTATATGTAAGTTAAGAGCGTAATTTAAGATTATTAGGCTTTGGTAATCACCTTTTAAATGGGAATTGAATTACCATGATTTGTGATAATGTTAGATTATTGGAAATCAAATATTATCGCTCGGATTATCATATCTAATTGTCAAACATGATAATCTGCATGATAATCTTAGATTATTAAGATAGATTATAATGAACCAAATGATCCCTAGAAGTAGTCGTATATAGAAATGCTCGATAAATAAGGAACAATAAAGCCCATCAAAATTGAGGCAAAAATAGTTGATTATGTTTTGGGTTATGATATGCAATCTGATATGTAAACATTAAGGGTTTGTTTGAATCTTCGGAGGAGAGGGAAGGCGAGAGTGAAAGGAGGGAAAGAAAAGGAAGGGGAAGAAAATGTTATTACCTTCTCATTGTTTGGAAAGGAGAAAAGGAGAAAT
Source organism: Metroxylon sagu (assembly GCA_017589505.3). Taxonomy (NCBI): domain Eukaryota; kingdom Viridiplantae; phylum Streptophyta; class Magnoliopsida; order Arecales; family Arecaceae; genus Metroxylon; species Metroxylon sagu. The sequence continues at coordinate 539,376 of JACVBY030000499.1, read as the reverse complement.
GTGGAAAGAAAAAAAGAGAGGAGAGTAATGTTTGTAAAATCATGAATATATCCTTTGCTATAAGAGGAGCTCAAACTAATTTATAGGGATAAAATTGGAAAGATGAGGCAAAAGTTATAAAATATTCCTCTTCCCCTCTTTATCCCCCAATTTGGGGGTAAAGAATTTTAGACTTTTGTGGGGGAATAAAGGAGAACAAGTAATCCTCATTCTCCTTATTTCTCCTCCCTCCCAACAAAGGATTTTATTACTTTTCTCCTCCTTTCTCCTTTCCTCCCTCTCATTTCTCTCCGTCCGCATAGTCCCTTTAGGTGGCAGGAAGTCATGTTACTGATTTACAAAAATTCTGTCCTTGAAATGTGACACAGGACATACAATATGGAAGCAACATATATGCATGTCTGTGGAGCCAGAATTATAAGTATTTTTGTCTAAAATTCAGTTTACTTTTCCTTTTAGATTACGATTTTGCTTTATAAATCTCTGAAGAGACTATTGGGAAACCATATATAAAAGCTTGGTGGTTTTTATTTCAGATATTTTAATTGGGCTTATAGGAAGATGTTGGTCCTTCAGTGCCCTAGACATTGGAGATAGTTTATGCAGAGGTATGAAGTCCTAGAAGTTCTATGGAGGATATTAAGCTGATAACATCTATAAATTTATGCTCAAGAATATTAGATTGTGTGAGGTTGAAAAATCAACAAAGGGAAAATTAGATATAAGATTGTGGGCAATGTAGAGTTGTGTTTAGGTGACTCGTGTCTGAGATGTTTCTTCTATAGCTTAGTCCTATATTTATTTATTTATTTATGTATATATGTATTTTGAGAGAGATCTAGAATTTGAACATGGACCTTCTTTAAAGGCCAGCCCTTAGGGAGAGGTCTAACCAACTGAGCTAATAGCTGTTGAGTATGTGTTTTATAAATTATTTGTACATGATAAGAAAATTTGGATTGAAGATTCAATAAGGTAGTTTGATGTCATGAATTTTAAATTCAAAGATGACAAAGTTTCCTTTCGAATCCTTACTGTTGTCTATTTTCTCAATGATGGTTGGGTGGGCATGATAGAAAGATCAAATGTTTTCAAGTTGCCTTGTTTGGTAAGTATCCAATATCCTTTGGCTCTAGAGCTTGATTTCTTGTGTGCTTATTGTCCCTTTAGCATACATCAAGATGCACTACAGCTTATATGTCTTATTGATTATTAATGTTTGTGGTCTTATTTTCTGTTAAACATTTTCTTTTCTTGTTGGATAAATTGGAAAAAATGATCACCAATCTCAACAACATTGGAATATTTGAATTTGCTATTAATTGTCCTTTGACTTGGAACAGCAATCGTCTCTTATGATTGTGTCTTGGTCTTGTCTCTATTCAAAATGAGATGAAATGTTCCGAAGCTTGCCAAGGTTCAAGTAATAGCTAGCTATTGAAAATTGAGAATCTTTGCCAATTAGGGTAAGCATTGATTGCTCGGTTATTTAGGAGGAAAGAAATGTTTGCATTATTTCAATATAGCAACTTTTTGATTAAGGTTTTTGCTTGACAAATGGATTGATGCTATATAGGCTTTCGGTAGTAAAAGTTCCATATAATTTTCTTTACCTAACTTAGTTGGGCAAATGGGTGAGTGATATGGGACTAGCTTTGCTAATGTCATTGATGAGTCTCATAGCTTCTAGTGTCTACTCAGTATGTGGGTGCTTTGTGATGATGATGGCCTAGGTTGTTTTCTTTGCTTTGGTGTCATTAAGTTTGATGAAGTGCTTTTTGACTATTTATGAATGCCTTTTATTTTTCATTTTTTTTATTAAATCTTTTAGACAGATGTAGATAAAGAAGTTAGTTCAAAAAAATAAAAATAAAAATAAAAATAAAATAAAATACGTTTAGCAACTTAGGGTATAGGGTCATTAACAAAAAAAAAATCAATGAAACTAATAAATATAATGACTAAAAGAAGAATTAATGCAGCTTGCTTATAAGAAATTAAATGGATAGAAGAAAAACAAAAGAGATTGATGATTTTAAATTTTGATATATAGGTAAATATAGGAATAAAAATGAAGTAAGAATAATTGCAGATAAGAGTCTAAAAGATTAGGTTATAGTTATTAAGAGAATAGAAGATTGGATAATTTTGATTGAATTCGTATTAGGTGAGGAGTCAATTAATATTATTAGTATTTATGCTTTTTAAGTATGTTTAAAGTATGCTACAAAACAAAATTTTTTCGACTAGCTTAAGAGATTCCTAATGGAAAAAATGTTTATTAGAGGAGATTTAAATGGATATATAGAAAAATATAATATATATTTTGAAAGAGTACGTAAAGGTTATGGATTTAGAAATAGAAATAAAGAAAGAAATGCCATTTTAGAATTTGTAATGGCATATGATTTAATATTAGTAAACACATATTTTTTAAAAAAGGACTCTTATTAAATAACTTTTAAAAGTGGATATAATATTAATCAAATAAATTTCTTTCTTATTAGAAAGATTGATTAAAATTTTGTAAAGATTGTAAAGTTATACTGGGTTAGAGTTTAACCATGCAACATAAATTGATGGTTATGGATATATGTATTTGAAAATAGAAGAGAAGAGCTAAAAAGTATAAGAATCTAAGGATTAGGTTGTAAAATTTGAAAGAAGAGAAACTAATAGCTTTTAAGGATAGAATGATGAAGAAAAATGGAGTATAGATAGAGAAATTAGTACCATATGAGAAAAGATGCTCAATAGTATTAGAAAATTAGCTATAGAGGTGTTAGGAGAGTTAAAAGAAAAAGAACTATATGTAAGGAAACTTGATGGTGGAATGAGAAAGTTCAATTAGTGATTAAGGTTAAAAGAAAGTGTTATATAAAACTATTTAAATGTAGGAATAGAAAAGTATATGAAAACTATAAGATGATTAATAAAAATGTTAAAAAGGTAATACAGGAGGTTAGATGGAAGGCATGTGGGGAATTATATTGTAAGCTAGAAATTAAGGATACTGAGAAAGATATATAGAGTTGCAAGATTAAGAGAGAGAAAAAATAGAGATATGATTCTGGTTAAAGACATCAAAGATAAAAAAGTCTTGGTTAAAGAGGACGAGATTAAAAAAAGATGAAAAAGTTATTTTAATAAATTATTAAATAAAAATTATTTAAATAATTTAGGATGCCCTACTAGTTCTATTGAGGATAGAATCATGATGTATACTTGTAGAATAAAGATATTTGAGATAAAAGAGGCTATGAAAAAGGTGAAAATAGGAAGAGTAGTAGGACCTAAAAAGTTTGCATTGAGGTTTGAAAATGTTTATATAAGGTTGGAGTAATTTGGATGATAAATTTATTTAATAAGATTTTAAAAACTAAAAAGATACCAAAGGAATGAAAGAAGAGCAATATAATACCAACTTATAAGAATAAAGAAGATATTTAAGACTATTTTAATTATCATGGTATCGCGCTTACGAGTCATACTACGAAATTTTAGAAGTGTAATTGAGTATAAGTTGATATATACTACAAAAATATTAGAGAATCAATTTGGTTTTATATCAGGAAGATCGATTATAGAAGCTATTTTCCTTCTTAGGAGGTTAATGGGGAAGTATAGAGAAAAAAACAAGATCTTCGTATAGTTTTTATCGATTTAGAGAAAGCATATGATAGAGTTTCTAGAAAAAATATTATGATGGGTATTAGAAAAGAATAGAGTATCTGCTAGATATATTAACATAATAAAAGACATATATGATGGAGCAATTACTAGTGTAAAAACTATTGATGGTAATACTATTGAATTTTCTATTATAGTAGGTTTTCATCGAGGATCTGCTCTTAATCCTTATCTTTTTGCTTTAGTTGTGGATGGGCTTATTAGATATATTAAAGATGATATTCCTTGATGCATGTTATTTGTAAATAATATAGTACTAGTGGATGAAACTAAGGTTAGGGTTGACTATAAGTTAGAATTATGAAAAAATGCATTAGATTCTTAATGTTTTAGATTAAGTAGGATAAAGATAGAGTACATGGAATGTAATTTTAATACAATTAAAAATACAGATGAATGCAGAGTAAAAATTGAGGAATATAAAGTTTCTAAAAGTGATAATTTTCAATATTTAGGATTGATTATTCATGAGGAAGGAGAGATTGAGGATGGTGTTGTCCATTAGATTAAAGCAAGTTCGATGAAATGAAGAAGTACAATTGAAATATTGTATAATCGTAAAGTACCTATAAAGTTGAAGAAAAAATTTTATAGGTCAACCATAAGATCGACTATGCTTTATGGTACAAAATATTGGATGGTTAGAAAATTACGGATCCGTTTGATTCAATGTTGGAATTGGAATCAGAATTAGAATTAGATTCTATTGGAATCGGAATCGCTCATTCCCTCCACTTTTTTGATTTATACGGAAATTGGAATCGGCATCAAATTAATTGAAGAGGAGAGATTAGGGGTGCATGAAGAATGAGAATAGTTATGGGTGAGAAGGATGATAATTGTTACAACGCTAGAATAGGAATCATAATCTTGAGGAAGATTCCGAATTTCTAATCCTTCGTAAAGCATGATTCTGATTGTAGATGGAATTGGAATTGGATTTTAATTCTGTCCTATTAAATAGTTGGATTCAGAATTAGTGATTTTGATTCCCATTCTAGAGTCTTATTTTCGCTAACCAAACGTTCTTTACATGTACATAAGATGAATGTGGCTGATATGAGAATGTTAAGATGGATATATCATAATACAAGAAAAGTTAGAATACAAAATGTAGTCATTTGTAAGAGCATGAAGGTGGCATCAATTGAGAACAAATTGATGGAAGGACGATTCAGATAGTTTGGACATGTGCAACGTAAACCTAAAGATGCATATGTGCAAAGAAGTGATTTGATACATGTAAAAGAAAAAAAAAGTAGAGGTAGTCCGAAAATTACTAAAAAGTAAGTGATATAAAAAGATTTAAAATTTTTGGATCTATTAGAAATATGACTCAAAACTGAGCAGAATGGAGAAAAAGGATTCATATAGCCGATCCTAACTAGTTTATGATTAAGGATTTGTTGTTGTTGTTATTGTTAAACCTGTTGGTGCTACTGTAGATGCCTTAAAATCTTTTTCTTTGTTCATAATGTGGCTTATGCTATGCTAATGTGTTGCTTTACATTGTGAACTACTTGTTTTTTAAAGGGGATTTGTTGAGTTATACTTTTAGTAATATTAAAACAACAAACAACTCACACTGACTGCACTGAAGACAGGATTTATGCACCCATATCTTCTGCCTACAGGGGCCTACCTCCTGGGCTCATTGGCCTTTACCTGCAGATGCAATCACTTAGGTGCTAACCTGTTTCTACATGGTTGTTTGTGGGGATCATTCATTCTTGCGTCATTATTTTTGCTCTTTTTCATTCATTTGCTTTATATTACTGTAATTATCCCAGCTATTATGATCCCTTTTATGTTTGGTCCTGCGAGGAGATAAATGTTCTCTCAAATGCATTCTCACTTCTTCCTATTAAGAGATGCATAAGTACATACTTTGTCAATTTCTTCTCCTTGTTATTGATTCAAAAGATTTAACGCAGTGGCAAGAAGGATGGATAGTAGAAGCTTAATAATGGCAACATATTTGCTCTGGCATCTCTAGGGTTTATAGCAGAGGAATTTAATGTAAAGAAGATCTAGGTCCCTTCAGACACACTCCTTGTACAGAAGTGATGTAAGAAACTTCAATCTTGGAAGACAGCATGTCCTAGGTTTGCTAATTGATGCAAGAAAACCAGTATTCAGACTGGTGGGAACTTCCAAGGATCCAAATTAAGACAGAAAATGAAAACCTCTTTGTGGTATCAATTTTCAACACTGGCTGATTGAAATGTGTCCTTGAATCGAATGATGATTTTTTAAGAAAACTAGAATTGAATATGTTTTACTGATTGTTCTGGTGTTGTGCTTCATAAAACATCATGGAAAAGTGACAATTTAGAAAACCTGAGAATTAAAAACTGGCTTCTCTTTTTTCTATAAATCCTAAAATTTGTTTTATCATTATCTTTACAAGCACTCAAGGAGCCTCTTGATGAATGGGAGATCCAATTGACTGAATAAAATTTGTGCTGAATTATCTTCATCTGGGTTGGTTGGGCAGTAAATGCTCGAGATTTCCTGCACTAGTTGCACTGTTGGAGACTCTGGCATCTTATTATACCTCTCACAGGGAATGCTATGATTCAGGAAATATTGTGGGATTTGCATCCTTCTGAATAATGTAAGGACGCAATAGCTGTATAATATTGTGGGACTTACAAGAATGCCTTTGGTTGTTAGGCTTCCTAACATGGTATAACAAATTCATATAACTAATGTACAGCTTTCTTTTACCATACCAATTCTGGACTTGTAATTATTTCAAAAGTGAAATTCTTTTCAGCAAGCACCTGTTATCTAAGGTTGATGTTATATGATTCTCAAATTTTGATTATTTGCACTTTTGGAGGTAGCTTCAGTGGCTTTTCCAAAGCACCGTCCACAGCTTGGTTCTTGATTGAAAAAATTATAGAGGCTCTTATACTAACATTTTCATTAGATTACTATTCTGACTGTTCATGGTTTCATTGCCCATCAATGCATGTCGAATGTGTCCTGTTATTATTAAATTTTAGAAGAGGAAAAAAGGCTTTGCAGGTTAAGGTTTCCTGAAACACAAATTGCTAATGCTGCTTGTCGGAACTATCTCGACACAGCAAATGACAGAGTTTGTCCCGCATATAATCTAGTACTTTTCTTTATGGTTGACATAACACAAGCAGTTCCGTGATGTATTCTTCTCCATGATGATTGGCCTTGTTGATTAATAAGGATGCATATTGAAAATGATGTCCACAATATACATTGTTCTCTTATTCCGTCTGCAGTATGCAGAAGTCATGCATCTTGCCTGACCTCTTGCTCGGATAACAATGTGTCATCCGAGTCATTTCTGACTAGGAATTCTCTGCAAACAACTAGAATTCTATTAAAAAGTCTTTTAAAAAAATTGGTGCACATTAGAAGCCAAGCATAGTGAAATCTGTTTTTTATCTTTTGCTAGTGCATATTGCAAAACAGTTGGTTCAGTGCATCACTACATTCTTTTGCATGTTGCACAGCAGGTGCTAGACCCTCCAGTGATCGCTTAATGACTATGCTGCCTTTTACTTTCTCATGTTTCATGCTGTATGGCTTCATCACTATAGTATTTGTGATAAAAATTCTTAATGATGCTTCCCATTGTTTTTTTTAAAAAAATATTAATGGGTTTATCTTGTTTTATGGTTATTTAGACCTTTACTCTTCTATTTTTTAAAAAATGACAAAAGAACTATGGGTGTCAAATATAACAACAATAATAACAATAACAAAACCTTGATCCCAAACTAGTTGGGGTCAACTACATAAATCTTTTTTTCTATTCTGCTCAGTTTTTGATCATATTTTTATAAGATGTAGAGATTTTAAATTTCTCATATAATTTTTGGTCTATCTTTGTCTCTTTTCTTTTCTATATATATTAAATCACTCCTTCATATGGATGGTTCTCTAAATCTACATTGCACATGTTCAAACTATTTGAGTCCTTCCCTCAATCTATTCTTAATTGGTGCTATCTCTATCTTTTTATAAAAGACTTCATTTCTTACTCTATCTTTTCTTGTATTACCATACATTTATCTCAAGATTCTCATTTCAGCACATTTATTTTGTATACATGCAATTTTCTAATTATTTAACATTCTGTTAGCGGTCTTATGATTAACCTATAAAATTTTTTCTTCAACTTAGTAGGTACTTTATAATTACATAGTATTCTAGTTGTACTTTTCAATTTCATCTAATCTGCTTTAGTTCTATGAACAACATCATCCTTAATCTTTCCTTATGAATAATCAATCCAAAATATTAAAAATGATCACTTTTACGAATTTCATGATCCTTAATTTTTACTTTACATTTATCTCTATTTCTCATTATATAAAAATTATATTTCATGTATTCTTTGTTTGTCCTACTTAACCGAAAATCATTAGATTCTAATATATTTCTTCATAATTCTAACTTACGATTAATTTCAACCTTAGTTTTGTGTACTAATGCTATATAAGCTGCAAATAATATGTACCATGAAATATCATCTTGAATATGTTTAGTAAACTCATCCATAATTAAAGTAAAGAGATACGGACTAAGTGTAGATTCCTCCCTCAGGTAAACCCATTGCATTAGAAAATTTTCTACTATTACTGTCAGTAGTTCTTGCACTAGTAACTGCTTTATTACACATATCTTTTATTATGTTAATATATCTAATAGCTATTTTTTTCTTTTTAAACACCCACCATAAGATTTTTCTAAGGGCTCTATTATATGCTTTCTTAAATTAATAAAAACCATATAAAGATCTTGTCTCTTTTTTTTTATACTTCTCCATTAACCTTTTAAGGAGAAAAATAGCTTTTACAGTCGATCTTTCAAGCATAAAACCAAATTGATTCTCTGACATATTTGTGGTACATTTCAACCTATATTATTCTCTTTCAAAGTTTCATAGCATGGCTCATGGTCGTGATATCATAATAGTTAGAGCAGTTTTGAATATCTCTTCTATCCTTATAAATTGGTATTATAGTGCTCTTTCTCTATTCATTAGGCATCTTCTTAATTTCTGAAATCTTATTAAATAAATTTGTCACCTAAGTTGCTGCAGCATCACAATTTTCAAACCTCAATGGGAATCTTACTAGGTTTTATCACTCTTTCTATTTTTATTTTTTTCATGGCCTCTTTATTTCAGTTATCTTAATTTTACAGGTATATCTTCAATTGAACTAGTAAGTAATCCTAAATTATTTACATGATTTTATTTAATTATTCTATTTTCTTTATCTTTTTTTGATCTTGTACTTGTTAATCAAAATTTTGTGGTCGTTATCTTTGATGCATTTAACCTGTATCATATCACTACTTTTTTTTCTCCTAGTTTTGTAATTTTATATATTTCTCTCCATCTTTAGCTTATAGCTTTTCATATAATTTTTCATGTCTTTACTTTCTTTTTTAACGATCTTATAATTTTCATTTGCTTCTTTATTTCTACATTTAGGTAGTTTTCTATATCACTTTTTTTAGCCTTAACCGTTAATTAAACTCTATTCCACTATGAAGTTTTTTTATCATAGTTTTCATTTGCTTTTTTCTTTTGACTCTCCTATACTCTAGTTGGATTGTCAATGTCTCATTTGATAAAATGCCATTGTCTTGATGAGATGATAGAATATATTATACACATGTTTTGATTGTTTGATATTAATTTGTCAACATCATCAAATGGCCAAATGTTAATATGCCAGAATCTTGCCAAAAATAAATTGAATTTTTAGGTTTAGAGTGGATAAGTTGTGAGGTGGCCAAAAAAATTCAGCCATTAAAGTATCTGATAATACAATATCTGGTAAGAATCAAACAGGCGGATGTGTAAAGATACATTTGTCCATATTGAATGATTTATTTGCCATTAAAAGAAGAGACCCAGATTATCACATCTGCTACCTAATCCTCTAGTCAATGTAGCCATTAGCTGCAAGTAGACTATGATATTGAGTGGTGATTGCTTTTCCAGGCATGCTTGTATGCTCTACATTATATTATATTGACATACTGGGGTTGCTAGCTTGTTAGTGAGTATCTACTTTCTTGCTTTGAATTTGTACTTATATTTTATGGAGGATTGTTTCTCTGTGAATTCTTGTCCTTCAAACCAAAATCTTTAAATATTTATTCTGTAGTTGGGGCTGTTTGTAAACCAATTGATGGAAGTTGTTGTCTTCTTCTGATGCTGTGATATGCTTTTGGGATATTCATTTCAGATGCGTGGACCATATAAACTTATTTGGCCCCTTTCTAGGTGTATGACAAAACAGTTTTGTGCCAGCTTGTGACCCTTGAAAGTGAATGAGATCGGGACATTGCAACTTGCAAAGCAACTGACCTTGCACTTTGTGCAAGGGAACTCTTTAAAGATACTATTTTCTGTGCATAAAAAGGCTCATGGCTGTATTATATTGTTGTCTTTGGTTATGGAAAGTGGATGCATGAATCCAACTCCTTTCAGTTACTGAGGTAATCATATGCTCAAGGGAGAGACATTCTGCTTCCTGTTTCCTCTTTTAATATGGACTACTGGATTGAAAAGAATCAGAAAGATCTCCAACTGATTTTTTTTATTTTAGACATATATGGACATAATTTTTCTAGTAATCTGTATCCGACTTATGCCTATGAGCTGTTCAATCACTTGAAAATATACAGCTCAGGAGGCTCACTACCACAGGTGCAGGAAATATCTCAATGAGGAATGGCTGGTTTTGATCATTCTTGGAAGAGTAGCATTCCTCCAAAGCCTCCATCTGTGGAAGGCCGTTTTCCCTTACCAGGCCACTAGATACCAGTAGCTTTCAGCTCTCTTGATCAAGGCCAGCTACCATAAAACAAGAGGTGGCACTTGAGGTGTTGGTAGTACTTGAAAAGACTGCTACACCAACAACAAATCGGCTTCCAATCAAGATGATTTTGGCTTATGGTTATCATGATCAGACAATGGCTGGCCGACTGGCCGCAGCCTGACTTCAGGTGGGTGTGATGGTCCAGCGGTTGCAGTCATATGTCACATGTGATGGCTACTCAAGTTTTTTGAACGGCAGCACCGATGAATGGAAGCCCTTCATTTGTAAAGCCAATCCAACCTTATTCTTGTGGCACGTGTAAACATATACATCAGTTTTGTTTCTTATCATTAAATCCAGGCATTCACAGTTTTGTAAGGATTCTTCTTGTCGGATGCCGTTTTTCTGAATGCGAGCCTTAATGTATACATTTGTACATACACACACAAATATATCTTTTTGTGTATCCTTGCTGCAGGTTTGCATGTCTGCTAAGCTCTATGCATGCCCATCAGCCTATGAAGTATAAGTTTTAGCATCCTTGTTTTATCGAGCAAGTTGACTTTTATGGTTGGCATTGTGGCGCCTACAAACATTGAACGCAGGAATGCTTGTCTATGTGTCTGTTCAAGTATGCGTGCATTCACGGGAACGCCATCCGCCTACGAGTCTATCGGCTGTCCTCTTCAAATGTCCAAGCCATTCATTGCATCCTTGGTGAATGTTTAATGTGTAGTTTTTTATATGCTGATGGGAAGACGCCTCGTCAAAGTTTGAGCGTAAGAGCACCACAAGTTTATAACAAATGATGATTGTTTGGTGGGCAAGAATTGTGTTACGTGGTGGTCAAGGTTAAAGACATTAAAGAACAAAATATTTCTTCCAGAAGTGCTTGCAAATTGTTTGTTTGTGTATAAGATGTTTGTTAATGTTTGTGCGCGTGCGTGGAACACTTGTTCCATCGTTGGATTGTGCATTAAAATTGGGGGAATAACAAATGCCCTTTTTATCAGCACACTTCATTGTACCTAATGTCAACTTTTGGAAGCACCCGTGAAGTGAAATATATTAAATTTTAGTTGTTATTTTACCAGTTGCTTAAACTGGAATATATGCAGATGAGCCTTTTGCTAAAATGTTCTAACAAGATTACCTCGCCATTATCACCTACTTTCAGCCAACTTTCTTGAAGACCATTTTGGTCTTTACCTTGTCATACTTTCCCTTCCCGGCCTTTTAACTTGTGAGGGCTATCAGGATCCATAGCGTGTGGTTGGAGGCGACAACTTGCTATGAATTATGAATTTCGATCCTACACAAGGAAAAAGCAATGATATTATTTTTGTTTTTTTTATTAGACTATGATGATGGATGGGATATAGGAAAATTTATTAGAACAAGGGATACATGTCTAATAGAATAACGGTTCACAGACTTGGGCTCTTATACGTTGTTGGATGACTCTTTTTCTCCTATTTGGCTTAGGTTCGAGGAAGGATGTGACTCTAGGTTCGGATGATTAAATTTGTACTTTCATCACATTAAATTTTATGTAAGAAAAACAAATATCAAAATCTAAAATAATTAATATTATTTGTCATGGAGATGCAAGTAGTTGAAGTTAGAAAATTAGTTCATGTTTAAACCCTGTGCTTCATAAATAGAGTGATAGTTTTTGATTGCCTATCCATTTACCAATCAAAACTAGCTATAGTAATCAGGTTGGTTAAACTACATATGGGTCAAATCAGATATGCAATAGATCTAAAATCTATAATTTTGAATCTGACTTATGTATTAAATGAATAAAAAATCTAAAGTCAAATCTAATTATTTTATTAAATAAGTAACCTTCGAATTTGATCTATCAATCTAAACCCAATTTTTGTTATAAATAGGTCAAAAATTCAAAGTTGAATCTACCTATTTTATTAAATAGTAGTTTAATTCAATTTGAATTAAATTAAATGAGCTAAACAAGTGAAGTATTGCCACTTCTAATCCAAACTCATCCTTCTTTTTGAACTTCAATTGAAAAAAAAAAGTACTTACTAATGAGAACAAATCCTACAGGACACTAACTAAGCAACCACTTGGTGATTGGCTCTCTATTAGCATCGCCTACAGCATGCTTGATGGGACCGCACTAAGAAAATATGCTTAAAGGATCGAAGGATGGCATGCGATCGGTCAAAAAGGATGCGCCTACTCTTTGCTAAGCTAGCAAGCTCGATCATCTCCTGTTCTCTAGTAGGTCGATTAAGGCCAGCCATCTCTTGCTCTTTAGCATGTTAGCGAGGTCAATCACATCCTGTAAAGAATGCAATACATGACATTAGGCATGGCTGTTGGAAGATACTCCATCATAACAAGGCATGCTGTATACTACGTAGATAGCCGTCTGGTCTTATCACCGGGTATGGATGCCTCTTATAAGTGAAAAGTACATATGATACTGGATCTTTCTGACCCTTTCTCCTCTCCTTTCTTACTTGTAGTAAGCCTTCAAGCACCCCATTTTCTCTCATTCTCTCCATTAGAATGGCTATTAGGCATGCTCTTGGCCTTCTTCCTTTTCCCTTACTAATTTGAGCATTGAAGGGCTTTAGCTGGGTAGTCCTTGGCACCCCTCATGTTCATTTTCTTTTCGTGTAAGAGCTTCACCCAAACATAAGACCCTTCTCTGCTGGACTCATTGCTACTTTCATTCCAATCGATCATCCTCATCATTATCACTATTGGCACGTGGAGTTCCATCATCGAATACTAGCACCATTAGATTGACACCGTCTATAAGAATGAGACGAAGGCCATGTCACTCAAACCCAGTGAGAAAGTTCTCATTAGCAATAATGGTATTACTCAGACCAAGTTGGAGACCAAATCCTCCACTTCGGTCCATGCAAAAGTTATGATAGCTGCATAGTTTGTTCAACTCCAATAGTAGGTCAAAGCTCTTAGCTCTTTAGTCCAGACCATCATCCCCTAACTAATACATCCATGAAGGCTAGAGCCATTGTCATAGTTGGTGCCTTCACGCCAAAGCTCCTAGGAAGCTAATCCCAAAGGTACTTCAGAAGTGAGGACTCATGATGAGGAGGTAGTTGAATGGTGGACATGGCCAGCATCGCAAAGTCTCCGATTCCATCCAAAGGAACTGAGCTGGAAGATCCCAACTCAGGGCAATAGCTCGAAGCTATGAATGAGCATCTTGGTGTTGTAATGTAAGAAATCTTTAGGATATCAAACCTTCTAGATGACCTCGACTTAAATGTTGACTTTCTCTTCATGGAAGAGGTCATAAGAGGGCCGTTGTAGCCGAAGTTCAAGATGCCATAGCTTGAGTAATATAATGGCACAAGTGACCTTAAGGATTGCTTGGACATCTATAAGACATTGATGATGGTCCAGGAAGCTACCAATAGTATAATGTGTAGAGTGTTTCCCGTTACTCTAAAGAAGGTGGCCCACACCTGGTATTAAAGCCTCAAGTGAAGGTCGATTGTTTTTTTCAAGGAGTTGGGAAGACGATTCCTCAGTCATTTCATCACCAACATTTGATAGAAGAAAATTAGCATAAGCTTAATGTCCCTGAGGCATAGAGGTGAGCTACTGTGCGACTATATTAGGAGCTTCAATACTGAGGCACTTGAAGTTAAAGACTTCTGGCAGTCCATTGTTGTAGCTGCCTTTATGCACAAGCTGTTGGACTCACCCTTTAGCTTATCACTCAACAAGAGGGAGCCCAAATATATGGCAAAGCTCTTGAGTTAGGTAAAGAAGTACATCAAAGCTAAAGAAACTTCCAAAGAAAAGTGGGAGTCTATGGTCTTCTCCTTAGATAAGAGGTCTAAGGAAGGATGAAAAGAAGCGAAGGTATAACTTTAAGCTTTAAAAATCGAGGCACCCACCTTGGCATATTGGCCCAGGGCAACCCAAGAAAGGGGGGTAGGGTGAATTGGATTTTATAAAATCAAAAATTAAGTACTAAATATGACGAGTGAATCAATTAAAACAAAGTACAAGAATCAAACCAAAAGTAAATCCAAGAAAAGCATTTGCAACAAGATATCAAGCCAAAAGTACTAAATATACCCAAACATTCAATATATAAATAATTAACAGTAATTTCAAGAGAGAAAATGTACAAGAATATATAAACAACAAGGAATTTTAGAATGGTTTGGCACCTCTTACCTATATCCACTACCCAAAATACTTTCTTAGGATTTTCACCATACTGATCCTCATAAAACCAGATGAGAATCAAACCTTTACATCTTTTCTTTTGTGGGGCTTAGGAACCCTCAATCTTTTTTCCGAGCTTAGGATGAATCCACTACCTTCTTTTTATGGACTAAGAAGGAACTTTATACTCTCTTGAATAAGAAAAAGAAACAATTACCCTCTCAAAGAATGAAGATATACAGATAAAACTCTAAACTTTGATAAAGAAAATTTGCAACTAAGGCTCAAGAACAATATTTATACTAGGATTTTTTAATATTTTTCATTTAATTCAATGCCCAATCCATTCTTAAAATAAGTGCCAACGGTCCTAATTTTTTTCTTAAAACGAGTGCCAAAGGTCCTAATTTATAGAACATGAAAAAATTTAGTTGTTGGGACTTTGGAGTAGCTCAAATAGTCAAATTTTTTGTTGTTATTTACTGTCAAGGTGATTGGTCAGTCGATTACCCTAGCTTCTGGTGGTTGACCACCAAACACCCTGAGAACATATACTCTCTAGAATTCCTCTAGTCGATTGGCCCAAGCCAGGATGGTTGACCACTAAAGGGGTTCTTAGCCTAGATTCCATAGGCTAGTTGACTTGAGCCTAAGGCCAATCGACCTCTCAAGGCTATGTTTTGGATTTTCAAGTTGATTTTCATATAGTTTTCAATCCATGCTAACTTAAAATGACTTTAATGTTTCTTGAGCCTTGTGCAATTACTCTTTTACCAAGTTTTACAATAATTATCCTTAGGAACAAAGAATTTATAAATTGAAAACTTCCTTTTGGATATCTTTGAGTTCGTTGATATTTGATTTTTTATTTTTCTTTTCTGCCTTGGATTTCTTGCATAGCGCTTGAGTTTCTTATGAAACAAGTACGTGCCGGATGAAAATTTGCTCATGTTTTCTCATGGATCAAATATTGTATCCATCTATTATTATAAACTCAAGCAAGTCATTAGTTCTTCAATTAGTTTTTTTGTTATTAATGAAATATTTATTATTGAACCCTTAGGTTCAATTGGCATAGAGATGGTTATACCTCTCTGACCACTTCAAGTAGTAAATTTTGATGGAGATTCACAGCAAGCCCTATCTTTGATGACTAAAGCCTATGAAAAAAAAATCGAAGAATAGGGAACAAAGAAGGCAATACCATTTCCACCATGACTATGGTTATAATATGAAGGAGTGCCGACAACTTAAATAAGAGATTGAATTTTCTATCCAAAGGGGTTATCTTGGAAAATACATCCAATGCCTTGCGAGCTCGTCTAAAAGAGACTAAGGCTGGCAGGAAGTATCGAGGCATGAAGACAACCAGCATACCGCTAGGGTGATTAAAGTTATCTTTAGTGGGTTGGTGGTTGGGGACAATATCATCAACTAGGAGGACGAATGCCAGATGACACAGACCCAAGACATCAAAGAAGTATAAGGCTGTTGAGATAATCTCTTTCGCTAATGATGACTTGTAAGGGATGTAGGTCTCCTATGATGATATTTTGGTGGTCTCCATGTTGATTATCAATGAACAAGTCAGAAGGATCCTGGTTGATAATGAAAGCTCAACAAGTATTCTCTATTTGGAAGTCCTTGAGAAGATGCAGATTAGTAGGGACTACCTGAAGTCTTTCGATGACCCTCTGATTAGCTTCTTAAGAGAATCAGTCTTGGTGAAAGGGGTCATTACTCTTTTGTTGATAGCCAATCAATTGCAAGAGCCTCATCGGGCTATGGCAATGAACTTCTCGGTGGTAAGAGCGCCCTCCCCCTGTAACATCATTTTCGGACAACTTGGTTTCAATGCTCTGAGTGTCATTGTTTCTAGCTACTATCTCTCTATGAAGTTTTTCATGAAATTTAGAGTAAGAGAGCTCAAGGGAGTCTACGCAATGACAATATTGTGCTATGCCTCTACTCTAAGAAGGAAGGCTAAAGTTGACAAGGCGCTCGTAGTGGAGAGCCTCGATCAAAAAAATAAACTCAAGCTCCAACAAGGGAAACTAATGGATGACTTAATCCAGGTTCCTTTGATCAAAGAAGATCCAGAGAAGCTGGTTTATGTCAAATCTATCCTCCTGAAGGAGAAAGGAATGAGCTAGTGTTTTTCCTATAGGAAAATGTTGATATTTTCATTTGGAGCCTTGTAGGCTTTTCTAGAATCAATCGAGAGGACATCTCTTACAAACTCAATATCGAGCCAGCTCACAAACTAAGGTACATGAAGAGGAGCTTCACCACGGAACAGTAGGAGGTGAACTAGGAGGAGGTAAGTAAATTCCTTAATGCTAGATTCATCAGGGAGGTGGATTACAAAGAGTGGTTGGCCAATGTGGTCTGGGTGAAGAAGGCTAATGGCAAGTGACAGGTGTGTGTGGACTTCACTAGTCTCAACAAGGCTTATCCAAAAAATAGCTTCCCTCTGCCTTGGATAGATTAGTTTATGGATGTTACCTTGGAGAGTAAGATGCTTAGCTTCATGAATGCATTTTTAGGGCACAATCAGATCAAGATATACCTCAAGGATAAGGAAAAATTGGTATTTATTACTGATATAGGTACTTATCACTACAAGGTCATGCCTTTCTGTCTCTAGAATGTTGAAGTCACCTACCAATGGTTGGTCAGCAAGATTTTTCAAAATCAGATCGGCTGTAATATGGAGGCACACGTTGATGACCTACTAGTGAAAAAGGAGTCACAACACCACATCGATAGACTAGAAGAGATATTCTAGGTGTTAAGGCCCTATAGTATGGAGCTTAACCCAAGCAAGTGCGCCTTCGGCATCTCCTCTAGAAAGTTCTTAGGCTTCATGACCAGAAAGTTTTTAGGCTTTATGACCTCATAGAGGGGGATAGAGGCTAACCCAAATAAGATCAAGGCCATCCTAAATATGGCCCCTCTAAGGAACCCTAAGGAGGTGCAACGATTGATGGGCTAAATAGCCATTCTCAGTCGGTTTGTTTTAAGGGTTGTTGAGAAGTGTCTTTCTTTCTTTAAGATTCTTTGAAAAGCCAAAGGCTTTCATAGATCAAAGAGTACAAAACGACCTTTAAGCAATCGAAGCAATGTTTAACCTATTCATCCCTATTGATGAAGCCGATCCTGAATGAAGTACTATACTTGCGCTTAGCCATCTCTACCACTATGTTAGATGTCATCCTAGTCTAGGAGGAATAGAAGGTGCAAAGGCCAATTTACTTTATTAGCAAAGTTCTTAGCGAGGTGGAGACAATATTCTAAATGGCAGTGAAGGTTGCTTATGCCATGGTGACTATAGCATGAAATCTAAGGCCCTAATCCAAGCATGGCCAATAGCCATGTTAACAAACTATTCTCCACGGCAAGTGCTCCAAAAGTCAGACACTTTAGGGTAATTAGTGAAATAGTTTGTTGAACTCAAAGGTTTTGACATCCGATACCAACCTTGACTTCCTATGAAGGCTCAAGTGCCGGCTAACTTCATAGTGTAATCCACAGCTCCTCTTGAGTTAGAAGATCCTGAAATAATATTTGCTGGACAAAAGTCCCTGCATTAGACCTTGCCTCTAGATGGGGCCTCTGCTAAGAGCAAGGGAGGAGCCTGCCCCATTCTTTTTGGCCTAGGAGTCGAGCTTGAGGCTGCCATTAGGTTTGACTCCCTAGTCTCCAATAATGAAGTAAAGTATGAAATGCTCCTTATTGGCTTGGGATTAATAAGAAGCCTAAAGGTCCCGAGAGTCAGGATCCACAACAATTCCCAGTTGGCAATAAACCAAGTTCAAGGGGAGTACGAGGCCAAGGGATTTAAAATGATCAAGTACTTTTAAAAGGTTAAAAAGCTCTTTGAAAAATTTAAAAGTATGAAATCATTCAAATCCCTTGGGAATGGAACTTCTAGGCCGTGCCCTCCCTAAGTTCACCACCATAGAATATTTTAGGTAAAAGCACTTGATCCACTTTGAAGTCCTATTAAAATTTTACCATAGAAACAAGTAGAAGCGGCAGTGCAAACAAAATCGAAGCCTAGCTGGATGGACCTAATTATCGAATACATGCAAGATAGAAACCTCCTCGAAGATCAAAGTGAAGCTTGAAAGATTTGGCACCACACCGCTTATTACATCATAGAGGATGGTAGGCTATACAAGAGGTCTTACACACTGTTCAACCTTTGATGCCTTAAATTATTTTAGGTAGATTGCACCATATATGAGGTCCATGAAGGAATCTATAGAAATTATTTAGGAGGAATGTTCCTCACATACAAGCTCTTTCAATAAGGCTACTACTGACCCACCATGAAGCAAGATGTATAGGAATTGGTGAGGCGATATGATAAGTACCAAAGGCATGCCAACATCCTTCTCGGGCTTTGACCAAGATGACACCCTTGGCCAACCCATGGCCGTCCTCTCAGTGGAGAATGGATACCTTGGGGCCATTTCTATAGTAGTTGGGCAGCGAAAGTTTATTTTTTATAGCAATGAACTATTTTATTATGTGGGTCAAAGATGAGCCCCTTACCATGATAATGGATAAGAAGGCATGGAATTTTTTCTAAAAGATCATCATTTGTCACTTCGATATCTCGAAGGCCCTGATCATTGATAATGGAAAGCAATTCAGCAATAAACTCTTTAAGAAGAATTATGCTGAATTGGGGATTGTATAGAGATTCATTTTGATGTTCTACCTGCAATCCAACATACAAGCTGAAGTTATAGGTCCCGCAATCCTATATGCCTTAAAGGTCAAACTTGATCAGACCAAAGGACTGTGGGTGGATGAACCACCCAACATTCTATGGATATACTGAATAATGACCCATTCTCTAATGGAGGGAACTCCCTCCAGTCTGGCATTCGAAATCGAAGTAGTTATCCCCATGGAGGTTGGATTCCCTTCATACCAAATTCAATACTTTAACCCCTAGGTGAATCAAAATACTTGTGGGTGAACTTTGATTTGTTAGAGATGGTGGTGAGATACTTCAATCTGGCACTTGTGAAAGGCTTTTTAAAGTAGGTAACTTTGTCTTGTAAAAAGCAAAGGCCTATGCTTGAGCTAAAGCTACCAAAATACTCGCACCAAATTGAAAAGGCCCCTGTAAAGTCTTGGTGGTGGTTAGACTTGAAATTTATACCCTAAATAGGCTAGATACTACCCTAGTACTAAAGATTTGGAACTCTAAAAGCCTAAGAATGTACTATTAGTAAAAGTGCTTAGCCAGAATAGCGGCCCATAAGAAATCTAAGGAAGAAAATATTCATGGGTGAAAACAAACCATATGAAAAGTTGATGTTATATTATATTAATAGATAAAGAAGGCTTAGAGGCCATACAAAAATTGGCTGAAGCTGAATGCATCCATCAGAGAGCGAGAGCGAGAGAGAGAGAGAGAGAGAGAGGAGAAAGAAGAAGAAGAAGAAGAAGAGGAAGGAAGAAAGAAAAAAAGAAAGAAAAGGGAAAAAATGGAAAGAAAGGAGTGTTACATTTTAGGAAGAGTTGTTTAGGCAGTGGGAAGACCCTAAAGGCTTGATTCATTAGCTCCAACTACCCCTGCCATGGCCATAACATTAGGGCCTATTCCTACTAGCCTCCTGACTCCTTGAAATCCAGAGTGAAAGACTCCCATGCTGAAGGAGGCCACTCATCCCTATTGTCAGGGAATAGTTGGAATTGCTCCACTGCACGTGAAGAGGTCTTGGACAACTCCCTCCTAATGGCCTCAAGCTTTTAGTGCAGATTCATATTTTCTTTCTCTAGTTGCTTAATTTTGGCCCGCTTCGATCCTTAGGTGGAGTCCACTATTGTCATGATTTTGCAATAAGAAGGGGGAAAGCTTTAGGAATGAGGTTGAAGAATCTTTCTTATTAAGGCTTATGGTGAATGACACGCGGCTGGTCCTAAAGCATCGCCATGAACCTCAAGGGCTACCATGTGGCCTTCGGCCATAGAAATGAAGCTGTTGTGAAGTATCGCTATGCTAGGGCATTGAAAGCACATAGCTCCCCTAAAAAAGGTATGCCTTTAAGCATCCCACTTCAGAACCCATTCAACTGAAAGAGCAAATCAGATGGACCATATTAGCCAAGATTTATTCAATTGAGGAGCCTTATTGCAAGATCTACTCAAAAGAACAATCCTTGTTAAGAAAGAGAAAGGGCTTGAGAGTTAGCCCACTTGGAAGAACTTTACTTAGAAGAAAGAGAGAGCAAGCCATTAGAAGAGGTTAATCAAAAGAACTCTTCTCACCGAGTAAAAGGAAGTCTGCTTTGTTAGAGAGTCAGTCTACTTGGAGGAATTTTACTTGAAAAAAATAGAAAACATGCCACTAGAAGTGGTTACTCAGAAGAGCTCTTTTCGTTTGGGAAGAAAAGGGGGCCTGCTCTAGTAAAAGGCCAACCTGCATAGAAAAACTCTACTTAAGAAAAAGAAAGGGTAGGTTATCAGAAGAGGCTACTAGAAAGAATTCTCCTCGCTGAGTAAGAGAAAGATCCACTTTGCCAAAAAGCTGGTGTACCTAGAAGAATTCTACTTAGAAGAAAAAGAGAGCAACTGCTTAAAAGCCATCAGAAAAACTCTCTTCATTGAATAAAAGAAGGAAGCTTGCTCTGTTTCAGAACCAACTTACTTGGAAGAGCTCTATTCAGAGAGAAAGGGAGAGTAGATCACTTGAAGACCTCTTGGAAAAATTCACCTAAGGAGAAAAAGGGTGCCAGTCCAATCTTTGACTCGCGTGCTTGCCCCGTCTTGAGAGCAACCAAAAGGTCCATTTACATTGAACAACATAGGTACAGTCCTGGAACGAACAAACCATTCGAGAGTAGAAGGAAATAGTGTTAGCCTAACTAGAATCATGTTGAATTAACACCAAAGTTCAAGTAAAACATTCTACACAAGACAAAGCATATCAAAGGATCAAAGGACCATCTCGAAAAAGTCAAAAGATGCATTTTCAGCAATCTTAAAAATGAAGTTCTTACAAATTCATAAGAACAAAATACAATAAAAGGAGGCAGGAGGACAAGCAACATAAAATAATGTTCAAGAAAGACTATTACTAGGGGGAATGTTTGGACCTAACCCTTGGAGCATTTATGGAACTTCATTCTCAACATCGCCATTCATTATGTTGGTCATCAAATAAAAAACTCCCTCAATCATACTTGGCTCTATTGTTGAGGCAACAGTTACTGACCCCTCTATGGGATAGCTAATCTTTGATTCGGCAACCCCAATCTTAGTTGGAAGAGCACTACCCACAACGGTTGAAATAAAATTGTTGAAGCATTATCATCATCGGCCTCTTCTTCCTTTGCCACTTTCATAAAAGAAAGAAAAGTCAAAGCCATGATATTTAACCAATATTCCTGCCATTACATCCTTTTAGGTCACATTATAGGCTTCGGCCATGCAGTCTAGTAGAATCAACCGAAACCCATTTGATATCTTGAATGCTTCAACAGCTTTCTCTATAGTATGCTTAGTGGTGAACTATTGCTCCTCCACATGGGTTGTGGCTATCTTGGCCTCATCTATGTAGATTTTTGCATCCAACTCGAGCATCAACACTTTGACCCTAGCCCTATGCGTGTTGGCCTCTGTTAGTAGTGCTGCTGACTTGATTGTTTTCTCCTCCAATTCCTTCACACAGGCCTCAGACTCTACCTTCATCCTTTCCTCTACATCCGAGGATGACTTCACACTTTTTTTCTACCACTCTAGCTCTCTCAAAACTAGTTGAGATGAGTGTTAATCTGGAGAACCTCTTCATAAGAACCTGCATGTACTGCATGGAGTAGATGATAGATAAAAAGGCACATGTCATTAACTCCCAATCGATGAGACCTTCAAGGAACTCCTGATCTGAGGGCAACATAAACTTCTTGGCAAGGAGGTGAATTAAAAATCCCTAAGTTCACAGAAGGGCCTAGAATTGAAGTCAAAGGAGGAAAAGCAGGTTCTGGAAGGACGATCATCCCTGGAGTACTAAAGGGTGCTCTCGTAAGGAGCACCCTTCAGTCGGGCATTCAAAGCTCATGAATGAACCATCTCTTGGTAGCACTAAATGACTCCTCTTAATTGAGATCCCATCTCTGTCACTTCCTTGTTGCGACACAATCTTTAAGCTCCACATCGTCAGAGCATAGGTGGTCCATCCCTACAAGAACGAACCTAATGATCAATATATTACCAAAATGAGACGAACGATCACTTAAGGGGTAGGGGATGAAATCGTAAAACTTATACCTGAGGGCTCTCTAGACAGTGGAGATCCTCCAAATAGAGGAGGCACCAAACCCACCAGTGCTAGGCTTGGCTCTTCAAAAAGGTTAAGGATCTTCTAGTGGTTGCACCTACACAAGGTAGGGCACCAAGGCGAGGTGGCTTTGCTTGACTCTGATGGCGCTAATCACACTCAATGGGCATGATCCAACCTTGGCAATGAAATATAGAAGAACTTATTCATCTATACATGAATGAAAGAAGGAAGATCAAAAGAAAAAAAAGAGTGGAAAGCCCTTCCTAAAATTGAGGTAACATCGCCCTAGACTATTTAGGTGGTGATTCAAAAGAAAGAAAGATCAAAGGATAGAAGGGTTAATGGACTTTTAC
Organism: Metroxylon sagu; assembly: GCA_017589505.3. Taxonomy (NCBI): domain Eukaryota; kingdom Viridiplantae; phylum Streptophyta; class Magnoliopsida; order Arecales; family Arecaceae; genus Metroxylon; species Metroxylon sagu. Next base: position 516,016 of record JACVBY030000499.1, on the reverse strand, counting down.
CTATAATGCCTTAACAAGACAACATACTTGCTAGGAAATGGGAATTTGGAATCAATTGGGATGGAGAAATCTCAAATTCTTGACAAGCCCTTAAAGGGGAACGATGGATAGAGAGCCTAAGCCCAACAACTAATATATTTACATAGATACTTAGGTTGCCTAAGGGAGGCTCGCAAGCTGGATTCCACCCCAATGATGTTGTAAGGATTACTTTCAAAGGAATCATATAGTGATCCCTAAGCTACACAGATGGTCCTTAGAGATCAAGGAAAGCTTGTCTAAAGCCCTAAGAAAATGATGACGAAGCTACATAACCAAAGGAACAAGGATGTACCTAAGATGAAGTGAGCATTGAGAACAAGAAGGAATGGAAGAACTAGAGCATCAAGCTGAGCACCAAAAATAAAAAAGCTGAATAGAAGAAGAAGGATGACTTGATTGACTTTAAAGAAAAAAAAGGATCTAGATGATTGTAAATTGGTGAATCATACGAATGGATTAGTGAATTGTATAAATAATCCTTCAATGAACGTGCTGCGATCCTGGGCAAAATGAAGGCACACGAAAATCAAACCTCATTGGATGCTTCGAGAAATGATGCACACCCATGTACATCGAATGTTGTGCAATCATTGCATAGACACTATGCCGAGGAATCAATATAATAATGCAACTGCGAATGACATTCCAAGGGCTTAGACATCCATCCCACTTGATGTAGGAAACTTGAAGAAAGGCAGTCCAATGCTCTTGCACACTAAAACTCTAACCTCAATAAGTTGGCATGGACATTAGGCTAGGTAGGGTTGGCCCACTTAGAGAACAGACTCTTAGCCTCAGAAACCTATGTCCCACCTTAAGCATAAGGTCATTTAGCAAGATGAAAGGTCCAAGCGCTGAAGAATAGGAGGTTCACGAGGTCATCTTAAGTGATAAAGCTCATAAACTAACACTCAAGAGCACTAAATCTACTCCCTCACATGAGTAGACACTATAACAAAAAGGATTATTAGCAATGCTTAAAAGTACTGCCAATAACTTAATAAAATGCTGCAAAAACTTTAAGTGGCACTTTTATGACATTTTTTTTATATACCACTTTAAAATGGTGTCAATAATTAACTACTGATATTTTTAATAAATGCTAATAATTAATTATAAAAATTATCAAAATTTATTATAAATTCCATATAAAAAATAAAAAAATAAAAAATATAAATTCTGTGCCATATGAGAATCGACCTTATCCTTTTATTTATTTATTTAGAGAAATACTCTACCATTACACCATCTTCAAACTCTTTTTCTATTTTTTTAAATTTTATGTACTACATAAGAGTCAAACTCTTTTCTTCTTAATTAATTAAAAACTACTCTACCACCATAGCACTATCAAACTTTATCAAAATAATAAATTTTATTATTTTTATTTTTATTTATTTTATAAAATATACTCAATGTTATGATAATTCATATTTCAATAATTATTTTTAATAAAATATAATCTTTTTCTTTGTTAAAAATAAAAATAAAATAAAAAATATTTTATTCTTTAATTTATTTTCAAAATTATTTTATTTTTTTGTATATATATTTCATACAAGTTATTTAAAAAATATTTTTATCTACATTGTAATTAAAGTGTAAAAATAATATTTAGCATATAAATTTAAAGAAATATTTTTAATACAAACTCTAATTGGATTAGGAATCAAGAAGCTTAACAAAATCAATTGAAAATTATAAATTAATAATCAATAATTTATCATAAATATTAGGAAAAATATTATTTTTGACTTTTTAAAAAATACTAGTAAATAATATCATGGTATTTATGATTTTTTTTGTAATTTATCATGAATGGGAGAAGTCTTTTTTTAATATTTTAAAAATGCTACTAAAACAATGCTGTAGATTTTATGATTTTTGTTATTTTATTATAAATATAGGTAAAGTATTATTGCTTAGCATTTTCTAAAATACCACTAAAATAATCCCATAAATTATCAATACAATAACAATATTTTTAATATAATACAGCTTATTTTATAACGCTTTCTAATAATTACAAATATTTAAGCTTAAATACTAAGAAAAAGATAGATATAGTGGCACAAAATAACAAATGCCTCAATAATTATGCTGCTAATACCTATTATCACTGTAGTGAGACCATTTTGGCCTTAGGAGTTGGGGGGTACATAATGAGGACAAGTCTTGCAAACCCCAGCTAAGTAGGCACATAGCAACCAACTTCTATTCAGCATCCTTGTAGTACATCTGATACAATTGCACTAAGAAAATATACTTAAAGATAGCAGGATGGCTTATGACTGGCTAAAAAGGATGCCTACTTTTTGGTAGGTTAGTAAGGCTGACTATCTCCTACTCTCTATTAGACTAGCCAAGGCTAACCATCTCCTACTCCTTAACATGCTGATGAGGCCAACCACCTCCGATAAAGAATGTGGCTCATGACACCAAGATGGGCATTGGAAGATGCTCCATAATGCTAGGGTAGGCCACATGTGACCTAAGCCAACCTTTTTATTTTATCATTGAGTACATACGTCTCTTATAAGCGAAGGTACACCTAAGATAGTGAATTCTTGTGACTTTTTCTCTTCTCCTCTTCTACTTACAATAAACCTTTGAGTATCCTATTTTTTCTTATTCTATTATAATGGCTAGAGATTTGCCCTTAAATTTTTTTTTTTTTTTTATTAACTCAAATATCGAAGGATTTTAGTCAGATAGCTTTCGGTGCCTCTCATGCTTATCATATTCATTTCTATTCCATAATTCTTGCTTTTTCATTATCATCACTGTTGACGCATGAAATTGTATAATCAAATTCCAGCACCACTGCCTACTAATCTTTTAATATTCGCAATTTGATCGAAAGTTCGTTAACCTTTTCTTTTTTTTTTTTTTGGTTCAGCATTTATTGGTCATGCATGAGAACAACTGAGCTGGTGCTGATCCTCTAAAATGCGCGCCAACCAGGCGTTTGGATGTTGGTGCAGGTCAATATCTAAAATGGGGTCGGATTCAAGGTGGATCCAACCCAATTTATACCATTTCCATTCTCAAAGAAGAGAGAATCGATGAAGTCCGTGGTCCAAGGAATCGAGCCACATGGCACCTTATGGCCGGCTCACCAACAGCGTCGTCAATGATGGGGACTGGGAGGAGACCATCAGCCAACAAAGTGGCAACAGTGGTTCTAGGGCTCCCAAGGTCCCAACCTCGCTCGCAGCCATCCGTTTTCCTTGTTGGCGTTTCAATGGTCTTTTAGCCTTGTAATTTTGGTGACGTGCGCCAGGGAGAGACAGCGGGGTTGCGACGCTTGCCGGCGAGGCGGTGGACGACAGTTGTCAGCGCGATAGTGGATAAGGAGGACAACGGAGTCCAACGAAGTCCCAGATCACCGTCGCGGCTCTGGGGCCCACTGCCGACAGCCGCTGGATCAGATCGTCATTGCCTATCCATGTACGCCTCGTTGGCCCATCCGTCACGAGGAATAATTACACCGGGAACCTTTATATATATATTTTTTAATAAAATACCTCAATTCAAATAAATTTTTCAATAAGTATATTTTTAACCACTTGACAAATTATACGGCGGACAATGATTTAAATATATATATATATTAATTTATAAAAACTTTTCAATTGGATAAACTATTTCATAAAAAAAATTTAATTAAATATAAAAAATATTGATAAAAAAATTAGAAGGGATATTCGTTGATACTTTTTTAACATATAACTCTATATGATAAAGTTAAATAACCTTTGTGGAGTCATATGGATGGCTTTGGGAGAGCGAAAAATTTTTTATTAAAAAATATATTAGTAATGCATCAAAAAATCGATCCATAAAAAAAAAAATGCTTAAACTATAATTTTTTTATTAATTTATTTACTATTAATCGAGTAACTAAAAATTTACTATTTTGCTACTTAACCTTGTATGCATATGATTTTTTTTTTATGTATAAATAAATAATAATATTTCTTTTTAAGGTTATTATGTATAAAATTTTATATATAAAAATTTTTAATTGATTGATTTGTCATGCATTTACGAGAAATAATAGCCGAACTTAAATAAGTTTACTTAATTGAAAAAAATATACTCAAATTATCATTGACGGCCGTCATATGGTCTATCAAGTCATCATTGACGGTCATTAAAAATATATTTGATCAAAAAACTTACATAATTTGGTATCCTTAATTGAAAAAAAAAATATAAGAATTCAATTAAAAATTTCAAATAAGTTCATGCATATTGGACGTAATTATACATTTTGATAGCGTCTCGATGAGCATATGGCTTTGACCGTTAGTTCTAATTTATTAGTTTTGTTTTAAAAATTAGCACAAAATTGCCTAGAGATCCTTGGTTATTCACTTAATCTTGTAATATTTGGTTATTCATATGGCTCAGAAGCTTGGCCATTCTATATGACAAGAATTCCAACCTTTAACAATAATATGAAAAAGGTATTTAAGGGTAAAAAGAAAACCCTTCCTTCTAACCATGGAGGATGGTTCTCTAATTATAACTTAATGGTAGCGGATGAAGGAGCATTACGTGCTCATGGTGCAAGTCCTAAAGGTGGATGTAATTCATGAAATCCGAATGAATCACAAAATGCCACATCATTATCTCATAAGAATGAGATTGTTTGCATCATCCTATGTAGAATAAAATAATCATCTGATATTATCATCATCATCATGGGATATACCTCCTCTCCCATGATGCTTAGTGCCGATACATTACTTTCGGTTCATTTGTAAGCTTTTTTAAACCACATTTGGAGGTCCAATAATAGCTATTTTTCATTAACTATCATAAGTATATTTTTAACAACAATTGTTAGGAAGCTTAATCATTGTTTGAAATGAGACCTTAGTTGGTAAGGATTGTTCTGATTTGATCCATTTAATTATAAGAGGTTTGAAACGCTTCACTTTTCAAAGGGAACAGCGCTTTGGAAGGGATTTCTCGTCGGACTTTCTTGTTTGGAGACACCACTTGTCTTCTTGGTTGCCATCATAACCCTTTATGGATGAATACATGGATGGATAGATTAGAGTTGAATCTCCGCAAGCTCGTGAAACCAAGCTCATATGTTGCACATCTTCATTGTGCATCGTGTCTTCTTGTTGGCCTGACCTTAATTTCCACCACCACCACCACCACCACCACCACCCAAATGAACCCATCTTCAGTGCGTCCAAAGCTACGTGGGTGTCCACAATGGCCCAATCTTCTCCTAAGTCATTCCAACTTTATTTTTTTTTTGGGGCAGGAGAGGCGTCGTCAAAAGATGAGCAGCGAAAGGGTCCCCTTCATTGAGCATTCTTTTTCTTTTAGGACGGACATAGGTTGAGGCCGACTCAAAGAGAACACACGTTTATGTCATGGACGCAAGTTTGGTCCTAGCAGAAAACCTTTTTTGTGCTCAGAAAAAATGGGGTCTACCGTTCGATTTGATGATGAGAAAGAAATCCTCGGCAGGCATAGCTTCTTCTCAAACTCTCTTGTCTGCTAATATTTAATCTGCCGCAAAGGAGGGGTGTCATGCCACATGGAACATAAAGGCCGGCAACTCCTCCATTTTGTAAATAAAACTGGCCGTGGGGTTGGGAGACGGTGCTGGCCGTTGTCGTCATGAAATTTAATCTTTTAATTTCCGTCGTAGAAGCCTTTGTAGTCTTTATGCAGTAGGGTTTAAACTAAAATTTTGTTAACTTAACTTGACACCTCCCCATTTCTATGCCATTTGAAGGAGGTTATAAGATTGATATAGATTACAGTGGGAAGAGAAGTACAACCATTAATTCAAGTTGGAAGTACGGCATTGATTTTGTTGTCGTCCTCTCTTTTTTAAATAAGCATATCTTGTTTAACAAGTGATGATGAGGGAAAGAATAAAAAAAAAAAAAATTAGAGGTTTCCTACGATCGGAAATCAACAAATCTGGTGTATGTTTTGGCGTATGATCTTCTTCTAGATTTTTTTTTTTTATAACTAAAAAGTAAAAAATAAGAATACTATACTTGTGAAAATATTTACCTAGCAAGCTATTTAATTTTTTAAAATTTTTATCTATATTTTATGAAATAATTTTGAATGAAAATTTTGTTGTCTAAAAAAAAGAAAAAATTAGAAATGAATGATAATTTATGCCAAGAATAACTTGTAATAGATCATAATAACTTCTTTTTTAAGTTTTGCACAAATAAATTCAGCTGACTTTATTATTTTCCATTTATATGTATTTTTTTAAAAATTATTCAATATAAATTTATTTTTAGTATGATGCTTTTTTTTTTATTTGTTATTTTTTAAAATAAATTATATGCTTCCGATTAAACGCGAGTGATGCCATCTTTATTTGAGATAAGAAGACTCTTTGAGGCCAGCCATAAATCATTCTTTGTTTAAAATATTATTTTTACTTGTCTAGTCTTTAATTCATGTCTAATGGAAAAATGAGGGTTGGTAGAATGATAAGCTGATGGCACGATTAACCATGTTAAATTTCTGACACTTGTACGTGAAATCTTACATCACATTTACTTTCCCTCAATCTAGCGTCCTTTTCAAGGACAATGGCCGAAAAAGATCATCATGGTCCAAGTGCCACAAATCCAACTTGGATGGCAGAGTTCTTCCAGCTGAAGTGTTGTTCACCTAACCCTGCCTTGCTTTCTTAGAACACGTCACACGGCACAGACCACACCCATAGCTCTTCTAAAAGGAAGGGCCCTGTGGGACGGACCAACTTACCCAGTTTCGGCCTCTGGAAATGGCCCCAAAGGAATCATGAGGGCATGTTACCTCCCTCTACCTTGTTGATGCTTCTTATCCTCCTATTAGATTGATCTAACTCTTTATCTTATCAAATTATATAATTTTTAATATATAAATATTTTATAAAAAATAGAACATATCTAATAATTTAGAATATTAACATAAAATCTTTATCATCTAAAAATAAATCTAATCAAATTAAAGTAAAAATGCTTCCAATTATAATTAAGCCAAACTTTCTCTTTTCAAATACATCTACAAACATTTGCACGCATATATAAGGAAACATTTTTATTATTACAATATAATTTATATGAGCATCACTGAAAGTCTTCAGATTCCATATTATTATAAGTGCTGCCACATGTCTATCTCTGGGATGCCCTCTACTTCAATAAAATATAATCTAATATATATATATATATATATATAGAGAGAGAGAGAGAGAGAGAGAGAGAGTAAAGGTAAAAGGTTTGTATCTATAAAGTTTATGCTTGTTGTGTGTTAAATTTTATTTAATAGCTTTTAAATTTTATTAATTCTGATAACTTTCAAATGTGTAAGCTTTTTAACTCTGATAGCAAAATAGTGTTCATGCGATATGAAGCCTATACTCATTGTGTGTAAAGATTCACTTAATAAATAACTTTTAAATTTTATAACTCTGATAGTTTTTGGATATACGTAAACCTTTTAATTTTGATAGCAAAGTAGTGTCTGTACATTGCATGGATATAAAACTAGTATATATATATATATATATATATATAGGAAAAGGTTCACCTCATTTTGTTACATGTCTAATCTTATTTAATAATATTTAATATGAATATTTTTTTCTTATATTTTTTTTTATCTTTTAATGCAACTCTATTTAATAACATTTCATGCAGACTATTTTTCCTATCCTCAAAAATCTTCCATTAAAACTAAGTGTTCATTTGATAGTTTCTTGGAAAATATTTTTCAGGAAAAAACTATTTAATGGTATTTAATACAGACTAATTTTTTTCATATCCTAAGAAATCTTTCATTAAAACTAATTTTTTGTTTAGCTGTTTCCAACAAAAGTTTTTTTTTGAGAAAAGTTTTTCAATGAGAAGAGAAAAGAACATGGGAAAAGAAATACTATTTCTTCAATGGTATTTATTTTCTGACGAAAGAAAAGAAAAAGTATGTAGGCTTTATATATAATTTTTTCTTCCTTGTTCAACTAAATCCAGAAACATAATGATGCAAAAATTTTTCACCCCTATTATTCCTTCAACTAAATGGCCCCTAAATCTGAAAGGATTCTAATCAAAAGAACAACTTCTTTTTGTATGCCACATATAAAGTTACAATAAATAACCTTTAAATGTAATCCTTTTATTTTAAGTAAGAACAATCCAAACAAAGCAAATCGAGGATGATTATATATTTTAAATATTGATGAAACTAGAAATTAAATATATCTTTTTTGAATTATAGAAAATATCATATTTACTTTTGTATCCATGTATGAAAACATGTTTGATCATCATAGCTTGATTTAATCTTGATCAACCCAAGTAAAGATGGATCTCCATGTAATTTGTATGGCCTAAATTTAAGCCCAACTTCAATTAAGTTAACCGAAAAAATCAATTACTTCATCTTTATGTTATCAATTATATCAGTGCTCATGCATTTCCCTGGGCATGTCCAAATTATAATCAACCATCAAATATAGCATAACAAGTTGAACAAGGTGGTAGGGATCAGCTACGAATGGCAGTATATTAAGCCAAACAAGATGAGAGATTAATTATAAATGACAACATATTAAGTTAAACAAGGTAGGAGGGCAAACAGGAAAAACAACCATGCAATTAGCTCTTAGGTTGCTTTCCTTGGCAGGCACCTGGATGGTTTTTCTTAATATTCTCTTTCAAACTAAAGCTGCTTTATGGGACTGGTAAGAGTAGCTGAAGTATATTTGTATAGCACCAATGGAAATCGAGTAGTTGTAAAACATTTTATATAAAGTTCCACCAGCTGAAAGTTAGAATGGAAAGCGATGTAATTGATCCTTTGAGAAGTTGATGCCATTCCATATGACAAACCATATCGATGCGTTCTATGCGAAAGACATCACTGTCCACAATTTGAATGGCACTCTCATTATTGCAATATAAGGGTGGGTGAAATAGACGCACCCCTACATTTTCCGTAAACCACCGTCACCAAGTAATCCCAGAAATAGTGTCATCTGAGTCTTATGCCATGTTCCCATGGGGGATCAAGCTACAACTGGTTGCTTTCTTGCTTGTTGATCCAATTAATTTATTGATAAATTAAATTTATATAACTTTAAAAATTTAAGTATAAATTAGTTAGTAGCAGATGAATTTAAATTATAAGTTTTTTATCGCATGCTACAAATTAATTAAAATCTACTTCAAATGAAGTTGTTAGTGTTACTGATGTGGCTTCACGTAACGACGAGATTTTTTTCATCCTATCTAATAGGTAGCTCTTTTCTTTTAGCCTACCAATTTCTACACATTAAAATCAGTTCTGATACCATTAACACCTCAAATCTACATGCTAGCCTAATTAACCTTCTAGTTGGCCAAATTTATATGGTTTTAAAAATTCAAGCGTAAATTAATTGGTAGTATATGAATTTGAGCTATAAGTTTTTTAAATTATTTTTTTCCATTCGATGTAAATTTATTTTTTAAGGTATTATACCTATAAAATCAAGGAATTACTTAAAAAGATGCATAATTTGATTGGTAATCATAAATGTCACCAACCCTATTTGTGTCAGAATGTGAGGAGTTGTCATGAATTGACCAGCAATGTAGACTTGAAGCCTTGAAACAGCGAGATAGGAAAGACACCTAACAAGTTATCAATATAGTATGACATTTGAAAGAAAAACTTCATAAATAGATTGATAATTAATATTAAGCTCAAACGTGTATCAACAACTTAATTATCACAGCTCTATTGATAATATCTTACGCATCTTTCACTTGAGAAGGAAAAATATCCGATAGATGAATTCTGAACTTCGATCTTTAGAAAGCATTTTAAAAGACCTAGGCCCTTCATCTGAAGGCATTTGCCTAAGTGGCGTTGTGCAGCATGTATGCCGTCAAGATTACTTTACACAAGGATCATACCAACAGCATGGCGTAAAAATATAATCATTCCTTTAGTTATATTGTGAATAGAAAGAGCATAGTTCTACGAGCTTTGAGAATACTAATTTCCAATACCACATTACTGGGCTTTGCAAAACCAAATACAAGGTAGCTATTTCAATTCATATAAAACAGAAAAAGCTTGCAAAATTTATTAGTGATATGATCAGAGAGAAGGTAGAATTTGTTCAAACCCCTCCAACTTGAATCTCTTAAAAAAATTTAAAAAATAATGAAACTAAGGTTTAGGTCTCTTTTTGTTTTCATTAATGATCTCGAGTTACAAAGTTCTATTTGTGCTTAGTAAGATCCAGCCTTTCCTAATTCGGATTTTCTTTTTTTTTTCTCCAAAATAGACGTAGCTAATGAAAAAATCATTAAAAGCTAAGATTTTATAAGAGATGGATATTGACTTTTACATCAATTTTGTTTTAAAGAGCTTTGTATGATTCTTCCTGAATCATAAGACATGCCTTGCCAATATCTTTTCTAAAAAGGAAATTTATGACTTAATTGAGCCATTTTGGAGCCCAAATGATGAAATCTGACCATGATCACGCGGGGCATCACATCCTTGAGGGATGGGGTCATATGGTAGAGCTTGAAGAGATATTTGGTTAAAAAAAAAAAAACATTTTAAGCATCATACAACTCAATTATGACCTTCAAAAGTTTTGACGTGTAATATGACTTCTTAATGTAATGAATTTTACTTCAAAACTTATTTCAATTTTTTCAATGTAGCTATAGTGATCCACATCAAGTCTAATGATCTTCTTGGATTAATTAGCCTGATGAGATCGGAAGAGGAGATTTGCAAACGCCTTCTTTGAAAGTTCACCATTCAGAAATATATTTTTGACATTTATCTTGCGTAAAGGCCACTTTTGTATTAAAGATACCACAATAGGAGCTTGAATGGTAATTATGCGAGTTACAGAAGCGAAAGTCTCTCTTTTTTAGAAAACTCTTAGCAATTAAACAAGCTTTGTGTCATTCAATAGATCCATCTGATCTGGACTAGATTTTTTTATACCCACTTATAGCCAACAACTAATTTTTCAGGAGGACAACGGATAAGATCCTGAGCTGCTTGCTCTTCTGCCATGGCCTCACAAACTGTCTGACGATAAAATTGTGATTCATAGTGAGTGGAGCGGAAAAGAAGCATCGATAATCCTAAAGGTATGTGTGGTGGATGACATTACGTTGTCGATAAGGTTGCGTTAGAATTAGGTGCTAGTGTTTCGGAATAATTCAGTAGGGAGACATCAATTTCAATGACAGAATGCGAGCATTGGATGCTCCCGAGTAGCTCAAAAAGCCAAAGTCAACGGTTGTAGTGTTATTAAGACCAGAGAGTGCTTGCTGAAACATTTCTTTGGACCTCAGTTGCAGTCAAGTAGCCATCAGCAGGGGGTAGTAACTGGTCCAATGGCATCTTGTAGCTGTGAGACTAAAAGAGGCATCTTTGTTTCTCTTATTGACAGGAAAATCAGACTTTGTGTGTCTTATTTGAATTATTGAGCTTGGGATGGATCAGTGTGTGCCTGAGAACCAGCAAGTGGATGAGAATTACAATCAGGTTTGGTGACAATGGCATGAACAGTGTATCTTCTTCAAAAGAAACAGTAACAAAGTGTCCTCTCGAGTTTCTCCCATTATAACTTTGAATGGCGTTGAATTAACTATTATAAAACCATGGATCCCGATGAAAAACAGAGGCTCTAAACGTTCTTGTAGTCATCTTGAACTGCCATTAGAAATTGTACAAGATTCTCGTTAAGTTGCTTGCAGTAAATTTGAGCATCAACAGATCGCATGGGCTTCATGAGAGCCAGCCGATCCCATGATGCAAACCGAAAAAATAAGAATAAAAGAAGCATTGACCAAGATAGGAAACTTTAATAAGTTTCTCTTTACAACGAATAGGAGTCCTAATTTTATTAACTTTGAATAAGTTGATGATTAGCATTCTTTTATTTTAGAAAATATTCTGATTCTAATCTAATTTCTTCTGGGCTAATATTACTTTATAATTAGGTCACTGATCTACCTCATTAAATAAATTAATTTAATAATAAAATTATGAGTTTTTTCTTTTCTTTTTTCTTGGAATGATTCCTTACTTGACGTAGTGTAAGATTATAATTTTTTTTTTTATAGAGATTGAAGGTGTTGAATTGAAGACACTCATAGGGTGTTTGACAATTGAAAGAGGATCACCATGGTGTTTTTAGATCACTAATGACTCTTATATTAGGGTGATCTAATTCTTGGTGATAAAATCACTGTATTTAGTAGGATATATACTAATGATTAAAGATTCTTATTAATCTAAGATCATCATATTCAGTATATTAGAAAAATTCTAGATCATCGAATATAAAATAACAAAATTACATTGATTAGTTAACCTATCTTTGCTTTAAAAAATAATTACCCCTAATATATTTTATAAAGACCATAATAATTTATCATTAGTTCATATTATTTATTATTATAATATTTAAATTAAATAGTAATATTATTTATTAAATATTATATTATAATATTATAATTATAATTATGTTATATTTTATAATATTATTATATTATATAATATAATATTATAATAATATAATATGAGGTAGACTTGGCTACATTCGAACGTAGCCAAGTTTAGGATCGATCACCTTTTCCATTCTTGGATCCACATAGATGTCACAGTCACCCAATCTTTTCTATTTTTTTTATTTTTGGGATTCGTGAATTATATAGATTCAAAGATATGAGAGATGACTGGATCTAGGTTTGGCTATATTCAAATGCAGCCAAGTCTACCTCATATAATATTATAATTATATTATAATATAGTAATATTATAACAACAACAAAGCCTTAATCCCAATCTAGTTAGGATTGGTTACATAAATTTTTTTTCTCCATTTAGCTCTATTTTGAATCATATTTTTTTGTAAGATGTAAAAAATAAACATAATAATGTAAAAATAAATAATAATATAATAATATAATTATTATATTAATTTAATAATATTATTAAATTATATTATTTATATAATAAATTTAATATCATAATTTAATATTATATTATATAAATATTAAATTATATATATATATCTTTCAATAACCTTTATATATAATTAATTTATAGTTATGTAACATATGGTAACTTTTTTTTTTGTTAAAAAATTTTGACATTAAATTGACATTAAATTGACATTAAATTCTCACCAGATGGCAACCTCATGAAACCATCATTTTTTCATGTCACCATGTTTTATAGCAATGTATTTTTAATGGGTGAAATAAATGTTTGGATACATGCCTATTGAACTAAATATAAGGATTCTAAAATATTTTCACGATGTATTAGAGGAACTTTCAGGATTTGGTGGTACAATAGCCCTTTTAAGGAGACCATCAATTTGGGATAGAGATAGGAAATGGGTCGGATTGGATTATAAATGGATCGAGTCTAATACGGGTTGATTATAAAAACCATTAACTTGAATATGTATTATTTATTAAACGGGTCAGAATTTTGAATTCAAACTTCATCTATTAATAAACGGGTAAACTAACCCTACCCGCTTAATCTGTTTAAATTGTTAATTAATAATAAAAATGACAGATACTAGTCTTTTTAACCTGTTTAATCTGTTTAATTTGTTAACCGATAATATAAATGGATTAAACAAATGAATTAACTTGATTCAATCCGATCCAATTAATTTCTTTAATGGGTTAAAACACATTAAATCCAAATTTGATTTATTTAATATATAAATTTAAATTCATTAATCTGTTTACTTATCGATTAATCTAAATTTAAGTCGAAATCCAATCCTAAATCCATTGATGGCCCATTGAATATACATTTATATCGCCCTTAGCTTGCGATGGCTGTTCCTAGCCGCTCGCCAACAGGGCCTGGGACACGGCTGCTTGCCATCCGAGCAGCCAATCCAAACAGGCCTTGGCAAGCTTTCGGACATCAGTATAAAGAAGAGGAAACCTAGCTCCCATTCATCCCTCCCCCCCTCCTTGTCTCATCTCATACCACAATACCGAGCAAGAACAATGGTAACGGAGTTATCTCTTCTCTCGTGGCTGCAGAACTACCTCTTCTTCCTATTCTTCTCCTTCACCATCATCTTCTTTTTGATCTCTCTGCTACTTCCATTACTGAGATCGCGGCGTTGGTGCGACTGCCACGTTTGCAAGGCCTTTCTGAGCCAATCCTGGACCGCCGAGTTTGCGAATCTCTCCGACTGGTACACCCACCTCCTCCGCCAATCGCCGACCGGAACCATCGACAATCATGTGCTCGCTAACACGATCACCGCTAACCCCGACAACGTGGAGTACATGCTCAAGACCCGGTTCGACAACTTCCCCAAGGGGAAGCCCTTCTCGACCATCCTCGGCGACCTCCTCGGGCAGGGCATCTTCAACGTCGACGGCGAGTCCTGGCAGTTCCAGCGCAAGATGGCCAGCCTCGAGCTCGGCAGCGTCTCCGTCCGCTCCTACGCCTTCCACATCGTCTCTGCCGAGGTCCGCCGCCGCCTCCTTCCCCTCTTCACGTCCATCGCCGACAGCACCTGCGCCGCCGAAAGCGTCATCGATCTCCAGGACGTCTTCCGGCGATTCACCTTCGATAGCATATGCAAGATCTCCTTCGGGATCGACCCGGGCTGTCTGGAGTTGCCGCTACACGTGTCGGAGTTCGCGGCGGCCTTCGACACGGCATCGAGGTTGTTGGCCGGGCGGGCAATGACGGTGGCGCCGGTGATGTGGAAGCTGAAGCGGCTCCTGAACGTGGGATCGGAGAGGGAGCTGAAGCGGTCCATTCGGACGGTCAACGAACTAGCCGACGAGGTAATAAGGCAGAGGAGGAAGCAGGGCTTCGCCTCCAAGCACGACCTCCTCTCTAGATTCATGGGCTCAGTCAACGACGCACGCTACCTCCGCGACATAGTCATCAGCTTCTTGTTGGCCGGTCGCGATACGGTAGCGTCCGGCCTCACCGGCTTCTTCCTCCTCCTCTCGAAGCATCCGGCAGTAACAGCCGCCATTCGAGACGAGATAACCAATGTCATGAGAGGCAGCGGCGACGACGAGGTGGCGAGCTTGGAGCAGCTGAAGGAGATGCACTACGTCCACGCGGTGATGTACGAGAGCATGCGGCTCTACCCCCCGGTCCAGTTCGACTCAAAATTTTGCGTCGCCGACGACATGCTTCCCGACGGAACCTTTGTGGGCAAGGGGACGAAGGTGACATACCACCCCTACGCCATGGGGAGGATGGGAAGCATCTGGGGAGCCGACTGCGAGGAGTTCAAGCCCGAGCGGTGGCTCCGTGACGGGAAGTTCGTGCCGGAGAGCCCGTTCAAGTACCCGGTGTTCCAGGCCGGGCTCCGGGTGTGCCTCGGGAAGGAGATGGCTCTCATGGAAATGAAGACCGTGATCGTGTCGGTGGTCCGCAGCTTCGATGTCCAAGTGCTCGATGGGGACCGATCGCCAAAGTTCGCCCCAGGGCTCACTGCATCGATTGCCGGCGGGCTGTCGGCTCGGGTGCGGCGGAGGAGCTCCGGCGAGGAAAGCCCGGATCATGGTGCATGTTAGCACAATTATAGTTGGATGTGCTAATGTGCACCACTAGTCCGATTCGGTGGGATAACTTGGCGCAGGGAATGGAAGGAGAGAGTTCATGTTCATCGGTTATGGTTATCCGCATGTTGTTTAATAAGACATGGGTTGAGAGAAAAAAAAGTATTAGCTTTTGAAGGGTTTTTTTTTTTTTTTTTTTTCCTTTCTTCTTCTTCTTCTTCTTATTTTATTTTATTTTATTTTATTTTAAGGCTTGTTGCTATCAAAGAAGGATATGCAGGGATGTGTTTCCATTGGTGGGCGGTGGCAGCGGATTTTACTAAAGGCCAGTTGAGATGGATAAAGTGTGATTTCAGTGTCAGATACCTCGATTGGTTATGTGTTCATCTTGACTCATCCAGCACGATGATCCCCACCGGGGCGCCCATGGTTTTATGCTTCATCGATAAGGTTTGTGCATTCATGTGCCACATCCACATATAATTCCTGTTCCCATCAAAGCCAAAAATGATTCAAATCAAGTTGCTTTGCATGACCCTCTGTTAGATATTTTCTTTTCATTTCATCAACTCTTTTCAACTAAAATCTAATGGTGTTCCATATTTTTTTTCTCCAAAAGAAAGCAAATTTGTGTTTGTGCGTGAGAGAGATTGTTGCCAGATGGTTGTTTGATGTTTTATGTAGAGCCATACTGCATCTCTTTAGAAATTTATTTTATCTGAAAGGATTCATATCTTTTTCTTTCTTTTTTTTAGCACTATTTTAGCTTCCATGAAAGCACCATCAAACTCTTTCTTTTTTTTTTTTTTTTTTAAGCATTACCTTATCTTCAATGAAAGCACTAAACAGAAAATAAAGTGCATCCACATAGTGTACCACACCTAAGTTTTACCTTTTTTTTTTTAATTACATTAATGAAATGAAGCAAGACGAGATATATCAATCTTCATTTGCGTTTCTCTTAGGAAAAAAAAAAAGAATGTTCATCTCCCCTAATTTTATTTATAAATAAAATACATTGATCCTCAATTTGAGCCATGGAGGAAAGAAAGATATGAATGATAATGATTGAAAAAAAAGATAAAACTAAAAGAGAGATTGAAAACTCCGTTTCTTTTTTCAAATGAAGATAGCAGTGCTAGAGGAATTTGTCATTAACACGGTAAAAGAACATAGCGCATCATCTGGTTCACTTGATAACATTTTTATTAGGTCATGAATTTTCTACGAGAATTCTTTATACCTGAATGAGGCGTTCGAGAACTACCTCCGTATTCTTTCTTTTGTTCCAAACTTGCCATAGTGCACTACAAATTATTGGAGTGAGAATTAATTTCAAAGGCTCCTGTACAACGTTGTCTATACATTAAGATGAGTTCAAGAGGACTAATTTCAAAATTATAAGAGGTATATTTTATTATTGCTCAATGAAAACAACATATGATTTCTTGTCAAATGTTAAACTACTTAAACAACATGCCTTCTAAAAGGATAATATGGACTCTGTAAGCAAAAATCTTCTGAAAATCTTTAACTCTACTGGCCATACTATATTTTGTTTTTTTTTTTTTAATTGGTTTCTTGAAATCACGGGCTAAGCGTTGCAGATGGTATAAGGGGTAGTAATGCCTTGTTTCCAGGCATTCTTATTTGGGTCAGGTAGGATGTTGTTGTTATATTGACCCCCTGAAGACTGTTGTTGCCTCTTCTATCACTCATGATCGTTGCGGAGGACATTGAAATAGGCAAATAGTTGGAACATCAATCCTATGAAATTGAAATGTAACATTAAGTTTTTACATTTCATTCCTAATATTTTATGAATAGATAAACTAGACGAGGCCTGCAAGGTGCATCAGAAAGCTTTTGTTGATGAGCTGAAAGATTAACGGATCATTGCTGTTGCAACTAGGAGTGGTGAATCCGTCAAACGACTCATGGTTTTCATGACAAAGAATTAGTGCTGAAGCAAACCCTCTCCAGTTATCTCTTCTAATTCAATGACGTTTGAGGTTTTATGTCCATTTCTCTCAATGTGAACAATAATCTTCTTGCATTTGTATGGATATCATTGGCTAGTTAGATTAGATTTACTTTGGCGACATAATTTTTGAAATACAAAATTTAATTGGATGCCGGAAAGGATTCAAATCAAACCAAATTAATGGTCCGTAATAAGGAAAAGATTATGAAGAAAGGATTCAAATCCAATCCCAAAGTTTAGGTTGCGAATCAGAAGTATGAATACTTATAAAGTCTGGAAGGTTTATGGTAATCCATCTTGGTAATATGAGATTACCATGTAAATTATCATATTTAGTATTTAGATATAATAAACTAAACGGTAGTATTTAATTCTCAATAATTTAAGATTATCACAAATCATGATAATTTGATTCTCATTTAAAAGGGAGGGTATATGAGATTACCGAAGTCTGTTAATCTTAAATTATGCTATTAACTTCCATATAAATATTTAATAATATTTAATCTAATTATATATTTAATTTATACAAGATAATATTTATATATTTAATATTATATTTATATTTAATATTAAAAATATATAATATACTATTTTATATTAATATTAAATTTAATATTTATATAATATTTAATATTTAAATACTATTATATATTTATATAATAATATATAGATATTAAATTTTAAATTATTAATATCTATGATCTTGCATATTAAATTATTATATAATATATTATAAAATATTTATATATTATATTATGTATCATATATTTTAAATATTTATAATATTTAGATATATAATATTTCTAAAATTAGTTTATAAAGAATCTTGATTTTTATCAGAATATTTCATATTCTAGGAAAAAAAAGAGAGGACCACTTAAAAGATCAAAAAGAATTATAATAACATTTAAATAGAATTTAAAAATATGACGAACTGGTTACCATATTTTGTTATTATGAATCAAACATGGTAATATTTTATTCTTAAGAATCTAATTATCAAATGTAAAATTATGAGAAATGTAATATTCTTAATAATATTATATTATCACGAACCAAACGTCACTTAAGTTTATGTAGTCAACATCTATTGATCGTATAGTTATTATTCTTCTTTTACAATTATAATTCTTTCCTTGTCTGTATAATTTATCTACAAGGAAAACATTACAACGGTAAGAAAAGAATAACTATAAAGAAAAAATTAGAGTGATAAGAAAAGAATAACAACTATAGGATTAATTAAAATTACAATGGTAAGAAAAGGATAACAACTATAGGATCAGAAAAAATTACAATAGTAAGAAAAGAATAACGATTATAAGATTAGTAAAAGCTGATCACCAAAACTTAAGGCAATATTCTAGACTCTGAATATTCACACCACTGATTTGTAGCCTAAACTTTACGATTTGATTTGGAGCTTTTCTTATAATCCTTTCTTTATACACACCACTAATTTGTTTATTGGAATCTTTTCCTTATTACTCCTCAAGTTAAGGTGTGAAAGAGAAAGAACACCCAATTTGCTATGTAAAATTTAAAAACGATCATGAGGAAGATATTTGGTAAATATGTCAATTAACTAATTCAAAGAATGCACAAAATGAGTAACCAAAGAGCCTTAAGCAATCTTTTCGTAAATAAAGTAATGGTCAATCTCGATATGCTTTGTTCGTGAATGAAACATAGGATTATAATATATATATATAAGGTACTGATATTATCACAAGATAAAATAGAGGGCTATGAGAGATGAAGACCCTAGGTCACTTAAGAGAGAAGCAAGCCAAATAAGTTCAGTAATAATGGATGTAAGGGTATGATATTTGGCTTTAACGCTCAAGCGCACAACGTATGCTTCTTCTTGGTTCCCTAAGAGATCAAATTAGAACAATAAATATTTCATAACCTATGAGGAGCAACGTGTTAATGTACAGCTTGCACAATCAACATTAAAAAAACCTTATAAATCAAGATTGCGTCTTTAAATAAATGCAAACCATAATATGAAATTTCTTTAACATATCTTAGTATTCATTTTACTAATTGAAAGTGTGCAACAGTTGGAGAGTGCATAAACTGGCAGACAGTGTCAATTGCATAGGAAAGTTTCAGCTTTGTTATTATTAAATACTACCATGCTCCAAGCATGATTCAAAATAGAGAAGGATCAGAAAAATGTTCCATATAAGAGAGTGTAGAAGACTTAGTAACAATTGGTATGGCTCTAGGCTTGTAATTAGTCATATTGGCATGCTCAAAAAGATCACAAGCATATTTCTATTAAGATAAAAACAGCTCATGACAAGCACAAGACACTTGAATACCAAGAAAATAAGAAAGAATGCTCAAATCCTTCATTGCAAATTCAATGCTTAATTGAGTAATAAAGGAATTAAAAAAAAATTGAGTTACTTCCCATAAGAATTATATCATCTACGTATCAGTAGAAAAATTATGCCTTGAGCTTGATGGAGTATAAATAGAGATGTATCATTATGGTTGTGTAAAAAACCAAGCTAAAGTAGATAATGACTAAACCTTTCAAACCAGACTAGAGGGCCTTGTATAGTGCTCGATTGAGGCAATACACATTGTCTAGATGAATAGAATCATGAAAACAAGGAGGCTACTCCACGTAGATGGGCTCTTTTAAGTAACAGTGAAGAAATGTATTGTGAACATTTATTTGTTTCATTGTCCATTCTCTTGCTAGAGCAATAGTGAACACAATATGAATTGTTTGTGGTTAGATAGTTGGACTAAAAGTGTCTTTGTAGTCGATGTTGGGTTGTTGATTAAAACCTTTTGCAACCAACCTAACTTTAAATCTTTCCAAGCTGCCAACTGCCTTTAACCTGGTTTTATAAACCCACTTAGAACTAAAATCATTCAATGAAAAATGGTAATGAATAGGAGTCTATGCATTTTTCTTGGAGAGAGCTGTTACTTCTTGTGTTGCTTTATACTAGCTTAGAATAGTTAGATAGCCTTGAGTGTTTTAGGCTCATGAGGTGTGGAAAGAGAAGAGTGATGAGGATTATAGTGCAAGAGACCATCCTTTGATTTTCGTTGTGTAGTCATTGGATGTGTGTTTAAGTTTACACGATGCTTTAAATCAAGAGAAGATAAAGGAATGTTATAACTTATTATTGATTGTGAGATTGGATTTTGACTATTGTTCTGCTCAAAATACAGTTAAGGATGTGAGGTTGAAAAATTCTCTTGTTATGTTATAGTAAGATCATTATTGGAGATTGATGAAAGAGAAGATGCTGATGCAAGAAGAGTCAGGAGAACCTACATGAGGCATTGATATAGTTTAAGAATCTGAAGTCTATCTTGGTAAGCTTTGATCTTCAGAATCATTTATTAAATTTAGCCATTGCTTAGGATATCTGAGCTTCCCTTGAGTTAAATGATCAATTGTAGAACTGGACGTGTAAGAAAAATTATTCTTATCAAAGATAACATGTCATGGGTACATATATTTAGCTAACAGAAACATGAAGATATCCCTTATAATTTTGAGATGCATGGAAATGTTTTAGATTAGAATTTATTTTCTCCACAATCTCCCAAATAAGGATAGCAATGATACCCAAAGCACCTTATGAAGGAATAATTTAGATCCTTTTCAAAAAGTATCTTGTATGGTGAACCTATATTCAAGATCGATGTAAGTGCTTTATTTAAAAGGAAGATTGCCGTATCCTTCTAACCACAATTGTTTAGATGCATGGTTATAAAACAAGAGTATTAATATCCACTCCATGGTATATCTATATTTCTTTTCTATTTTGCTATTATATTTAGTTGTATGTGGATAAGAGACCTATCTTATAATGCCATTTTAAATAAAAGCATGAAAAATTCATTCTTATTGGATTTGCCACCACCATAATTTTGGAAAATTATGATTTTTCTTTCAAATTGATTTTCAACCATCTATTTACATTGGTTAAATTGTTGGAATGAAAAATGTAACAAAATATTTTTAACAATTAATTTAAAAAATGTGACAAAATATTTTTAACTCCTCCTGATATGTATGATTGAACTTCTTATATAATTGTAATGCTTTACGCCTAGGCTTATTGCAAATATGGGCATAGGATGGAAGACCATTGAATTTGATTGGTTTTTCATGATTCTTATTGTAAAAAGTTAGAATTTGGACCTCTGTTGTTGTTGTTTGTATGAAAGGTTTCCCTTCCTCATGAATTGGCATGTCCTCTAATTGGATGGTTGTTAGTGTTCTCTTCCATGATTTGCAACAAAGGTTTATTTCTCACAATGCATTTGGTCTCATGATGCTTTTTATAATCAGATAAAAAGTTTATAAATTCATCAAATGAGAAAGATGGAAAATGAACTTGCATGACTATGATAAAACTTTCATACTTGTCACCAAGACCATTGAGAGACCAATATATATACCTTTTCATTGCCATCAACTGATTGTTTGATTGGAGCAAATTCATTGCTAAATATCTTCACTTTTGATAGATATTCTTCAAGTATGGGATGCTCATCCCTCTAGGTTTCATGTAGTTTTTGCAAGAGATCTCGGTCTCTTTGTTTTGAGGAGTTTGCAAAGAATTTCTCAAAGGTTTTTCATATTTCCCTTGTTGAAGGGTTCAACAGTAAGCATATGAACTTCAGATGATAACAGAGCTATGATGAGGCTTTTGACAATCCACTTCTTACAGCAAAATTGATAGAAGGAGATTTTATTCTTCTTTGCTATCAAAAGAAGTGATGGTGGCTTTGGGTGCTTTGAGTCAAAAAGAACGTGGTCTGCCATCGATATACCTTCTATCAGCAAAAGCACCTAGTCTAATCAAGTGGTTTAGTTTTTTAGAGTTATGTTTTCATCAACCATAGCAAAGATTTGAGCTATGGTTGTGATGTGAGAGAAATAGATGATGTTGAAGAAGCCATTGAGAGAAAAGGAATAATATGAAAGAAAAGTTCTCCTATCGTTCTCATACTATAAAAAGGCTAGAAATATTCTTATGGAATCACTCATACTTTTCTCAATTATTACGGATGTTGTATCATTATCTATTGATACATAAATTATATATACAAGTAAGGAAAGAATTACAATGGTAAGGAAAGAATAATAATTATACAATTAATAGAGGTTGATCACTAAAACTTAAAGCAATATTCTAGACTTTGTGAGCATTCACACCATTGATTGGGAGTCTAGACTTTGGGATTTGATTTGAATCTTTTTTTTATATTCCTTTCTTTATTATATACAATTAATTTGTTTTGATTTGAATCTTCTCCTTATTAATTTGAAAATTTGTGCATTTATTTTCCACCTTTTTTTGTCCTTGTGGCAAGGACCTTATAGTCTCCAGCTAAAATAGATAGCTCGTGAGTTAACATACCTTGTAGATAACATCACATAGCCCTTATAGGTTACAAATTAGTAATAAAAGAATGTGTGGAATATTCATTTTTGTTTTTCAATGTAAATTCTAAAATTTGAAATTAATTAAGTAGAATGAAGTTATATAGTAAAGAAAAAATATATAATTTATTTAGAAATGAATTTAGTTTCAAAAGAATTGAATTTGATACCATGAATCAAGACTTGATATTTTTTCAAGCCAACAACTTAAAATGAAGAGACAAATGGAGAAAAAGAATACAATTTGCCTGAAATTGAATGTGATGCAAGAAGGATTGAATTTGATGAAACAAACCAGACTTGGATACTAAAAAAGTATAAACTCTTCAAATTTCAAGCCCACCAATCGACAATTGATAATTTTCTAATTGCTCAAATAGGAATCTAATTGGACATAGTAAGGAGTTTTAACAATAGCTAAGTAAAATCTTCCATCATTCATACAAATATCTATGGAAGAACTTTGTATAAGCATAGGCTACCATTGGTGATCCCATCATAAATATCATGTGATACCTCAAATTTAGTCCCATATTGGATGGGAAAGAAATGTGTTATGTGCTTATAATTCAAGTCCACTTGCTATCCATTAAATTTCACTTGAGTTTTTGGGCCACGTGGTTTTGACCCGCTAATGGGTAGTTGGTAGAGTCCCGCCATGGCTAGGAGGAAAGATTGTGATACATGTGTTATGTACTTATAACTCAAGTCCACTTGCTACCCATAGTTTTGGTCCGTCCACTTGCTACCCATAGTTTTGGTCCGTAATTGAGCCAACAGATGGGGGCCATGTAGCTTTGATCTATTAACGGACTTAATTGGGCTAACAAATGGGCTTGAGGCCTTACATATCAATATTCACATGAGGAATGAGGAATTTTGCATGAACTGCACTTTGATGGAAGAACAAGACTGAAGGGCATAATTCCTTAAATTTTAAGTCAAATAATCAGAACAATCGATAACTTTTAACCATTCGAACAGAAATTCGACCGGATATGGCGACGAATTTTAACGATAGCTAATGCCATTAATATTACGGATAAGAAGTGGGGTTCACGCAACCACTATTGGCCTTAATCCCATCCTCACAATCACCATGAAATAAACGAGTGATAAAGAGAGAGCAGGATCGCATAGCTTCTTTTAGGTTTCCAGTGATTCACCAGACATGTGGGACTCGCAAAAGCTGTTGAAGGCTGCCGAAAGCAACGAAGGAGGCCATCACGGACACCTTGACGGAATCTTTTGATTAAGCCATGAGCACTGTTAGGCATGGCAGTAATGTATATCCTAAGGATATGGAATACAAAGTGAACGAAGCATTACATTTATTATGTGTATGTATGGCGACATTGTTGGAATCACGGTATTAGTGTTGGAATAACTTATAGGTGGATATCACTCTTTCTTAAAATTTTTGAACTGCAACTGCTTTACGGAGGATTGAAAGGGTGATTCCAAAAGCTCTTGCCATTAAAGACTGCTGCTTAACTGGACGTAAGGAAGTTGCATGTGATGTCACGTGATGTTACATTTGGATAGTGATTTTTCCTTTTAATTTTTTGAGAGAGACTTGTGTTGAAGAAGTTTCCTGTAGCTGTGATGAATCAACACTTTACCGAGGGCATAATCTATAAGCGTGCATATCCAAAGACACAAAGGAAAGGTTACCTTGCACTGGTTTGATTACATTTAGGTCTGTACTCATCTTCGCATGAACATTTCCAGTTCCTTAATTGTGGTTTACTATCTGTTGGATTTATTTGCCAAGCTTGCAGTACCCCATTTCGTTGTGTGAAATGTCATTACTAATGAATCCTACTTTTGTTTTTATTAGTAAGATGCATTAGGTTTCCAAATTTTTGGACTGACAACTGTTAATTGCATGCACAACTTAAGCACTCATCTGAAACTTGTATGACCTTTTTTTTTGGTTTTTTGTTAGATAAGCTTAGCTTCTTTAGTTCATAGGGGCCTATGTATGCATGTATGGGACCTTCCCTAATGCCATTAATAGTCCATGACTCAAAGCTGACCAAGCATCCATGGGTGCAGAACTACTGGCCAACTGAAAGTGCTGAACTTGGGAGGGGACCAGTCCCACTTTAGGGGACTCAAAGGAACCACAAGGACGCGTGAACATGGGTAGGATGCCAGTGGGGTAGAGTCCAAGACCACATAATTCTAGTCGTCCAAGACCACATAATTCTAGTCGATCCTGTGGTCCATTTTTTTTTCCCCTTCACTGTTCCTTGAGCTTATCCTCGTGGATACAACGAGGTGCACCCAGTCACCACCAGATAGAAGCTCCACTGCTTTTTATCAGGCCACGTTTTAGGTCTTTCCAAATATAGAAACGCACTAAGGTCACTCAAAATGATCAGTACAAAGATGACATTTCTGTCTATGGAGCGAAAGGGACGTAGATGCCAAGGTACGTCTTTGGTTGCTCGGATGTACCACAAAGGTGAAAACTTCAGCTAGTGGAATTGAACGCGTACGTGTGACGAGGTAGCATAGTTCATTGTTAGGTATCTGCCATTTATTTTCCACCACAAAGAGGCTTCTCTATTTGATGTGGTTACAATATATATGGGCTCATGGACCAACAGTCAACGGTCCTCCTCTCAGTGGAGCACGCTGCGAGCTGATGGAATCGACGACACCCAGAAGACATTTGTCCAGCCTCAACAGCGATGGAAGTTTAGAAGTGGTCAAAACTGTTCGCAGAAAGGAGATCAATCTTCTACTTTTTAAAGCACACTCCTCGAAAACAATCTGATTTTGCCACTGGCAGTTCTCATGGTAAAACTGAAGGCATCCTCGTGCATCAATATGTAAGGCAACTGCATCAATCTTTTTCAAGGATTCTTGTCTTTCTGAACTGATAAAAGACTTCTTCACTTTGGAAATGATCGATAAAAACTAGTCCTTATTTTTTAGTTGGTGCAGGGATTAGGGTGAGGGAGTTTGCTTCGTTATTTGGATACTCTGAGTGATGACTTGTCAATGGATTCTTCATTTTCAGATTAAAAGGCCATCCCCCAAAGTATGAGTATCATTAAGGCACCTTTGTTTCTACAATGTGACTCGCGTTCTTAGCATGCAATTAGTTGTTATTGGATGCTTGAGGTTAAGGATTCAGCAGAACTATATAACATGCTAAGGATGTTGCTTTGATGTTCATCCGTACTTTGAAGAGAGACTTTTCAGCATGGTGAAAGCTAGAAGACATGTTTTTCACTCCTTGACAGGAGGATTACAAGGAAGCAAGAGTTTATTGCCTCCTTCAACGCAGTTGGCAAAGACAACGCGTCGCGTCCCTGATTTCGGCAACCCTCACCAGAGCGTCCCATTGTGAATCCTTCATCTCACACCCACTAATCATGTATTTTGGTCACTGAGAATTTCTAGCAATGCAATCGGCCATTTGTGTTTCTTTTCTCGGGATTGTGAATGGGTTTGGCTGAGGGATTCAGCCTGGGGCGATTCAAGCCCAAGGCCGTGGTTTCATGGTGCTGGCTCGAGTTTACCAGCGTCGGGGCCAAGTTACACTCTGATGGAAAGCTGGGACATCTCACCACGCCACTTGAGCACAGCGTTAGGCTCAAAATCATTCAACCTTAGCAGTTTTGAACACATCCATGCTGTAACGGGAAACATGATCCAAGACCTAGCTTTTGGGCCAGGTTTGGGCCTCTCTGGCCAGCTGGGCCACAGTAGCCTAGCTAATGTCTGGTGAGGAGTGTCTAGACGTCCAATAACCAAAACAAAGTTCAACCTGGTCAGGCCTGACAATTCTGAATGGTATTTATTGTTTATCATTAAAAAAATCATATGATTTAAAAATTCATAACCTATGCACCAAATTGTTAAAAATCAAAGGTATATATTTTGTGCACGTTGTTTAAGCTATCTATTTTTAATTGAAAATATGCCAGCGATGTATATGCTCTGAATTTCTAAATCATATTATTTTTTTTTATAATAAATAATATATCTTAGCCAACAATTTGAATTAGTCAAAGTCAAATGTCAGGTCATCAATCTCCTGCTAACCAAACTTATTTGGATTGCTGTGTAGATATATCCACATAATAGTTTTAGTAAAATATAAATTACGAGACGT
The DNA here is from genome assembly GCA_017589505.3 of Metroxylon sagu. Lineage (NCBI taxonomy): Eukaryota > Viridiplantae > Streptophyta > Magnoliopsida > Arecales > Arecaceae > Metroxylon > Metroxylon sagu. The sequence continues at coordinate 488,843 of JACVBY030000499.1, read as the reverse complement.
GCAATTCTTTGGCTAGGTGCAACTACAAATTAATAAACAACATTTATATGCCTCCTTATTCAATAAAATCGAGCTTATTACTGAGCTTATGGTGTGAGATCGTTGTCTCATTATTACATAAATCATACTATGCATGCGCGGTGACATGCTGTTATTTATGGGCGGCCACGCATGGCCTTTATTTCTTGCAGACGATTCCTCGGCCGGTAATGCCGCTTGAACACTTGGCATCAGCTGGATCCGTAACCAATGCGATGCCTGCAACCCCGCGCCCGAATCGCGCCACTTTGCAGTCGGCGGCGTAGAGATCAGATGTGGCGAACTTGTCGTCTCCTCCCATGACAGGCATGTTGGACGATATCTTCACCCTGCTAACATAGCCCTCCCCGTATGTCTGCCCCAATACCCCATGCACGTCCTTAGTGAGAGAATAGAACTTGAATCCCAGATCAAGGTGAGCGAAGCAGTCATCGGCAGTCACACCGTATCGGTGCACCCGAGACTCTTCCTCCGTGACTGGGACCACGTTAGCAGCGATCCTAAACATTCCTTCCACCTCGACTGTGACTGCATTAGTGCCGCTTGATCGGATGATGGACATGGCTGGAACGACCGAAGATTGCCATTCGGCACCCTCCTTGGTCGGAAGGTAGATGGGCTCGTCATCAAAGGCGATGGCAAGGCGGTCGACGGCATCGTCCCATGCCGCGGTCTTCTGGGCACCGATGTACAGGTGGTGATCGCCGAAGAGCACGGCTACGGATTGGACCCAGGTGAAGTCTCGGGTCATGTTGGGGCCTCGCTTGCCGATGAAGTGCGCGTTGATGTGGAGGTTGGAGTCGGAGAGCAGGCAGAAATCGCGCTCCTTCCGGCCGTGGAAGTAGAAGGTGATGCCGTCACCACCAACAAAGCGGGGGTCTTGGCACACTGAACCGCCCTTGTCACAACCTGTGCCAGAATCGACCGTGTTAACAATCACCTCAAGGCCTTGCTTAACGTTATCACTACTGGTATTGATACTTACTGCAGACTGGACGGCAGAGCGAGCAGTCCACGAAGCAAGATCTAGGGCAGCTCGCTGGGCAGTACATTTGGTAGGTGCAGGTGGGATATTCCTTCTTATTGTGGCACTTCACCTTCTTGGGCTTCTGCGTGGCGGCATTGGCCGTGGCTAGGAGGAGGATGGCACAAGCTAGGAGAACAGCCGCGCCTGATCGAGCCATCGAGGTTAGTTGCTACGGCAACCCAATACCTAGCGGCTAGTTGCTACGGCCTTGGGTTTGGACGATGGGTGCGGCACGGTGCTGTACTTCATTTTATATAGGCATGTTTGCTTGCATGTACGTAGTTGACTCCTGATGCGTGTGCGGCGGGTGACCATGTGTCGTTCCCAAAGCTTAAGGTTTGGTTGAGCGTTGTTAACAATTGAACTTTTTACCATTGGAAGTAGACTACAGAGCAGCATACGCTTTGCGATATGCTCGGGTCACATGGAGTCTTGTTTTTCGGCAGCAAAGATGTGCGTTGCAGGGGACGCGGCGTGAAGTGCTCTCAAGAATCGCATGCCACGTGGGGAGAAACAGCCTTTATATTGGGAATTATTGGATGGAAAGTCATTCTTGTCATTGGATTTATTGGATGGGAAGGTCGCCATCTTTTGTTATGTGATAGACCATCATTTTTTCCTCATTTTCTTTCTTTCCTTCCTATAATCTACTAGCTTTGAGGCTAAGGTTAATGATTTTGCCGACCTTGTGTTAGAATATATCTCCATGCCTATTTGACCTCTTAATCCAAGAGCCAACTGTCTCCAAATTATATATTTTTTTATATAAATATTTTAGAGATAAAAGTTCACATCCAATAGTTTTAACATGAAATCTCTATTTATTTGGATGATGATTCTCTCGAGCAATCAAGTTCTCTCCCTCTCTTCCTACTACTACTGCTACTTAGATAATAGAAATGAAAAAAATTATAAAAATAATAAAAACAAGAAAAAGAAAAGGATAGAGAAAACAGCTGCACGCTGGCACTAAAGTTAATTCGTCCTCTCTGCCTATTGGACGGTGGGATAGTGCTGGGTCTGAAATATTGCCAGCATAAACAATTGCGATCCAATCCCATGACACCATCCTAAAGTCAATGTTACTAATTTTATGTATCCTGATCTTTTTATAACAACTAATAATATAGGATACGATGTTCCTTGAAGTACTCCACCGTCCAATTGGAAAAGGAATTTGATACTTAAAGGCAGCTACCCTTGAGGTCTACGATTCCCTCCGGATGAACGCTAAGGAATTCTCTTGCTTTTGAGGGAGAAAGGTGCGAGTTGATTGAATCTGGTCCAGTTCATTCTGGTTCAAACCAAACTGGGATCGGCTTCTACTTCATCGTTCAATCTATATATTTCCTTGAGAACCAATTTAGGTTTTTCTCTGGCCTGGTTTGGGTCATATAGACTACGTCATAGTTTTGAACCATCATTAGCAACGTTTTACAGATTCCATTGATTTAAGTTCTTCTGTGGTCGTTTGAGTTTGCCGTGAATAGCTAGCTAAGTTGGGCAGAGTGTGGTTTGTAAAAATATCTAGATGCCGTAGGAAATCAACAATATTATAAATTAATAGAATTACAAGTAATAAAAGACGAGGCTACGTCTTCACAAATAATCAATGCCTTCATTAGCAAAAACTGAATAGATGATGGCAATGGTGTGTTTAGTGACCATTTTAGGATTATCATGATATTCTTGAATCACTGATGATTCTAATCTTGAGGTAATATAATCTTCGGTAACCAAGGATCACTATATTTGACATGATATATTATAGTAATCATAGATTACTGATGATCCGATAACACCATATTTGATATGCAATGAAAATCCAAGATTACTAAACATGAAATATCAAAATTACCCTTATTATATTTATATTATATATTAAATTATATCATATGTTATAATATATATATTGATATGATATTATAATATTGCATACACAATATAATATAATATGACATATTACATTGTATTATATTATATTATAATAGATAAATTATAATATAATATAATATAATATAATATAATAATTAATTTTATATAGCATGTTATATATAAATTATTGCTATTGTAATATATTTATTACAAATAAGAAATATTTTGGTCTACGAATTTTAGTCCAAGATCATCGTAAGAAGGTTGATCTTAGATCAACGTCCTTGAAGATAGTGATAAGATCACTCCTTTGTAAGGTGATTTATGAGGTGGGGGTAATGTTAGATCACGTAGGATCACCCTAGTGCAACCAAATGAGGCGATTCCATTACCATTCTATGGATCGCCGATAATTCCACACAAATTATCGGTGATTCTAGGTGAATCACTCCATAACAAATACCCTCTAAACTTTATAAGAAATAGTACATCTAGGCAAGGTTTTTCACTTGATCTTATTTGTCACATTAATTCTACTAAAACCACATACTCTTTTATCATATTTCATTTTTTTTCTCAAAAATATAAGCTTAAAAATGGGCATCCCTTCATCCCTTGATTAAGGTAACCATAAAGGGATCTTCTATAATATAACCTTTCTATTTTGTTTAATTTTTAGGGAAACATAGAAGAAATGCTATGTGCATGTTAGACCTATGGCTTCTTTCAAGAGTAGTTTAACTTTATTGGGTAGTTTAACTTTATTTTGAAGACCGTCAAGAGTAGCCTATTCAAAAGGATATCTGAGGTAATTTCAGCCTTCTCTTGAGGTAAAAAGGGATAATTTTCTAATTGAAGGATGGGCATATTAGTAGACCAAGCTTAAGCTGATGGAAAAAATTGAAACAAACCTTCAAATAAACCTAAGCTCTAGTACCATGTTAACTAATCAATTTAAATTGATAGAGAAAGACTTAATAACATATATTAAACTCAACAATTCTCAGACGATACAATAAAGATAAATATGGTGGAGAAATAGTTTGTCAATGCATGACATGGTCTATTTTGTTTGTTTTTACATCAAGAACTTCAACTAATTAGATGCATGATTTCCTTGAAGGTGTTTGATTTGGCTATATATTTTAGAGAGAAATTTTGTATCTTTTTCTTGTGCATGTGTATACATACACTCGTGTCTAAGGATAAATACTGGATGGACTTTTCTTTTATAGCTTAAACAAGAACTTTAGTTTGTCATAAATTGTGTTGTGAATCATTTTCTTCCACCTAGCAAAGTTTAGGAGATCATTTGAAGGTAACTGGGTGTGCTTTTGTTAACAAAAATTTTAAGATTTTTAGATTTTGGTGAAGGTTACAAGGAGTGAGAAACTCAAATTTTATACACTCGTAGCTCATTGTATTGATGATAGGATAGGAGAGAAGTCAAGCATGTGCATATGTATAAATTATTGCCTTCTTTTTTTTAACCTCTCTCTTCTCCTTGGAACACATGAAAGGACCTCTGTTTGCTAGAATTTAGAGTGATTATAGACTATCGTATGATTCGGTCGCTCTGTTGCATTGCTCTATTGCATGAGCATACCACTAATATGAGTCAAAAAAAAAAAGGTGGATAGATAAGCCAAAGATCTACTTTGTTAACCTTCAAAGACATTCACAATTACAATACCACTTATCAAAAGAAGGATGATGGGAACCGAATTGATAGAAGCTTACTTACATATGCTCTTGGAATTAATTAAGTTATATTAAGATAAAAATAAAGATAAATCAAATTGATGAACGTCTCTAAGGTTCATTATAAGTAGCCTCAGGTAGTATTTATATAATCAAACTAAGTATTTATATAATCAACTAAGTGTTCAATCAGTGAGAGACACATGGCAAGAGAAATAATCTCCTGGAAGGATAACTCTATTCCTATTATGAATAAGGATAAAACATGGATACCCATAGCTCCGATCAAATTAGGACTCTAAGGTCTTTAAATCCTAGAGGAACAATCTTGAAGAGACTTATTAAGAGTTTTCTAAATCCTAGGGTGATTAGACTCTTCAATCATGAATAATCGTTAAGGGTGGTAGGTATGGATAACTTCTGTAAAATAACTTTGTTAGAATATATCTTTTGCTTAATTACTCTTTAATTGCCTTCCCAATTATTTGATAAATCCCCCAATAACTTGAGCATTAGAGGGTTCCTTAAAACATAACTTTAGAGCCTTGTAGATCTCTTTACTAGTTGGTGAGATTTTTTGACATCCTTTTATCTTTTTCAGTTTTTGGGATTTGAAGTAAATTTTAGATGTCAATCGATCCCATGCATAGTTTTTTTTGACAAGTCCAAACTCTTGAGTTACTTTTATTGGCAAACTTGAAATAGCATTTTTCGATTTCTAAAGTTTCCACATGCTATGCTATTCAAATTGATCAACTTGCTTTCTCTATTTTAGCACCATCAAAAACCCCTCCCATATGGTTTAGAATTCAGTCTAATAGCTTTAAGTCTGAAACATGGTTGTTTATCTCGTGGTTTTCATACTTCTATCTACTATGCCATGTGGCACAGAGCCATAATATGATCAAATTAGATGATCATTGAACTAGATATATTGTGAAAAAATTCTTTGGATATCCCACCAGTGACGAAAAAGAGGATGATAAGATGTACACCATACTAATCTATTGTTATCCTCAAATTTGTATAATAGCTATCGAAACTTGTCATTCGGTATGCCATAATTATTCAGTTTCTTTATCCTCTATTTTTCTTTGGTCAAGAGCATTGATCCATTTGTTATCATCATAATACCCTTTTTAATAGTTTAGCACCATCTTGTTTTTCTTCCAAAATTTAACAATCATTCTGAATTCTTTTTATTTTTGCTTGTGGACAAGACACCTCCTCTCTATAAATGTCGATCTCTCTTTATCTTCATCTATGAGTGTCCTTTATCCTTTCTCTTCTTCTCTACTTCCTTTATTCTTATCCTTTCTTTGCTTGTTTTGTTTTCTTCATTTTTAGTCATGGCCCAAGTTGACCCTCAAACTCCTTTGCTTCTACTTAGGTGGTGCAGCTAGTTGAAAAGAAGCATGAGGCACTCCACTACCATGGGATTCTAAAATTAGTAATCCCTAGGTTCTATTCTCCATGTCTGGCTTTCTTATCTTTAGCATTATTTTTAAACCTGACATCTTTAAATACTTCTCTTACTTTTCTCTATCCTAGAAATAGAACATTTCTCTATTAGAGGGAAGGTTTTTCTACCACTGTTAGAAAAAAGTCCAAACTCTCATCAATGTTGGCTATCTAAGTCCATACTTTGGGACCAATGGTTGGATTGTATTTCCTTATAAATGGCTTTGATTTTAGAAATGAATGACCTTCTGAATTCTGAATATCTCCAAGAATCTCTTAGTGGCTAACTACTCTCTTCTTTTGCCAATTCTTTATTTTTGGTCTTCTTCTACCAAAACCTTTCATCTCAATCACATTATGTTTAGTCCTAGTTTTTTGATGATGAATTTGACCTTGATTTTAGAAAAGAAGCTAGCTATTTGCTTTACATTAAGACCTATATATGGTCAGCAATCTTAGCTAAGAATACATAGCTTTTTTCTTGGTCTGACTTTATCTCTTCATTCTTTATGCCTAGTTGGTCAAAGCTCATCTTTAATTGGTTGCAATTTTGGTCAAAAATTGACTTATTGCTTTGGCCCCTTTGGTATTGGTTGATCCTTTGCTAGAGCCAAAGAGATAATCCTTTGCTAGAGCCAAAGAGATACTTATTCCATTTCATATAGTTATGAAGGACTATTATGGATCTTCCAACTCTAAATTATACTTATTTTCTAGAGATTCGACCTTTACTTATCAATCCCTCTTAATCTTACTTTGGTTGATCTTTATTTCCACCAATACAAAAGATCTTCCACTGTTTTTTTTTCATATTTCAAACATTTTTATGAAGACCCTCTCCATCACTAAAACTCATTCTACTTTCTACTTTTGTATGAACTTGTTCCATCCTAGATCACACTGCCTTGTACTAATATGTTTCTTGTTGAGGCTACTATAGTGAGTGACCTTTGGATGTATTTTCTCCTTCCTCAATATCTCCATGTTGGTTATATTATCAAGCATTTCAAGAGGAGTTATATTCTATTGAATATTGCTTGTCCAATTATTTTGTTTATTAGTTCGCGCTTGCATATGAAATTCCTTGTCTACTTGTATATTATCTAGTCATATAACAATTTCTACAATATCCTTTTTATATACCCCAAGAGTAGCCATTGCCAATTATTGTGATGGCTGGTGGAGCGTTTATGTAATCACAATTTGTATAGAAATGGCCTCTCCCATTCTTAGATGCATAAATGCTAACTCTTCACTTAATATTGGAAGGCATGAAGGTGGCTCTATATTAAAACATATCAGCATTGTTTTATAGCCTATGAGTGGGGCTCATTTGGTTATTCCATCTTGCTCAGGCATTTTATTTTTTTAGATCTCATAAATAGTTCAAACTGAATATGTGGTCACCACTACAAAAATTATATAAATCTAATTGGCTCATTTTGATCTTTCAGATCATCTTGTAGAAATCCCTACTTGATCACATGAGATGAGATTGAATCTTTAGCTTCCAAGATGATAATTGATGGTTTTATCCAATTAGCTACTCACTAGCCAACACAATTTTACCTTGATAAAAAGAAATTACCTTCTTTTTTAGGTAGAGAAATTTCTCTGACCTGTCAGAGCATCTTTCATATTGATAATAAACTTTAAGAAGATGATGAGATTCCTTTTATTCAAAAGAAAAGAGCAAGATCCTTCTTCTAATGGCTATCACTCCAATAGAGCTACCATAGGATCCTATCTTGAGTTTTAAGAGAAGGTTTGGTATTCACCGAACATCCTTTAAACACATAAGAGGATTTGATGGGCTAAAATGATCCTTTGACTAAATAGCTTGGAGTAATTATGGATTGACCTATGATTGGGTTGGTTTATAGCATGGGCATGCCATCGATATGAACTAGAAAGTGAGGTAGATGGATAAGCTGAGTTTTTGTTACATTAACTTTTAAGGACTTTCGCTACTATAATATTACCTACCAAAAGGAAGGTGATGAGGGCCAAATTCATAAAAGCTCAGTTCAATCTCTTTTAAAATTAAGTTAGCTTAAGATAAATGATAAAGACAAAAATAAACTAGATTGATTGGTATGTACAAATTCTTTTACAAGTAGCTATCAGGTAGCATTTATACAATTGAATTGCAAGTGTAGCCTTAACTATCTTGATTAAGAGTAAAACTAAAAAAGTCCACCTCTATCTTGCTTTCCATCCTTCTTTATGTTTAGCATTTTGCTTGGGGGTAGAGCTAAAAAGGTTGCTCAACTCTCCCATATAATCAATAAAAAGGAAAAAAAAACTATCCAACAAGGAGAGGAGCTAGAGGGTGCAATCAAAAGGCTCGATTGCTTCATCTTCAAGAGGAGATTTAAGTCATGGCTTTTACTCAAGCAAGGATCTAAGTTGATCTTGATCTCAAGTTGTGTGTGAAAGTTAGAGATTCAAGTGAGAGATCCCTCAAGTTTTTGATGATGAGATTATAGCCTTATAGAGGATATTCACTTAAGTAGTGGTGTTTGAGGATTAGGAGGTGGATGCCACCTACAACTGGTTGAACACTACTTTTCTTAATAAGTTTTTGGGCATAGGCTTTCCTCTTGAATTCATTTTTAAGGAGATGAAGTCCTATTGGAGTATTGAGGGGGATTTTCAAGTTTTATCCCCATCAAGGTGGGTTTTATTATTCAACTTTCCTTAGATAATAGTAGGGATAAGGTCTTAACAAGAGGGTCTGGATTCTTAGCAAGATAGCTTTTGGCCCTTGAGAGTTGGAGACTAAATTTGAAGTCAGTGAGGGACCAAATTTAGGAGGCCTATTCTAGATCTAGATACTAGATCTCTCAATTAAACTATAACAAAAGGATAAAATATTGAACATTATGTTTGTGCCTACGAAACCTTTGTTTCTATAAGAATGGATAGAGAATATGGTTAAAATAGGGTTTGCCATGGTATGTGTTCAAACTAATATCACATAGCAAATTTGCCTTAGTGTCAATCTTCAAGTCAAAAGAAGAATGGTATGGTAGAGTTCATTTATGAGGAATTACCAAAATATACTGCTTATGTGGTCACATTGGGCATGTAAAAGAGGACTCCAAGGAAGCAAAAGGTTCAAGACCCATTAAGGCCAATCTATGATCCATGGATATGGATAGTGAGAGTTCCTATTATTACAAAAGTGAATCTGGAGCAGGAGAGTTCAATAGAGTTATAGGGCAACAAGATAAGCAATTGAATCATGATTAGGTACCAACAAAAGTAATATCAAAAAAGACACAAAGTGTCAAAGTGTTTGGAAAAGAAATAGTTTAGAGTGAAGAAAGATATGAGTCAAGGTTTAACCCATTGTTGATGGATAGGGAAGCTAGGGTATAGGAGGAACACTAATCAATAGAGATTATATTTGGATCCTACTATGCAAGTTCTTCAAGTTCCATCTATATAGAAAAAGAGAATGAAGAGATATCCTCCAAAAGATTTAGTAAAAAGGAGAGGTAATGGATGTATGGACCGATGGACTTACCAGTCTTGGTCGTTACAAAGGACGATGCTACCGAATTGAAATTGGATCTGAATCCCCTCCTCTAGTCAATGTTTTGATGGTCGAGGATATGACTGTGCAAAAGGAAAAATAAGGGTGTTAAAATAGATAAAAGGAAGGAACCTATGAACCAAGTTGATGAAGGGATGGACAAAAGGACAATACCAAGGTCAAATAGAGGGAACAAGGAATGCTAAAGAGAGATAATCTCATCTTCACAACTGATAATATCTCCTATTAATATGATTTACTTTAATAATTTAAAAAACATGGTTGGTATAGGAGTTCCTTTTTTGAGGGAATGTCCTTGAAAGGGGGCCATCTAAGACCATCGGAGCTGATGGTCCTATTTTGGTAAGGTTCACCTAGACTATGAATGTCTCCAATGATATTTTGTTAGCTATTAAGGGTGCCTTAAATGAGAACCCTTAGATCTAATTGCTAATGTGAAAATATTATATTAGAATTGTAAGGGACTTGCTAAACCTTTCTTTCACAATAACGTTAAAAATCTTATTAAACACTATGACTCGCTAATCTATTGCTTTCTGGAAACCAGAATCTTTGAAGATTCAATTTCTAGAATCAAAAGATTCATTGGTAAATAATGGTATCTTTATAGGATGCCAGTTGAAGGGTTATCTAGAGAGATAATTATTGTTTGTAGAAGAGAATGGAGTACTATAAATTTTATTATTCACCAAGATAAACAAGTTTCTTGTGGTTTGATCACTCAGCAACCCAATCATTCTTAAATTTTGAAAGTAGTCTACGTTAGTATCAATGGTATTCAAAGAAGATCATTATGATGGTTAGCTTCTAAAGTGATGACATTTGGCCTGTTGGTTGTCTTAGCTTCTAAAGTGAGGACATTTGGCCTGTTGGTTGTCTTAGTGGGTTATTTTAATTTTATTGCATGCAATGATGATAAAAAAGGTAGTAAACCTTTACATAAGGATAGAGATGCAAAAGAGCTGAAGGCCTTCTTTCAGGCAACAAGACTTATTGATTTGGGCTACAATAAGCTTAGCTTCATCTGAAGTAATAATACATAAGGTTAGGCTAGAGGGAGAGATTGGATTATATTCTTATTTCTAATGCTTGGTTGGATCAATATCCAGAATCAAAAGTACTGCATTTGGCACGATATGCTTTTAACAGAATTAAATGCCCATTTTGATTTTAAAAATTTTAGTTATTTTTTGAGGGCTTGCATGAGGTGGTGCAAATTACAGGAAGATGGTAAGGGCATCATTCACCCTATATTTGATCAATGTTGATGTCGAAGAAAATAAGGCATGTTTTAAAGAATTGGAACAAGAGGAGTGTGAGCAATATTTTAAGGGCTGAAGTTAAATGAAGATATTCTAAAGTTATAGGAAATGGAGTCCTTGATCAAGGGGAGCATAAAAGATTAATTGGTGGAGATTTTAAGGTTGGTTAATAAGAATCTCAAAATGTAAGAAGTTTTTGGGAGACAAAAATCTAGAGAACAATAGCTAAAGGAAGGTGATTCTAATACCAAGTTCTTTCATAGGTCTACAAAAGTCAAAAGATGAGAGGAATAAAATTGCTAGATTTAAAACCTTGGAGGTTATGATGGTTGAGACCAAAGAGAAAATTAGAGGAGTTATATTACAGGATATGAAGGACAAATGGACCATTGATGCTTAGATGAGCAATATTATGCTACCCCTCAATTTAAGAGCAAGTGTCTAAGTCCTAGAATGAGAAACTAATTTTAACTATTATGGAGGAAGAAATGGAGGTGGCAATCAAAAGTATTCATCTAGATAAGACCATATGGCTTTCAACGTATATTCTTTAAAGAGTTTTGGTAAATCATAAGTAGGGAGGTTGTTCAACTATCAAAAACTTTTCATGTCAAGTAGCATGCCAAGGTCTGGGAAAGAGACCTATCACTTTGATTTAAAAAAAAAAAAAAAAAAATCAATAGATATGAAGGATGATAGATTAATCAGCTTGTGTAATACAATATTTAGTATAGTGACAAAAATCCTTGTTAATCAGTTGAGACCTCTTTTGCTAGACTTGATTTCTAAACCATAATATCTCTAGTAATATTTTGCTTGCTTGAGAGATTATACGTTCCTTGAAAAAGGCTTCTATCAGGAAAGGACTCATGGTACTATAGATAGACATAGAAAGAGACCGATAGCATGAGGTAGGAGTATGTAGTGGTTGTCCTTATGCACTTTTGGTTTCATCTAAGTTCTCTGCTATCATTAATAGAATCCTAACAAATTAGTTCTACCTATATGTGGGCCCCAAACAAAGATGCTCCCTTTCTCCATCTCTTTATATTGTACTCAGATATATTATTAAAGACATTTTATCTTGCATCTACTAGTGGTCTTTTAAAAGCTTATAATTTAGGTAGGGGTGACCTAATATTTCTCATTTTTTATTTACAAATGATTGCTTGGTGCTGGTTAAAGCTATGAAGGCAAATGTCTAGTGCATTAAGAAGAATCTAAATGCCTATTGTGCTTTTTCTAGACAATGTGTGAATCTTTCCAAATTAAGCATCAAATTCCACCCTCTATGAGAAGCGATCTTTGTGTTATCTCTATCGATAGACTATCAATCATTCAAAACACTAGAAATATGAGAAGCAACTCGAGCCCATGAAGTCTTAACAATTCATGGAGCGTTAGTTGCATGAGATTTCTTAGCAAGATCAGTCAAACTTCTAAGATTAAAGCCGAATCATCTATTTTCTCAAAATAAATTTTTAGAATTCATGATTAGGTCAATCAACCCTCAATATAAGGATTTTTAAAATTCATAATAATAAAAAGTCAATTTGGATTCCACCCTATCTCATCATTAACCAATTCGAATTCTAAAGTTTTAATCTTATGCTTTGATACTACTCCAATTGTTACGCCCTCAATCCAAGATTATGAGCCATAGATACAATAACCACCACATGCTCATAAGGCTTGTCTTCATGAGTATGCAAGGCATTTATCATGATATCATTAAATAATTAGCAATAGGATAAAATAAAATTTAAAATTTAACTTTTGATGATAAATCTTTAATAATTTGAATTACATCACTATTGACAAATACTGTTTAATACAAATAAAAATAATTGTACATTATGGCACAAATTTTGCTCTCTCAACTAAACTCTTCTTCATCAGTGTCTGCTATATCTACAAATCTAGATTTGAAAGAAAAAAATTAATAAAATAATGGGATTGATAGCCTAATAAGCAATAGATCACCTTAGCCAGATAAATTGCATAGTAAATCAATAATAAACATGCCATACATACAAGTAAGTCATCATATCTAAATATGGTAAAAAAATGATTCATAATTTTTTAATATTCATTTATATATAAAACAATAAATTGGATCAGTCATAATTCATCTTGACTAGTTCAGTTATACCCAAAATCTTAGAATCAATTAGTATACAATCTCTACTAGTGCGGTATCGATTGAGAACAATCCTCTCTAGCAGGCATGGACTGATATAATTTCCATCGATAAGATATTGATCAAGTACAACCCCTATTGGTAGTGTATCAGACATAGTCAACTAGGTTTCAAAATTCATAATAAAACATATCCGATCAATTTTTATATTATATCAATCTATGGACAAAAATGCTCAAAACCATATTCCGAACATATTTCATCATTTTTAAAAATAACATATGCTTCTATAATTAGGAAATATGTGCTTATAAAATCAATGAATCAATTATGATGCTTTGATATTAATATTTTATTAAAAATAGATATTCATATGAAAATTAAGAAAAGATGAATCATCACTTACCTTATAAGTAACGGTAGTAGTAAGCTCGATCAACTTTAATTATTTTCTTCAGAATTTATTACTTAATTTATGATACGACTATGAGAAAAATCTAACTTTGAAGGTCATCATCAGAACATAAATTGAAATCAATGTAGGGTTCTTTCAAAAAGAATAATGATATTAAATCTCTACTGATGCAGACAAGCCGACATGAAAGAGATAACTCTTATCCTTACACCAACTATATACCAACAAGCATGAGAATTTCTCTAAGTTAAAATAAAGTTTTCAGGAACTTTATTGATAAATTTTTTCTAATAAAAGATTTCAACTAGGACCTACATATAAAGAGTTCTCCTCAAATCAATAGGTTTCTATTTCTAGCAGGATTCCTATTTCCTAAAAAAAGTTGAAGATCTAAATATTAAATAAATATCTAAAAATAGATTCCCAACTCCTATTAGATTTCTAACTCATCTATCATGAATTTTTTGAAAAAAGAAATATAAAACTTAAATAAAAATTCAAGATAAATTATTCTTAAATTATATGCAGCAAAATGATAATTTTATAATTTTACGAAAGTTTATCAATATTGATACAGATTTATTAAATTACACGTAACTTTCTCATCCGATCTTTATTTTGAATTATTTAAGATGTGTAATAAAGTTACCTCAATGTTAGACATTATGAAGGTAGGCTTACTTAAAAAATTTTTAATTATATTAATTTTGATGAAGCATCTTTTTTAACTAATGTGCATTGTGTTGGGGCATTACATAGCATAAATATATATTAGAGATTATTGTTGTATTTTCTTCATGTACAATGTATTTAGATGTATTTAATAGAAGGGTCATGAATGTTGAATCATCTTTTATTGTCTCCTAAAAGATAATTGTTGGAATTTATTTTGGACCCCACAAAGATGTTTTTATTTTGTTGGCTCTTGTGTTTGCAATTGGTAGAAATATATGGCTTTTAATATTGTTTTAGTAATTCAAATATTTTTTAGTCACCTTGGTCGGATGGCTGCCACTGATACAACATTAACATTGTTTTATCTCGGTTAGTAAAATAGAAAGCTATCGAGATTTTATGAAAAGAGAAAAATGTCTCAATATTTCAGCAAAATTCACAAGGTATTGAAATTTCACCAGTTATGATAAAAAAGTACTAGTAATCATTACTAATTCTCACATAGTAATACAAATTTGTTTAGGGTAGTAAATAAGCAATCATAAAATTTCTATCATATCAATATCACATTGATGATATCTTGGTATATATGAATTTGTATCAATTAAAACTAATTATCCTGTCGCATAACAATTATATCTTTAAAAGAAACTGCTTCTTTCACATTAGAAAAGAAAATTATTTCAAGGCATATTTTATCTGCACGTGAAGAAGCCATCATGCTCATAACTATTGATTAAGTTGAAGGCATATTTTATGTGCACATAAAAAATTCATTGCACTTATCGATTTAGTAATTTTATACTTATTTGTAAGGATGAACAAAAATATGATAATATTTGTCTGGACTTAATTTTGCATTGATAAATTTAATCATTCAACTAAAATCTAAATTTATATCAATATCCATTAAGCAAAAAATACATATCTGAATATATGATTCTAATTGCAATCTTATTTAATCTTACACAATAATCATTATCTTAAAAAGTAACCATATTAATATGATATTTACTTTTTTTTTAATTTTTTATAATATTTTTGATTTAGTTATGTTTAACTGTTAGATTTATAATTTTTATATTTATATTTTTAATATTTAATTTATAGTAATACTTGTTTAAATAAATATAAATATAAATTTTTGTACCTAACTAATATTTGTTGGCATTGGTATTTAGAATTATCGAGTTACTTTCAGCTCTAACTAATTGACAATTTCTTTCTATTAACCTGTAAATCAACTATTTATGTGCACAAAATGGAAACTCTTAGCATTAATCTTAAAAAAGTATATAAAAATTAAATTAAAATGGCGGGATAATATTTGGATTTAGATAGGAATAATTACCTTAAAATTCAAACTAAGATTTTTCTCCGAATCAAAAGCCAACGAAACAAACAATAGTTAGAAAGACGGATAATTAGCAAATCCACGCAACTAAACTGCATGATTTGCCGTCGGACCTAATCAAGCGGTCAATAGCGACGTAATCCATGATGTATTCCCCGCGTCGAACGTAACTAAAGACCCCCATAAAAAGCATCCATCCACAAAACTCGTACCCCCCCCCCAACCCAACACGACTCGTACTCCGTACCACGCGTTTTCCGACCCATTTCTCCATATCCGCGGCCCCGCAGAGGGATACCATGCGAGACGACGCATCCGCCGTTCATTTTAATCTTCACGAATCATAAGACGAATCGAGGGTGGGTTCTCCGGGCGCTGGGAATGCCGGGCTGCGACCAAATCGCCGGGAACTGCTACGGAGTACAACATGTTTACAGAAATGACGCGTTACAGAGCACAATCGGGCGCATTACCTAACCATCCGGCCTTGGACTTTTTATCTCTTCGTGTACCATGTCAAACCTTCCAACCCCTCATCTCGATCTATTTAAACACCACCCGAGGCGGAGTCTTGGGCGTCCCTCGGAGTCGGTAGGAAAGTTCGATCTACGCGATGGCTGAGGTAATCTTCGGCGATCCCTTCTCCTTTGACACGCCTGTCTAGGGTTTCGTTTCCTGATTCAATTCTTGTTCTTGCCCTACAATTTGGTTCCATTTCTTGATTAAATCCTTCTTACTGCTCTTGTTTTCTTGAAATTTATGCTATTATTTTTGGATTTTTTTGTTATCATTATTCTAGTGGGCTTGAATTGTAATTAGGGTTCATCCTATCGGATTGTTGGCGGTGGAGAATCGCGATCTGAACTTATGATTCAATTCTTGTTCCTTTTTCTTAATTTGTTGAAATTCTTGTCATTATGCTTCAATGGTGTTGAATCGAATTTAGGGTTCGTTCGATCGGATTCTTGGTCGTGAAGATCCGGGATGTCAATTTGATCTGATCCTTTTCTTGGTTGAGGACAACAGGGCTGTAGTAGTTTTTCCCCTAAAAGATAGTTGTAGACCTATCTTTAGGTATTTGAATTGTACAGATATTTGGAATTTTAATTCCCGTTTGGAATTTTAATTCCCGTTTTTTGTGATAACTGATCTGTTTTAGTATGCTTACATTGTTAATCATCTGGGATAGATTAGATGATTGCGCATCTGTTTTGAGTTGTATTGTTAGATTAACAAACTGTGATCTCTTTATTTCTATGTAGATTTTATTCTTGTGCCTGACTGGGGTTGTAATAATAATATTTGAAGTTGGAATAGCTTTAGGGGAATTTTCTGCACCCATTTTCCCACGTTGGGAGGGAATTCATATCCATACTTTTTCCATCTTCCACTGAAAAATAAATACCACAGGAGACGTGGTAGGTGGTATTTATTTTCTCATATACATACCAAACGAGCGCTTAAGGATTAAAATATTTGATTACTGGATCATAAGATCGATACCATTGTTCTAAATAATGAGCTATGGTTTATGTAATTGATATATGTCTTGAAATTTGCCATGTATCAAAGTTGGGTTTGAGGCAATAGTAGTAAATCTGATAATTTATATTTTGGTGATAGAATAGCATATTGATAATGCAAAAGACCAAGTTTGGGGTAAGAAGATTGAAATCATGATAGAGGTGTGCGGAGAAAAGGAAAGAAAATAAAACTTACCTCAGTCCAATCATCCGAGATTCATGGAAATGGTTTTATATCATCCTTATTTGATGATTTTGTTTACTGTTTGCCTGCATCTTGTCCTCATGATAGGGTTATTTTCTATGAGCTTTTAATTTATTGGCTTTTGATATAGGGTGGTCTTCCATCAGCTTTTTCTCTATCCTCTAGGATGCTAGCCTATCCTGTTAGTTGAAGAGTCCCTGTATTTTATGACATGGAACACAGAGGTCAAAATAAAGGGGTGTATGAGTAATTTACTATGTTTTTGCTTTTCTTGGTGGAAAAGATTGTGTATTTCTCAAAGCGTTTTTAAATTTTTATTTTAATTTGTAGAAAGCTTTTTTTTTAAAAAAAAGAGCAACAATAAATGCACTCTAAGACTTGGGAAATAGAGGATCATGCAGAACTTTCCAAAGACACACATTTTGTGAATCAAATTAATGTTTCCCTCTAATATGCAAGAAAATAAAACTGTGAATTGGATTAAATGTTTGAGTTGTTAATTCTATATTTTTATAGCCGTTCTTCCATTAAATAAATGGAAGCAATTGATGTTACTGATGTGAATGAAAAAAGAAACAAGTAGGCAACTGAAACATTGCATGTAAGTGCTACAAAAAGGTAAAAAAACATGTACATGTGAATAAGCTGGACTTGAAATATTTAATAGTTCCATTTAAAGTGATCAAATTGGTTTTACTTTTCCCTGTGAGATGTGGGAAGTCAATTTAGTGTTGTGCACCTTCCCTATAACT
The DNA here is from genome assembly GCA_017589505.3 of Metroxylon sagu. Taxonomy (NCBI): domain Eukaryota; kingdom Viridiplantae; phylum Streptophyta; class Magnoliopsida; order Arecales; family Arecaceae; genus Metroxylon; species Metroxylon sagu. The sequence goes on along the minus strand of JACVBY030000499.1, from coordinate 470,852 downwards.
TTGTTAAATTTGAGTATCACCCTTCTATAGCATATTGTTACTATGAAGCATCATTGTTGACTTGAAAATTTAATAGAATGATGGAGACTGCAGATAACCATATAAATTGAAAATAACATCAATAAAATGGGATATTGACTATTTTTATAATTGAAATGGGATATGGCAAAACTATCTGACCATGTGACCATACTTAGCATACATGCTACTTTGTTTATGTTATTTTTTTATTTCCCATTGTTTCCTCTTTTTATCTCTTTCTATTTTTTTTATCCTCTGTGATATGTAGCTGGCCTATGGATATACATAGCTAGGTTCTAAATGTGCACTTAATGGCCACTTAAAGGCCTGTTTGGGTGCTTAGAAAATTTTATCAGCCTGATGTAATCTTCCTGATGAGGTTGTTTGTTATCTGGTTTGTTGCCGACCAAGCTCTTTATTTATTTATTTATTTTTCACCTTATATGCATATATCTTTCTTGCAGTTTCTTATATCATTCTTGCATATGTGTAACATCTAAGTAAAGTGAATGAAGTATTAGGATTCCGGTGATTCTTTATTATTATTATTATTATTATTATTTTAATGAGGGTGGTTTCCAAGTCATACAAAGATTTAGGCTGTGTTTGACATTCCTTGTCACCTTTTTTAAAAAAATAGAGATAGAAATTCTTTTTTTTTTTTTCAACATTTTTGGTAACAGAAACATGTTTAATAGTCACTATTGCTTTTTATTTTTGACAATTTGGACAACAGAAAATATGTTTGGTAACTGTTATTATTTTTTATTATTTACAGCAGGTGATATTTTTAAAAAGTTATTTTTTTAAAATCCTTTTCAGAAATAATAAAAGTTACTTAAAAAAAAATAATGTAACCAAATATATTTTTTATGTTGGATTTTGTGTTTCTATTTTTTTTAAAAAAAGGAAATAAAAGTGATACCAAACTGGCCCTTAGCAAGCATTAGAATTGAAACCTAAAAGGAGAGTTTGTTATACACTAATATTATAAGACTGGAATGGAGTTTTTGCTCCCATATAAATTTACAGATGTCAATTTTTTAACTTTTGCATGTAGCAGTCATCTAAGATAACCACTTAAAATGGCAACTGCTTTAGATGTAATTTGTCGTAAAATTTTGGCAATTGTTTCATGCAAGTTAGTTGTTTGTTGGCAAGTCATCATTACTGTTTGAAACAATCAGAATCTCGTCGCTGGTATTGTGTAGTAGAAGTTAAATTTCAGTAGCAAATTTGCTAAAGCAAGAACTGTGGAGTCAGATGCAATGGTCAAGACCATTGTATTGGTGTATTTGCAATAAAGAATGAAAGTAAGGGACATCAACTTCCTCATTAACTTCTCCTGATGATTGAATCTTCTTTTGAAAGAGAATATTTATTTAATTTAATATAACTGTATTTAACAATTTATATAACAGTAAACATATTTTACATTTTTTTTAATTTTTTGTTTGTTTGGGCCTGCTACTCCTGCTTTCTAATCTTTTTAAGGCTCTGGTTTTCTCTATGCTGATCTTGTTTTCATATGGCCATTACCATCTAAACCATGACACAAGCAGTGGCACATATCTACTGTGTGCAGTGGCCAAAGTTAGGATTGTTATTTTGATAATGATGGGGATTTATAACTGCATGTGTCCTGTAGACTACAGAGTCTGTTTGACTTCTCCTTTCCTTGGCATTTTATTTGTAAATTTTTAATTTGTCTTAAAAACTTTTGGGAGGTTGGAGATGCCAGCAGCAAAAGCAATTTGGTTTGTTTCTGACAAGAACATTTCGATGAAACGATATGCTATATCTATTTTAATCCCAAGTGCTTATTTTCACTGTTATTTGTGTGATGTCTTAATAACGTATCTTCTTTTTGTTTCACTTCTTGATGTAGACTGTTGTCCTTAGAGTTGGCATGTCCTGTGAAAGCTGTGTTGGAGCTGTTAAGAGGGTCCTTGGCAGAATGGAAGGTTTATCACTCTTCACATTTCTTTTCCTGTTGCTGTGATTTTCTCAAATTTTATTTTTGCAAGATATTTGATTTTGAATGGAAATGTCAAATGCCATATGAGATGTTGGAAATGATTCTATCTTTACCAACCCATTATATGATGCAAGTGGCTTGAAACAAGTCTACTAATTCGTATGCTTTTTTGTAATCTTTTCCCAGGTGTTGAATCCTTTGATGTGGACTTGAAGGAGCAGAAGGTAACTGTGAAAGGCAATGTAAAACCTGATGCTGTTCTACAAACTGTTTCAAAGACGGGAAAGAAAACTTCTTTCTGGGAGGAAGCTGCTCCTAGTGCATGACCAACTTAGACACACTTATATCTAATGTCTTAACGTAAACTGATGAACGAATACTTGCTCTACATTTATTTAGCCATTTGTCTTTGAAGTGTTGAATATTTGGCAGTTGGTATGGTATAATCACTCAGCTAAGGCTCGTCAAATAAACACTAGTTGTTATGATATAATCATCAAATAAACACTAGTTATTATGATATAATCCTTGCTGAGGCTCGTTAAATATGTACTTGATTTTTGATTGTTAAAATACTTGTATACTTATTTTGATTTTTGTTGTTATGTCTGTTTAGTTGCAGTTTTCTTTTCTATCATTTATAAAAAGTGGATCATGAGGTAGGTAAAAGAGGTGGTAGTGATAGTGATGTATGTAGGTATGGTGGTGATGGTAGTGAGTTAAGGTATAGTGGTGGTGGGCGTTATAGGCATAATTAGTGGTGATGGTAATGGATGGTGGAAGGTGGTGGAGGGGGATGAAAGTATGATGATAGTAATGGTGAAGAGGGATAGTCGTAGTAGAGGGTGGAGGAGGAGGGGGTGTAAAGGGAGGAGGATGAATTAAGATTTAAAATTTAAATTCTAACTTAAATACTGATTAGAATAATAAAAAATAAAGAGTAAGTTGCAGTCAAAATAATATCAAGTAAATAAGCAAGTAAAAGAATGTAGAGAATAGAATTTTTATAGTGGTTTGATACTTCTTATTTATATTTATTTTTCAAATCTTAGAAATCTGGTTTTTGAGAAAACCAAATCACTCGAAAGAATGTTCACTTAAAAGCCAATTTTATATCCAAATCAGCAAAAGAACCTCTCAATTTATAGGCAATGAAAATGAAAAACCCTCAATTTATGGGCAATGAAAAATGTGGCCAAAGAACCCCTTAATATGGATATGATCCTAGAAGCCTTACGAACCATTGGTTTTGCTCTGTTTTAGATTCTTATAATAATTTTACTTTAATTATAATTTAATACCTAATCTCGTTTTGCTCTTTAGATTCTTATGATAATTTTACTTTATTTATAATTTAAAACCTAATCTAAAATATTTTTTAATGGTCATTAAGCTTTGTGCATTTAGTTTTCTAATGAGTTTTAACTAAGGAAACATAAAATTTTTAATAAGAAATCTTTCCTTCGGACTTTCATACTTCGAATTTATTCGCCTTCTCCAAGACTATTAGTAACTTAATTAATGTCTTGTTCTTATTAAAAAAAATATATATATTATTGAATCTTAAAGTTCAATAGAGTGGTAGTGGTAGTAGTGAATAGAGTGGTAGTGGCAATAGTGATGGATAGTAAAGGTATGGTAGTGGTGGTAGTGGTTGTGGTGAAGACTAATAGAGATATGATGGTGATGATGGTAGTCGTTGTGGTGGATAGTGGAGGAGGGTGATGGTAGTGTTGGTCATAGCGATAGCCATTGTTTATAATGAAGGATGGTTGTGGATGGTGAAGGATGGTTGGTGATGGAAAATATAGAAAAAATATTATTTTATTTTGAAAGAAAAATAATTTAAAAATATTTTTTAAACCTAGTCTACATTTGAAAAATGGAAAAACACAGTTATGTAGTTTTCTAATTGAAAATTTTCTATTTTTTGTTCTTTGCAGAAAAACTTTCCAGAAAACACTCCTGATTTTCTAAAAAACAAGCCCATTGAGTCTTCAAAAGCATCTTAGAGATGTTTTCCCATGTTTTTCCGTATAAAAGTGAGGTTTATTTTCCTATATTTTTCAAGTAAAAAACATGCTTCTCCTTTTCTCTCTACTTTGGAGATCTTTTCTAAGGATGGCGTGGTAAGCTAAGATCCTCATTAATCCATGATATGACTCTATGGACCCTATCTTCCTTCTTAAATCCTAATTTTCACTCTTCACAAGAAAAAAAAAAAATCAAGAACTTCTTTATCCAAACTGAGCAGCATCTCACAGTTTGGCCGCGATCACTTTCAACATTATCTCATTCTATGTTTACGAAATGTTACGTCTTCGACTCTTTTGAAGCATTCCATTCCTCTCAATCTTTCACTCATCTTTATCGGTCTCATCACCATCATGTAGGCAATACAAAAATTGGTCCCATCACCATCATGTAAGCAATACAAAAATAATAGGGATAAAGCATTCCATTCCTCTCAATCTTTCGCTCATCTCTATCGGTCTCATCACCATCATATAGGCAATACAAAAATAATAGAGATAAAAGAATTATTTTTTTAATGAATTGGGACTCACAAAAGACTGCAACCTTCATATACTTTCAGACACTCTACAAACAATAACCGAGACACCCTTATTTATAGGTTAAGAAAAACTTAAACACGGTAGAAAATAGATTCTTATACCAACACTAATAAGGACTTATTAACAACAAAGTAAAATAGTCCTAATCAAATAAGGATTTGGAGTAGGACTCATGCTTGATTTAATTTCCAATAGCCCTCCTTAAACCAAGCTCTTCAAACTTCATTATGCCCATCATTCTTTTAAGCTTCATAAACAAATCACCTTTAAGTGGCTTTGTAAAAATATCAGCAACTTGATTTTCAGATGAACAAAACTTGACCATAATCTCTTTAGCTTTGATTAGCTCATGAATATAATGATACTTGATGTCAATATGTTTGTTATAACCATGAAACACTGAATTCTTTGTCAATATAACTATAGACTTGTTACAAAAATCTTTGTAGGCTTATCTTATTAATGATGTAACTCACTAAGCATTCTACGCAATCATATGGCTTGAGTAACATTACTCCTAACTGTAATATATTCTGTCTCAGTAGTAAGAGCAACCACTTATTGTTTCTTAGTTAACCAAGCAAAAACTCTTGAACCAAGATGGAAAGCATAGCTAGAAGTACTTTTTCTCTTTTCAATATCACCTGCCTAATCACTATTTGTGTATCCAACAAGCTCCATATCATTAGTAGAAGAATAAAAAATACTATTGCTTTGAATACCTTGACATATCTCAGAATACGTTTTGCTGCTTGCAAATAAGAATAACGTGAAGTTTCCATAAATCGATTGATAATGCCAACACCATATATAATATTAATCCTGGTAGCAGACAATATTGCAGGCTTCCTACTATTCTTTTAAAATTTGCTGAATCAACCAGCTCACCACTATCATCCTTCACAAGTTTCAGCCTTTCTTCAACTGAAGTCAAAATAGGCTTACATGATTTCATCTTGAATTCTTTAAAATATCATTTGCATATTTCTTTTGAGAGATAAATATATCATTACAAGTCTGAATCACCTAAATACCAAGGAAGTAACATATTAATCCCATATCTATCATCTTAAACTGAGCAATCATATCTTTCTTGAACCTTATCAATAGTTGAGAATTATTGCTAGTGAAAATCAAATCATCCACATATATGCACACAATGATAACATCGCCCTGTTAGATTAGACTAGATATACAAAGTATGTTCATATGGACATCTGTGAAATCCATGATCAAGGAAATGAGTTAATCCATACTTTGGGTGTTTGTTTTAAACCATATAACATACTTTGGGTGTTTGTTTTAAACCATATAAGGCCTTCTTCAACTTGTAAACTTTATTTTCTTTCCTTCTCTTCACATATCCTAAAGGTTGTTTAACATATACTTTCTCTTCAAGCACACCATTCAAGAAAGCATACTTCACGTCCATTTGAAAGATTTTCTAGTAATTTTGAGTAGCAAGAGAAATAATCATACGAGTAGTATCAAGTCTAGTAGCCAGAAAAACACTTCAAAATAATCAATATCTGGCTTTTACTTGTAACCTTTCGCAATCAATCTTGTTTTGAAGCGATTTAGCTCTCCATTTGACTTGTACTTTATTTTGTACACCCACTTAACACTAATAGGCTTTTTGACTCTGAAAAGAGTAGTAAGCTCCCAAGTATTATTCTTTCTAATTGCATGAATCTCTTCATTCATTGCTTAAACCCAGCAATTATTATTAGTAGCTTCCTCACATAATAATGGATCATAGTTTACAAATAGGGCAAAATGTGCTAAATCATCATCATTAGATGAGTCATCATCTCTACCAATCACATAATCTTGCAAGCGAGTAGGCAAACGATGCTGGCGATGTGGACGACTGAAAGATTCTGTAAAAGTAGGTGACATATTTGATAGGGATCTTATTATTCTGCAAGAGTTGGACTTGTATTTCTCTATCAACAATAACAGGTAGTACTGGTAAAGATTTTTTTCTTTAATTGTCCAATCCCAAACAACATTCTCATCAAATGTCACATCTTGACTGATAATCACCTTTTTAGTCTTTGTATTGTATAACTTGTAACCCTTTGTCTCATTACCATAGCCAATAAAAGTACACTTTTCTGCTTTGTCATCTATCTTCTTTCTCAATTCATCAGACATATGTGCATAAGCAATACAACTAAACACCTTCAAATGTCCAATATTAGGCTTTTCTTAATAGGTCTTGTTATGAACACTTCTTGTAGGGCACAAGTGACTACTTTCATCCAAAAACTTTTGGAAAGATTCTTACAGTACAGCATGCACCTGACCATATCTATAATAGTTTTATTTTTTCTTTCAGCCACTCTATTTTATTGAGGAGTATACCTAGCAGTCAATTGATGCTTAATGCCATGCTTCTTCAAATAATCATCACAAATAATATATTCAGTATCCTTATCAGTCCTTAGAACTTTAATAGAACAACTACTTTACTTTTCAACATATACCATAAAATTTTTAAGTACAGCACAAGCTTCAGATTTATGTTTCAGAAAATAAACCCATGCCTTCTTATTGAAATCATAAATGAAAGTAATAAAATACCTGCTATTTCTATTTGAAGGAACATCCACTGAGCACAGATCAGAATGAATGAGTTCAAGTAATCTTTTAGCCCTCAAAGATTGTCCTTTAGGAAAGACTTCTCTATACTTCTTCCCCAGAACACAAGTTTTACACACTTTATCAGATCCATTGATTATTAGCAAACCTAAAACCCATCTTTTATTTGAAAGAAATTTAATAATCCTAAAATTCAAGTGCCCAAGGTGCATATGCCATAGCCAGTTATCATTAGCTATCACAGAATTCTAGCAAAAATAATTATCATAATTGATAGTTAATGAGAACAATAATTGTTTCTCATCTTTATCTTTGCTAATAATCTTTTTTTTTATTTATGATAATGCAACCATCTTTATTGAAATGCAGGTCATATTCCTTGTCTGCAAGCTGTCCCATACTCAAAAGATTCTAACAAATATTAGGAGCATAGAACACCTTAGAAATATAATTAAGAGATTCATTCTTCAATCTGATATCCATCTTTTTCTTTTTACAAACTGGTAACTTCGTAATATGTCCAAGTTTTACAATAATACGAAAAAACTCATCCAAATTATAGAACATATTCTTCTTAGCACTCAAATGATTACTACACCCTATATCCAATAATTACTGACTGTCATCTTCATTCATTGTTGCATGACTGGCTAATAACAAAACCTTTTTATTTTCATCACCATTCTCAATAACTTTAGCATGATTCTCTCGGTTATTAGATTTTCTGCCACGACATTCACGACAGTAATGACCATATTTTTTATAGTTATGATATTGAATATAAGATTTATACTTAGACTGAAAATACACATACTTCTTACGCTTATGACTGAATATAAGATTTATACTCAGACTGATAATGCACATACTTCTTACACTTGTGGCACTAAATATTGAATTTATTTTTATTGAGTTTAGTGCTCACTTTATCTTTAACTGAATTTATTCCGTTTTCCTTTGCCTTTATAATTATAGCCTCTCTGATTTAATTCTATCTTATTTGATGTCTTATGTTTTTGCTTCAAAACTAGGTCAAAAACTAAATAAACTAATAAACGACTAAAGGCATTTGGGCAAAGCAATCCATTTAATGAATGGGTTGCATGGAAGTTTATACACCTTGACCCTGGTTTGATCACCAAGAATGGACAAAAAAGTTACGGAAATATATATATATATAGATATATGTCAACTTGCACATTAGGGGAGCTTTGAATTCATTCATAGTGATTTGACCACATGGAAATTTTCATCCGGCATTGCCATCATAAATTATAGTGGCCATTTGAATCCCCTTTCATCCTCCTTAAAAGCCATAGATTTTCAAAGGATGAATTACTTGTAGAGAAAATTGGTCTCTTAATCTGAAATTTTATTTACATTTTAAATGGACAGTTAAGATAGGGATCTTGCAAACTCCCCAGTCTGAAGGGAGTTAACATTATTCATTCACTAAACTCAAGATTAGCTTGATGCACAAGCTGAGTGTCTGCTATTTTCCAGATTTATGTTTGGTGTATTGCTGGATGTGTGTGTGTGTGAGAGAGAGAGAGAGAGAGAGAGAAAGAGAGAGGTCTTGTTTCTTCAAATGCTGCGCTCTCATGGCTACCTCTTCTTTCTTGGTGCAAGTTTATCAGCATAATTTCACGAGTGAATGCCTAAAACTAGGTTAGAACCTTCCTTTTGACTGAGAGGAAATATAAAGGGTCATGTCCTTCAAAAAAGAAATATAAAGGGTCATGAATGATCACAAGGTTCATATAAGTACATAACAATTATTTTTTTCTGGTGGAGAAAGAACTACTTTCGTTTTCTGAACATGAAAGAGAAATAAATACCATGTTTCACCGCTAGAAGTTTTTCCCCACTTAAAAATGTTACCAAAAAAACCATTTCTTTTTTACTGGTTCTCCTTTGGACTCTCTTTGGGGCTCTTCAGTTTTCCTTTTCGCCATTCCCTGGTTCAAAGCTGCTAGCCGGTTCCTGCACGGTACATAAGACACAGCAGACGTTAGAGAAAAAAATCAACACTTCACTTTGAATGTGAACATGTAGCAAGCGTCATTCAATCAGCACAAATTTGAAATGCAGGGAACTATGCCCAGGATCACATCAATGCACGATGAATGAGAAGCATACGCAATGCCATGCAGGTTAAAGTAGCCATGAACACCAGGGCCTGTCACCACAACACTTGAAGAATACTTGAATTTTGGACCAAAGAGTAGTTTGATTTGAACCCATAAAAACCGTTTGCTTTTAGCTCAAATCTTTGTTTCATTTCTAAATCAAAAAGAAAAATTGATGAAATAGTACTTGGTATCCTCAAGGCGTCCATGTAAGCTCCATCGCTGGCGAAATCCCTCCATGCCCTCCATTCCACTTGCAAGAATCATGCGCCTGAAAGATGAAGAATATGTCAAAATTAATATATGGTGAACAGAAAAGGGAATGTTTGTCTTTGTGATCAAATCAATGATCATGCAATTCAGTATAAATTTCTTTTAAAAACAAATACCTTGCCGATATTCTTAATTGTAACTCTATGGAGTTAATTTGTCAGTAAATGAACATTTACAGTGTATGGACTGTAGAACAGAATTTTGTCTAAAAAAATAGATCATCCTTCATGGATAAAGGATTGCCATCAGCACTTTGAAATAAATTATTACCAAAAAGAAAAGAATACATGTGACAAAATAAACATGTGAATATGTATCCTCTTCTCTCCAATTCAGCTAATCACTAGACCCAGTGGCATTGCAACAAGATATAAGAAAAACATGCTTCAACATCTACATTGTCTAAAGCTGATCCACCACTTACTATAGGAAACAAATTTCAAATGTGAAACCAGCTTGCTCCTCCATAATCCTTTTTCCAAGTACACAAGCTGCTTTTACAGTTACATATGCAGCACTGATGAATATGAAGGCTCAAATTAAAAGGATCCAGGTATTATAATTTTTTTAGAATATCAACTACTAACAAGATTCTTAATAGAACCTTCTCTTTATCCCTTGTGTCGATTGGTTACACTAGATTTCCTACAAACAGATTGGGCTCAAATATTGCACCTCTCTAGTAATTCAACGTCGGATTGAAGTTGTGCATTTCTTTCCTTTGCTTGTTCCAAAGGCATAGACAATCCCAACTTATGCTCACTATCCTGGAGTCGTTGTCTTAGCTCCTGATCCTGTACATGAATTCCACAGACCCAAAGAAAATGTCAAGGTAACAAGCAAAATAAGTAGGCCACATAAAACGACATATATCACAAGGCCTAGAAGAGAATATTGCTAACCCTTTTCTCAGCACACTGTCTATACAAAACAATCTCATCTTGGCAAAATGGCTCGATATCATTGATTTGCAGGCCTAGAGCATGATGAAATGTTAATTTTCTCATTCCATTTAAAATGACGGAATGACCATGAAAATTTTTTTGAGAGTGCAATGACCTCAACAATCTATGCCACTATAATGATTTACATCATAATATCTTATTTCACAGAATGTCACTTACACAAGAAGAGATTCCTCAGTATTCCATCACATAAATCGACACCTTCAAGAACATGAGATGCAATCTCTGGGGGTATGAGAGGTGAAGGTGGTCCCAGCATAAGGTCATCGCCGACTAGGATGGTTTCCTCCATGGTAGGCTGTGAATCAACTAAAACACGGGACACAGAAAACCCAAATTTAGATTAAAACAGCATCAAATCCTATATTCAAGAATTAAAGACCAAACTACCACAGAATTTGCAAATGGAGAAAAACACACACATATAAATGCCATAGAAATCTACCAAGGAGTTGAGTGATTACTGATCTTAACCACTGGCTCTTCACTAGTGACCAAGCTTGAGTAACCCATTTATATCAAACATAAATCCAATGAGTTTGTTTGGAAGCCGTTTCAAAGGATAATTTATGAACCATCACGTTATTATGCACAAGAAGAGGAAGAAAACCAAGAGAAAGTGAAAAACTACACATACCATCCATGATTGCCTGATTGGTACCTCTCCCTCTTCAGCAACTGAGAAGGATTCCAGAAATTACAATCCAGATATCGTGAAACCTGAGTGTTTTCATGAAAAAAAAGGAAGTAGCGTTCAATGGATTGAAATATAGACATTATTTCAGTCAACTAAGCTTAGAAATCATATCATGCAAGCCCACAGAAAAATAATGCCCTCTATACAACAACTTATTCTTTGGCTGCGACCTCTCTGAAACTCCTGACAGTAGATAGAGAGATCAGTTACTATATATAAATATGGGCTCTCGAAGGCACTGATTTCGGGCTCATCCTCTCCAGAACTTTTATGGACTCGTCATATTGGTCCTAAACGGTAAATAGAAGCCAAAAGTAGAACCGAAATCATAAGCAACCACGTTGTGGTGCGGACTTAGCTATGAGAACCTTTCACGCATTAATTCAAACAGGAAATGCGCACTTTAAAATTGCAAGCTGAAACGACCCACAATGGTAAAAAACGAAGAGTAGAAGTGAACCAAAAGTTCGTTTATAAAATGAGAAGGGAAGGAATACCAGCTGGTTAATGATTATAAAACAGCGAGGCGAGTCCAGAATGGTCTCATGGAAGCGAGAAGCACCGGGGGTTCGAAAGATGGTTCTGTCCGCCAACCGGTGCCGAGCCCGGTCACCGCCTACTCGAGTCCTCCGCTCCCTCTCTTCCCACCGTCGGGCGACCAGGCATGAGGAGATCGAGGGACCGCGAAGAGAGCGAGGGGAGGCGAGTGGAGAGACCCACCGAATGGTTAACGGAGGAGTTTAAAACTGGCCGCACTGGTCGGGCCAACCCAATTCCGAGCCTGGTAACTCGCTATTAATCGTACGACGGAGGGTTGGCGAAAGCCTTATGGCCCGAGTACCGACCCAAACCAAAATGAGCCTACAATCAAACCCAAATTATTGTTATCCAACGCTCACGCTTTGTTGAGACACATGACTGATCCAAGTGACCCTATCATTACTTTGGAAATAAGAAAAAATAGAGTAGGAATGGTTATATAATTTTCTGGTCGGTTGACTTCTTTTTATTTGGATTAAATATTAGGGCTGAAGTTACTTTTGTCCTAATAAAGAGAGAAAGGAATAATAGATTATTATTTCAATAATAATGATATGTTTGAATCTTACAGGAATTATTATATTAGGATGTGTTTTGGTTATGGAATAAATTGAGGGGATAACTTATCAAGACAGGACTCGTTCTACTACAGCATAGATTACCCAAGTATTTGGATGGCTGGATTAGTTTGGGGATATCCAGTCATAATATCTCTTGGTTGGCAAGATAGGGGATAAGTGGACATTTTATGTAGTTTGGGATAAAATTGTCCTTCCCCAAGCTTTGGACAAAAAAAAAAAAAAAAAAGGGCAAAGTTTGGAGGGCTTTTGTAATATTAAAGCACCAAGAGTCACCTTAAAATCCAACGACCCTATGCATGGTTCACTGGCATCAATATTTTAAGGTAAATTAAATAAAATATATACATTAAAAATATATGTCAAATAAATTAAAAAGAATTTTATTTCCTAATATCTTAATATTATATTACATAATTGATGACTTATATGCAAATGTTGCTAATATAATTTTTGACCTACATATACAAAACTAATAGCTTGCGAACATGAAACACTTGCCAGCAAAATTGTACTTGCTATATTTCAGTTTATATATAGTGTGACCTGAATTCACATAATTGACAATTCACGACATTGAAATGTTTGACCTTGAACTATTGTTTTTATGACATCCAACCTTTCATTTTGTCTTCCACTCAATGTCAAAAGATAGATGGCTAAACTGACCTTCATGTTGGAACCAATGGACTTACATAACTATAGCCACCAATATCTTGTCATACGCTACATGGCCAAAACAGACTGCATAATTATTATTTTTCTTCCAAACCATCTAATGTCGATCTATCATCATCACCACCCATGAAAGCTGGCCTTCAAGAGTTGCAACCCTGTACAAAACTTAACAATTCTATAGTTTATAAAGTGTGATAAAAGATCATTGCAATTCCCAATGGAGAAAATATATTTTAAGGTAATAGTTAACACCTAGTAAAATCCAAAGTGTGTACAAACTTTAACCTTGAGGTATAACTCTATTCCTTGCATCATACAAATACCAAATAGTTTTCCATATCATATCATCACAAAATGTCATGGCCCAAACTATGCTTACATCATCGAAGGTCCTCCCTAATTTCATTACCTTCGGACCATGTTTGGCAGGATCTACCTACTTTTTAGCCAAGCTAAAGTCATCTTCGAGGTTAGTTTTATGAAACTGACCTGTTTCAGTTAAGCTAAGGTCATTTTCAGGATTAGTTTTATGAAACCGACTTATTCTCAGTCAAGTTGAGGTCATCGTGAGGATCGATTTTATGTAATCAATATGTTCTCAATCAAGCTGAGGCCATCTTTGAGGTTAGTTTTGTGAAACCAGCTTATTCTCAGTCAAGCTAAGATCGTTTTCAGAGTTGGTTTTATGGAACTGACCTATTCTCAATCAAGTTGAGATCGTTATGAGGGTCACTTTTATATAACTAGTTTGTCTTCAATCAAGCTGAGGACATTTTTTAGGTTGGTTTTATATAATCAGCATGTTCTCAATCAAGTTGAGGTCATTTTTGATATTGGTTTTATGGAATTGACGTATAGGAAACTTTGGTCGAGGTGAAACAAATTGAAATATGAGAGGGAAAGCTAGCGCCCCTAGTAGTTTTTATTATGAGAGAACAATTACAAAACAAAAGTAAATAACTTGAAAAAGGTAAAAAATTACTACTAGCACCTTTTTCAGATTAGAATTCAAGTGTGGGGAAGTGGTCATTAGGATTCAGCGAAACCACGATAGAGGATTAGGCGATGGGGTGCGGTGAGCAGCAATTGCTAGGATTCTGTTGGTTGCAACACAAGATTTCAATGGAGTGTCCAAAATCCTTTGGTGCAGAGCAGGAGCTCATCAAGTTAGAGGAGCGTAAGGAGGTGGAGCCCAAGCAGATGCCCCACCTATTCTAAGACTTCTGGCTAGTGGTGCTACGGCCCTGACCACTACAGGATGCTGCTGTAGGATTCTTCTACATCATCATCGAGAAGCCACAAGAAAGATGACCTTTCGATTCGAATTCCAAGTAGTGACAACAAGTTTGGAGAGGGAGGTAAGGAGATTTGCTGAAGTTCGAACCGAGTCCTAGTGGGACTCGGAGACCCAATTGATGCTGGTGTGGATTGGGGTTGCATCATTATGGAGTGGGTGAAGTAGAGCAGGTGGATGGCCGTAGCATAGTTTAAGAGCTCAATCAACCGCTAGCGGTAAGCTCCGACGGAGAGGCAGCGACAACATGAGAGGTGCCTAGCCGTGAAGTCGGATGTTCTGGGGTTCGAGGCCGGGGGGTTGAGGAATAAAGTCAGGATCTTCATGGGAGCATTCAAAAGGGTTTCTTGTGGTACTGGAAGATGTGAGAAGGATGATCAAAGGCAAATCCAGGAGCTCCAACACCTCCAGATCGCAAAGAACCAACAGATACCAATAGGAAGGAAGCTCTTGATTTAATCGTTGTAGGTCCCCGTGACATGCTGGTAGTTGGCAACCATTACCCTCTACTACCATGTGAACTCTTGAAATCTATGCAGAATCATCGCAAAATTTGAAATTGACAAGTTTAATAGAGCCAATGAATTCGACATCTAATGGATCAAGATGCATGCTCTTTTAGTGTAATAGGGCTGTAAAAGATATTAGAAGGTAATAAAAGATTACCAACTTAATATATCCAATGGAGAAACGAATAGGTAGTTGGTGAAGGCACGTAGCACCATTTGATTCTGTTTAGTAAAGGAGATTCTTAGAGAAGTTACTAAGGAGAAGATAATAGTTAGAGTTAAAAAAGCACGTATATGATAAAAATCTCTCACAAACTAATTATATTCGAAGTACGAGCTCTACCACTTACAAATGAAAGAATGTATACTAGAAAAAGACTATATAGATGAATTCAATAAGACTATCTTTGATTTAAGAAATATTGGTATTAAAATAGAAGATGAAGATAAAACTCTTATTCTCTTATGCTCTTTACTAGCCTCATATAATAACTTCATTGATACATTGATATATGGAAAGGAGAGTCTCTTGATTGATGATGTAAAAGATGCCCTATAGTTTAAAGAGTTAAAGAAGAGAGTATCTGTCATGCCTCAAATTCAAGTGTGAATTCATAACGTTATATTCTACTATACATTGGGAAAATAAATCCCTAGCATATAAGACGTCGAACTCAAATAATACCATAAAATTGAAATGAATATAACTAACAATAGTAGATTCAATAACCATTCAATAAAACTAATCAAATTCCATAAAAAATTCAATAACAACATCTAATGGAGGATTTTGGTATCAGACTAATTAAACATTCTTAAATCAAACTAACTAATCATAGAAAAATAACTAAATCTTGAATTAGCTTCTACTTAGAACCCCACTTATTTCTCGGTCTCTTGAAAAAAGAAAAAAAATTATGATCAAGGCTCAGTAAGTAACCTCTAAACATGATTAGAAGGATCAAGTAAGCAACTTAATTCAATTTAAAATATGCATAAAAAATAATGCCTAACATTTATAGTACCATTATCAAATTTAAAAACTTAAAACTTTCATTCCAAAACTATGATAATAACTCTACAGTCATAACCATATCCACATATAAATCCTCTAGCGAGGCTAGAATAGGTCGTTGCATTTAACCCTACGAAGGTAGGTCAAAAACAAATCATCACATATATCCTCTGCGAAGCTAAGTTTCAGTGTCAGAAGTTTTCATACAAACTCCGAAAGGCAGAGATAACATGTCATGAATCGTAGTTGACTAAAAGTTTATAACTTATGATATATGTGATGCCTCAAGCTCACCTACTAGTCCAATTAATCTAGTAACGGGTTAAAACCATGTGGCACTAAAAACTTGAGTGAAAGTTAATTAGTAGCAGGGAACTTGAGTTATAGCTGTTCAAACTTTTTTTTTCATCTGCTGCCAAAATCTATCCTAAGCCGAATCGTTAGTACTGAAATGATGGCTTCATGTCATGGCAGAACTCTACTACCATTTCATGGGTAGCCTTTTCCTTCTGTCCACCAACTTCCATATACTCGAGTCAACTCTGATACCATTTGTATGCACCAAGCCCACCTATTGATCCAATTAACCTGTTAGTGGGTTGAAACCATGTAGCCCTAAAAACTCTAGTAGAAGTTAATTGGTAGCAAGGAACTTAAGTTATAAGCTCTTCAAACTTTTCTTTTTCATCCAATGTAGGACTATTTTTGGGATATTACAATATATATGTCATAACTTGTCATAACTTATTTTATGTCATAAAACTTATAATTTATCTAGGTGTCATGTAGGTTCTCACAACTTAAAATTCAAGTTTCATATTAATAAATTTAAAAGTAAATTATCACATGGACTAATAATTCATCAGAAAGTTAACTTGGATATGAGTAGAACATTATAACACATGGGCTTACTTGATTCAATTTTTGATGATAACATTTACAAGAATTTTGCAAAATCTATAATCCTAGCACATAACAATGATGTTGAAATTTTCTGTTAAGCATAATAACTTTTTCAAATATTTTTTATAAAACTAGTAGTTATACTAAATTCTAAATACATAAATTTTCAATGTAAAATATTTAATCAACTAAACCAGTATTTTCAAGTAATTAAATAGACATTAATAAAATATAAGTTTTAATTCTTTAATAATTTCAAAAATTACTCTAACCATGATTGGGTTTACTTACCTCTTCAAAGAAAAGTGCTTGGTGCTAATCTCTAATTTTTGAGGCTCGAGAGTTCCATCACCCTTATTGATCCTTTCATTTTTACCTTCTGACTATTAATTTAATATCCAAAAGATCTCCCTTGAGCCTTAGAGAGATTTTTCTAAAGTAAATAAATTTCTTACTCTTTATGAGATACTAATATCCTAAAATCAAAAAACTTCCTAGTTTTTATAGAATACTGATTTCTTTAAAAAAATCAAAGAAATAAATATTCATTAAATATTTAAAATAAATTCTTGATTTAAAACTAACATAAGTTTGGAATATAAAAATTTGAATAAAAATACCAAAAATCATCCTTATCACCGTCAATAGTATTTTCGTAATTTATTAGAAGTTTTATAGTATTGATATAGCTCATAAAATTGATATTAACTTCCTTAATTGAACTTTGATTTGAGTGATTTAAGATGCATTAGAAAGCTAACTCAATATTAGATATCATGAATATAGATTCAATCAAAAATTCTAATTATATTATTTTTGATAACTTTTTATAGCTCAATTCAATCAAATTGGATCTTAATATAAAGTAAACTAGCCCAAAAGGAATGAGTCTCACAGTATCTGAGATATACAGAGAGAACTAAGGAAAAGGCTTGATTGCAAGAGGTTAAAGCAAGGAGAAGGGTCCACTAAAGGTATATCAAAATTCAAGTTAAGACATTAGAAATTTCGTTGCTTCTCTTGTCACAAGGAATGACACATTAGGAGAAACTATCCTAAAGAGGAGGGGAAATAGTGATAAGAAAGAGAATATCTCTACAGCTAGAGCGAGTGTAGCTTAAGAAAACATAATAGAAAGCTTCAATAATGCAGGAAACAAAGTATTGTCAGTTATTATTAGTCACTCTAGTAAAGAGTGGATCCTTCATTTTGGTTGTTCCTTTCATATGAACCTCAATAGAAATTAGTTTTCTATTTATCAACCAAAAGTAAGAAAGGTTCTATTGGATGACAATAAAGCTATCGATGTTATTAGGATTGGGACAATTTGTACTAAGATATTTGATGGAGTTGTGGGGTCCCTAAAGGCTTGGCATGTCCGAGAGTTAATAAGGAGCCTAATTTCCTTAGGGACATTTGATATTCAAGGTTATAAACATTTGGCAAAGAATGGTGTGCTGAAAATTTAATAGTACTCTTATGATGATTAAGAAAAGATTAGTGAATGACTTATATCACTTGATTAGAAGTACTATTACTGTTACTACTATGATTTCTTTATCTTTGGAGTTGTTAAACTCGGATGCTGCTCGGTTGTAGAATATATGGTTGGCGCATGTGAGTGAAAAAGAAATATTAGAATTATCCAAAAGAGGTCTACTTGATAGTATGAAGATCGGTAAGCTAAATTTTTGTAAACACAGCGTGTATGACAAATATAATAGGGTGAAGTTTAGCAGTGGCATCCATTATTTTAAAGGAGTTTTAGATTACATCCATTCAAATCTTTAAGAACCCAGCCCTCTTGGGTTAATTATTGAAGATCAATATTTTCTGACATTCATTGATGGCTACTCTAGGAAGATCTAGGTATACTTCTTGAAATATAAGGATAAATTGTTTGCCAAATTTAAGCAGTGGAAAGACATAGTAGGGAAATAGACTAGATGGAAAATCAAGACGATGTGTATGGATAATGGCTTAGAATTCTATAAAAGAGAATTTGATGAGTTTTATAAGAATGAGGGATGGTGAAGCACTGTACTGTATGGAAGACACCATACAGAATAGAGTTGTTGAATGAAGCAATAGAGCACTTTTAGAGAGAACACGTTGTTTACTCTCTAATGCTAGACTTAAAAAATTATTTTGAGCTAAAGCAATGAATAGAACAAGTTACTTGGTGAATCAATGGCCATCGATTTGAAGATTCCTCAAAAGGTATAGTTTGGTCATCTTGTTAATTATTCTGATTTAAGAATATTTTATTGTCTTGTATATATTCATGTTAATTATACATGCCATCTCGACGATAACCCTATAACATTGCTATTGATCATTAGAGAAAGCAAATTAGGCCATCTACACTTTACGTAGATATAACTGATTATGCATTTGTTGTAGCTAAGAGTGTGAAGAATGAGTCTCTCATACAT
Organism: Metroxylon sagu; assembly: GCA_017589505.3. Lineage (NCBI taxonomy): Eukaryota > Viridiplantae > Streptophyta > Magnoliopsida > Arecales > Arecaceae > Metroxylon > Metroxylon sagu. The sequence continues at coordinate 451,657 of JACVBY030000499.1, read as the reverse complement.
ATGAAAATAGTGAATAGCAAGAAGCCTGTTGAGTGGGGGAGCGACTATGCATGAAGAGAATTAAATCTCTTGAGTAGGCTCAGCCATGTGGTGAGTTTAAAATAAAAGAAGATTTTAGATAGAGAATAGTGAGTAGGCAAGTCATACTTGTCTTAAAGAAAATATACTGAAATGTGCTTGAGCCTTTTAGCATGGATAAGTCCAAATTGGTGAAAACTCCTTTAGTTGCAGATTTCAAGTTGTTGGTTTCATTGTCACCCTTATCTAGTGTGAGTAGTTTGATGTGAGCAATGTTTTTCACTAGGCTAGTATATTTCATATATTAATAATGTGGCCAGTAAATATATGAGTAACCATGGGAAGAAATATTAGCAGGTCATGAAATAGATCTTGAGGTACTTGAAAGGCTCTATAGGCATAAGCTTGGTTTATAAAAATAGGGAAATAATCGCTCAAGATATTATTAGAGTTTAAAATATAGCCACAACTGCTATGATGGCTAAGTAAGTTCCAAGAGATAAGTTCAAGCATTGTTTAGACTAGTTAGAGTTTGTAGAAGTTGATGCTTATTGAAGTATGATGACAAAGATGATGAAAAGTTTCAAGATAGTCGGCTTGATAAACCTCAAGCCAAGGTGAAGATTTGCTGGAGTTTATCTTGATATTATAAGCCTAAAACATATAAGACATGACTCCTAATTTATATAAAATATGGCTCCCAATTCTTGTAGGATATGGTAGAATCCTTCTCTATTTAAGCATTTGTAGTCCTTTATAAACAAGCAATGGAGATATGTGAGTCCAAAAAGATGTTTTAGTTTTATCAGGTGTACGAAGGCCCAAGGGTGTGAGAGAGTTTGTTAGAGTACACAATACTTGTAATCTCTTATATTTTTCATGGTGAAACTTGCATCATTGCTATGGATGTAAGTCCATTGATCATCGAACCACACAAACCATATGTGTACTCTTGTTTTCTTCTCTCTTGTTGATCTCTCCTTTCTTGCGGTGCTATGCAAAAGGAGTTGGAAACAGGAAAGGTGATCCACGCTTTCACGATGAAACTTGAAATAAAGTTGGACGCATACGTGATCAGCTCAATGATAATATGTATACCAAGTGTGGGATTTTAGGGGCATCTCTTGGGGTGTTTGGAGGAATTAAGGACTGGGGCACAGTGCCATGGTCTGCTATCATAGCTGGCCATTGTTGGGATGGTCGGTTCCTAGAAGCTCTCCAGCTCTTCGGGAAGATGCAGTTAGATCATATTAAAGCTAATGAACTCGCTTATGCTTTGCTCTTTTAGCTTTTACTGCTTTAGGATATCTTAGAAGTGGGAAAGAGACCCACTGCAATACGATCAGAAATTGTCATGAACCCAATGTTTCAGTTGTGAACTCCAGCGAGCTTTTTAGTTATGCTCGACAATTTTTTAACAAGAGACTTCATGGGACTCATTTAGTCAAGGTTTTGCTAACGCAAACGACGGTGAAATAATTCTCAAGCTTTTCCACAGGGTCCAATGCAGGGCTTTCATCAAGAAGTATCCCAGACCTCAATGATCTCTGCCAACGTGCAAAATTAGTGCACAAGATCCCAAATTCCAATACATTTGTTTCCGTTCTGAAGGCCTGTGCTCAAATGGGACTTGTTGATGAAGCATTCCGTTCATGTCCGTGGCTGAAGTTATAAGATCAAACCATCAGCTGTAACATAATTGCTGCATGGTTGAGGTTTTGGGCCAAGTCGGAATGCTCAGAGAAGCAGAGCACTTAATGTCATTCCCTTTGAACTTAGAAAGGCTCTTCTTTCAAGTAGGGTACATGAAAATATGATGGTTGCAAAGCATGCAGCAGAGAAGCTAGTAGAACTTGAACCAAGTGATCTTTATGGCAAATCTCCAGCATCAGGTAGCTGGGATGATATTGCAAGGCGTAGAAAGAGGAACCCAAAGACGAGCTCTAGTTGGATTCAAATAAGAGAAAATGTGCATGAGTTTGTATCACATCAGATTGTTTCACAGGAAGACTCTAATAAATTGGGGGAGATGGCAGGAGATTGGAGGAATTAAGCTATGTTTCTGATGGAAAATATTGGCTTTACATGCAGAAGAGTGAAGAAAGGAGTGCACATCTTGCAAGTTTATCTTGTTATAGGGAGGAAAATGCTCATCAGGGACTCTTAGCAAGTTCAACCATTTCAAAGATGTGAAATGTAGCTGCAGCGCCAGATGGTAGAATGAAAGTTTAAAACGTTCAATTCAACTGTATATAATCAATCCTCAAGGCAGTTGTTTCAGAAGAATCGAGAAGTAATGCATATGGTAAAATTGCTTATATGTTAGAGCCAAAAATTTATATCAATGTCAAACGTTTTCAGATTTGAAAAGAGAAAAACAAATGCTAGAGTCAAAAGTGGAACTCTGTGTTGTGAAGGATAAGGTTTAATTTCCATCAAATTATTATCACTTGACGTCTTAAAGGTAAAGATAAACTAATATTTCACTGGGCATCCAAGGAGATAAAACAGTTTCATCTCAAACACCTCAGCTTTGAGACTTAAATCAATTTTTACACAACAAAGGCAAAATTATCTGCTGAAAACTTGCATTGCAGCAAAAAATTATGCTATCTATTACTTGATCCAAGTGAGTGAGGGAAAAAAAGAAAAAAGAGCAACCATGTTCTCCTGCATGTAAGTTGATATTTTTTTTCTTTTATTTTACTCTCCATGTGATTTGAATTGAAGACTTGTACCTAATACCATGTTGACTAGATAATTGACATCAAAAACTTAGATTGACAAAGGATCAACAATGTATTCCAGGCTTAACAAAATCTTTGCCATGCAAAACTTTAAAACAGATTAAATATTCTAGAAGTAACCTATACAATTGCTAAGGATAATTGCTGAGTTAAAGAAAAATTCAATGGTAAGTTGAATTTTTCTGAAATGGCCGAATAATATATTCTTGGCATGCTGGGTGGGACCACTACCTCTTTTTTTGATAATAGATGTGGGACCACTACCTCACAATTTATTAGGTTGCTAGACACCAACAGCCAAAGAGGAGCCAAATTTGCAGTCCCAATTCCAGATCTAGCTAACAATGCTTATGAATCCAATTGATATTTAATGCCTACAAGACCCACCAAGCAAAGAGGAGCTAAGTTTGCACTCCCAATTCCAGATCTAGCTAACAGTCTGATCAATCCAATTGATATGTAATGGTGCGCAGGGATCAGCTTTCTCATGCCGGTGAAAACTTAGAACGTGAAGTTGTTAAGCCAGCAGCATGGTTCAACCAATTTGTAAGAAGAATTGCACTCTTTTGTAGGTATGAGCCAGTTATTTATTCAAACCTCACGTGCCTTGAAACGATACCCGAAGGAAGGGAAGTCCAAGCGCCGACAACTTTGCCCTCTCAAGTCGCCCTCACTGCCAAGTCTCTACGCTTTCATTTGGAATTTTATTTAAGACTGGGAGGCGTGCGTCAAGTCAATGTCTATGATAGCTACCGCCAACGCCGGAAGGCGACTCGAAACTGGAGCCTTGCAACTTTCACTGCGGGTTGATGGAAGACTTGAGATGTGACGCCTTGCACCGCGAAGAAAGACGCCAAGAAAAGCGAGCACTGGGCTACGACTTCGCTCTCTGCTTGTCAACCTCAATGTTGACCCACCCCACCACCGTAAAAATATCCCACAACTATATTGATTTATTTATTACATTCCATTATGTTGATGCATCCGCATTTTCCTTTTGATGTAAATTTTATTGATAATATTTTAAAAAAATAGTTTAATATCATTTGACATGCTAAATCAACCAACCAAATCTAATATTAATTAAAATTTATAATGTTACTCCTCTTAATAATAATAATAATAATAATAATAAATTAATGCAATGAGATAAAGTTGGCTGTTGTATTACCATCACCGTATTCTCGTTGACAAAGTCATCTAGACTACGTCATTGGATAAGCCTTGAAATGTCCAACCTACCTAAAGAGTAGATCGCTAGGAAAATGTTAGCGTATTTATTCCTTAGAAACTGGTCTTAAAGCACATTCCAAAGATATCGTCAAAGCATGAGGAGCCCCTTTTAGCTTTCTGGCGGTTCGTTACAATTTTGTGTTCATACGTAGTTTAGATTAGCGTGCAATAGCTTTGCAATTTAACGATTCATAAAAATGGGCTTGTCGTTTCCCATGCAAGCGATAGAAAGAGGCCACCACTTTGGGAAAGATCAGGAAATTACCTTGAATGGATGTGGCTTCAGAAACGTGTGATCCAAGATGGCATTTAAGGTTTTTTTTTTTTTTTTTTAATAGTAAGGATACATTAGAAATGACGTGGATACGCCACATCTCTGGTACCAGCAGCCATTGTGATGAGCAATTCAGCTAGAAGATATAGCCTCCAAATCCTAGCCTGACACAATGATGAAACCTTTTTTTGCCCGAGAATTAGCATCTTAATTGGCTTCTTTAATAGTATGATTGAAGATCATTAACCGAGAAGAAGACTTCAATAACTGCTTAATACTATGAAGTAAAGAATGTAAACATCTAAAAATATTTCTCAATCATAAAATTACAGTAAAAGAAACTTCTTCAATAATCAACTCAATTACAGAAGTAATGGACAAAGCCTCTTAAGTCCTCTATCAAATCATCGTAAGTTCAATATGTGGAACGGAATCTATTAATAGTGAAATAGATATAGTAACTAAAATTTGTCCATAATTATTTTTGACGATATATCCCATACCCCCAAATGAAGTAGTAATAAAATCATCAAAATTAAGTTTGAGAAATTCTAGTAGCTGAAGATGCCAAGGCATGAGGGTATGAATAGAAGCATCTAAAGTTACAGGTAGAGGACATATCTAGATTCCAGAATCTCTCTGGAGGGCTATACCTTTGATTTTAAAGAAATTATGTGTAATACGTTCAACTTGAAGTAAGATGCTTCTAGCACTATGTACCTTATGTTCAAATAGTGACTCATTTCTTCTTCTCCGAAAATATCAAAGGATATGGATTAATAAAGATTGAGAGAATCTTAGATTGGTAAATGGATGAGACTGGCAAATGAAATTAAGGACTTGCTGCAGAGATATCATTTGGATAGTTAAAAAAGGTAAAACCAAATCTCATACAACTTTTCATTATGGACATAAAAAAAAAAAAAAAAAAAGATGATTCAATGTCTCAACTTTAAGGTTGCATCTATTGGACTTTAATGAGAGACCAAAAATCCTACCATCTAAAGGATGAGCCATAAGTAATCCTCCTTTAATCAATTTTCACATAAAGAATAAGGCTCTGTAAGATGCATCCCACCTCTAGAGTTTTCTAATAGTTAAGGACTGATTAGAATCTACCTGAAGATGCATAGACCTTTTTTACTGTTACAAAATCATGATAACCTAGTCCATATGTTAAGAAATCTGGCTGCTCATTGCCTCCTGTAGGGATTTAGGATATCATGGGAGCATTAAAGGGAGGAAGATGGATGAGATTAAGTCTGTGTTCCAGCAACCATTCCCATTCAAACGGATATTAAGAGGGGTATAAGGTTGCAAATAATCTAGATCAAATATCAACAATAACCTATTTAGGAGGTAACTACAAAACCATAGGTGAGCATCCCAATTAATAGATTGGCCATTTTTAATAGACCAAAATCAAATCCTTGGCATTAACTTGGAAACTTCTCATATCTCCTTCCAAAGAGAAGATTATTGAGGTAGCATATGAATCCTAGCTCTTTTTAAAACTATACTTTGCCTGGAGAAAACATGATATTAAGGAAGAGGGTTGCAACACAATTTTACCTGCTACCTTACTAAGAAAAAAAAGCTACCAAACTCTGATATTTGGAATGCCAAGACCACCTGTTTACTTAGGTTGACAAATAATATGGCAAAAAATGGTGTGGATTGTCCTGCTTCTATCATTATGATCCTACAGTAAAGATTGGATAATTCGATCGAACCAATTTAGGAAAGAATTATGTATAATAGAATTGGAGATAGGATGAAGCAGCATGGAACAAAGGATGGATTTAAGTAAAGTACATCTGCTTACAAAAGACAAGATTCCACATTAAGAGTTTCGTTTGAAATTTATTTTTCATAAACTTTAAATCTTCAGCTTGAAGTTGTGATTTAAGTACCAAACCAAGGTAATGACCAAGTTCATGCATTTCTATCCCCAACATAGATATTATCATGCAACATCAAACCGAATCTTTGGACTACAAGGCCACAGATTTACTCAAATTAATTTTCTTCCCAGATTGTGAATAATAACTCCTGATTGTATCCTTCATAATTTAACAATCACTAGTGAAAGCTTTAAACATCAACAAACAATCATCAGCAAACAATAAGTGAGTTAAAGTAAGGCTATGTCTATTAACTTTAAATCTATAAAGTTATTATGATTAAACTTTATTTGATAAGGAGTATAGTATCTTTCTGCAAAGGATAAAAAACTAGGATAATAAAGGATAATCCTGCCATGTATTTAGGGTTTGAGCATTTCTTTCAGAACATTTTTTTTCTGATAATTATGTTACCTTTGGAAAGTGTATGTTTATACCGCAAGCAAGTGCTTTAAAGTTCATGTTTCTTGAAGAAAAGTTGTGGTACAATATCTAATCTATGATAAAGTTCATGGGAAATAAGAATGCAACTGGTGGAATGAGATGATTATAAGCAAAGCAATCATCAACAAGAGAAAACATTGTCCATCGAATCTTAGTATACCATACAAAAATATTATTTATTATATATTTAAAAAAATAAATATAATTTTTATGTTTCTTTGATAGATGATAGTAGACTATGTAACAAAGGATCATTGTTTTCTAATATTACTTTAACACCCTAAGTTCACTTATCGAATCGGATACATGTGGTTTTAAAAACTCAAGTGCAAGTTAATTAGTAGTAGAACTTGAATTATAAGCTCTTCAACATTTTCTTTCTCATCCGATGTGAGTTATAAGCCATTTTCCATTCGATATGTGACTATTTCTTTTTCATCCGATATGAGTTATAAGCTCTTTTCCATTCGATGTGTGACTATTTTGGGGTATCTCGAGCTTGATCGTTGATATTGCAAAGGTGTTCTATGCATGGCGAAACTTTATCTATAGGATCATGAGCAATCTTTTTCTTTTGTTTACTAACTTTTGCATACTTAGATCGAATATGATACTATTTGTAATCTTCTTAATTCATCAGCTAGTTCAATTAATCTATTAGTGGGCCAAGTCTGTATAATCTTAAAAAAATTTAAATACAAATTAATCGATAAGGGTAAACTCTGAGTTGGAAGCCTTTCAAACGTTTTATTTTATTTTATTTTATTTTTAAATATTATAATTATTATCCTCCAGAATCTCGGACAAGGACCACAATTCTTGCGTTAATTTAAAATTTTTTGATCAGCCATGCTTTATTTATTTATTTATTTATGAATCTTTTTTTGGATTCAAAGCTTAAGGTCCAGTGCTGATTAAAAATCGCCCATCTCCATCATGTGAATGACCCGACTACTCCTTAAAAAAAAAAAAAAAAAAAAAACGAAGACTTGACTACTACTTTAAAAATGACCTATCCCGTCATACAAGCTGTACTTCGTCGCAGTGGTCCCAAAAAAAAACTTTCCCTCCTTTAGACGTTGCCTGCTTTGGACGGTAGCGAAGGGATCTCCCATGGTGATAAGATCAGAACGGTCGAGGCCCTCCAAAACTTTTCGGAGGTCGTCACCGGAGCAAAGAAAAATACGAGCTTTCCTCTGTTTTATCTATTTTTCTATACTAGTCGACCATGCAACGACGAAGATAAAAAGGTATTTAGTTTTACATCACTTTTTTTTTATAGCATGCAACGAATATTTGATCTTTTTGATATCACTTTTATTTTTTATTTTAAAAATAATTTTTATTATTTATAAAAAAAATAAAACTAAAAATTTTTACTTTCACTTTTTTAAAAATAATATTTTTAAAAAAATATTATATATTATTAATATAACAATAACAACAATAACAAAACTTTGATCTTAAACTAGTTGGGTTTGGCTATACGAATTTTTTTTCTACATCCAATTTTGTTTTGAGCCATATTTTATATAAGGTACAAAAATTGTAAGTCTTCTTTTATTCTTTCCTCCAATATAATTTTCGATCTACCTCTATTTTTTTTTTTTTTTTTTTACATGCATCAAGTCTCTCTTCTGCACAGATAGATCCATAGATCTCCATTACATATGTTCAAATCATCTAAGTCGTCCTTCCCTTAACTTATCATCAATTGAAACTACCTCTACTTTTTTATAAATAGTTTCATTTTTTATTCTACTTTTCTTATATCATCACATATTTATCTTAACATTCTTATTTCTACCATATTCATCTTATATACGTGTATTTTTGTAACCGCCTAATATTTCATACCATAAAGTATACATGGTCTTATGACTGTTATATAAAACTTTTCATTCAACTTGGCAGATACTCTATGACCACATAATATTTCAATTTCACTTTTCTATTTTATCCAACCTATTTTAATCGTATGGACAACATTATCCTCAATCTCTCCTTTCTTATGAATAATCGATTCTAAATAATGAAATTAGTAACATTATTATCACCAATTTGAACTTTACATTCATCTTCATTTCTAATTGTACTAAAATTGCATTCTATGAATTCTGTTTTTATCCTACTTAACTTAAACCTTTAGATTCAAATGCATTTCACCATAATTCTAATTTACGATTAACTCCAACCTTAATTTCATCTAATAGTAGTATATCATCTGTAAATAATATGCATCATGAAATATTATTCTAAATATATTTAGTAAGTTTATCTATAACTAAAGCAAAAGATAGGGATTAAGAGTAGATCCCTAATGTAAGCCTACTAAAATAGGACATTCATTACTATTACCATTAATAGTTCTTATACTAGTAACTACATCATCATACATATCTTTTATTATGTTAATATACCTAATATGTACTCCTTTCTTTTTTAACATTCATTATAGGATTTTTCTACGGACCCTATTATATACTTTTTCTAAATTAATAAAAACCATATGAAAATTATTTCTTTACTCTATACATCTCCATTAACCTCCTAAGAAGAAAAATATCTTTTATGGTCGACCTTCCTAGCATAAAACCAAATTAATTTAGAATAATAACCAAATTATTATTATTAATATATAATAACACTATATATTAATATTAAAATTATATAATATTATAATATATTACAAAATATTATTATATAATATATATTATTATAATATATATAGTATTATTGGTTATTAGAGTTGTCAATTGGGTTATGTCGGGCCACCACGGCCCGTGATAAGAGCTGGTCCGCAGGCCATAGTGTTGTGTTGGCCCAATATGACTGTTGTTATAAGCTGTGCAAGTAGGGCCCACTAAGTCGGGGTTGAGGCCTAGCTCGACCCATAGGCCTAAGGCCAAGCATGCTAAGCTAAGCCTAGCATGGCACACATGTCGGCATGCTAACCCGCTAACCTACCTAATTTTTTTATTTTTTAAAAAATATTTTTAAAAGTAATCTTATAAAACTTAAATAAAATAAAGACTTAAGAAATTAGGAAAGTTTGTGTAAGGAGATTAAGACAGCTAGCTTATAGAGAGAGATTAATATAGCTTAAAAAGATTAAGAAGGCTCGTAAGATGACTAAATAAGCTTATGAGAGCTTGAGATTTAGTGTAAGATGAAAGAGATAGATTGAAGGGTATTTATAGATGTTGTAAAGTCTCCAAATGCCTCAAATAACATTAAAAACTTTATAACAGTTAGAAAAGATAAATAAATCCTTATAAATAATAGGTGAAAATATCCTTAAAGCTAACCTTTTTTTTAATATTACAAAAAGAAAAACAAATATTTTTTAAGAAATAGATAAAAATACCTTTTCAAACTAGCTTCTTTTTTCTTTTTCTCTTTTTTTTTTTTTTCTGTTTGGGGAAAGGGTCTTGCCTTTCAGTAGGCCGACTTGGAAGGTCAGGTGCAAACCTACAAGCCATTCATATATATATATATATATATATATATATATATATATATATATATATATATATATATATATATATATATATATATATATAATATTATGTCAGGTTACCATTAATTGAAATGAAATGGTAAAAAAATAAGTAGTAGCTACCAAATATATTTGTTATCAAAATTATAAAAAATAAAAAAAATGACTAGCCAACATGTTATTATTGTTAAAAATATAAAAAAACAAAAACAAGGAAAATAAAATTTTTAATTTTAATTTTTTTAAAAAAATAGTGAATCACCTAACCTAGTTCGCTGTTGCGTGCTCCGATTTCTCGCGCGTGGAAACTACCATTAAAAAGATCGTGATAATGCTGGAAACGAGGTAGAAACAGATTTACCTCCGACTTTGCTTCCTCTCTCGCGTGATAATCATTTTCCCAACCGTCGTTACAAAAGCCATCGACATGGAGTCTATTGGGTGGGTGACGGTCGAACACTTTTGCCGTGGAACTCGAATAAAATCAGAGTTGGGACGGCTCGAGCACCGCAAGTTCTTCGGCTGAGCAGCAATTCCTAAACAGAGCATTATTCGCCCATGCTCGATGGTCAAAATGCACGAGGTGAGTCGGCACGCTGGAAAACGCGTGCCCTTGGTGGACTTGGTCTTGTCGCAGGCCATTGACAGTGATATGCGATTGATACTACTGCCCTCCGCTAAGTTGTCTTTTATATATATATATATTCAACCAACTACCTCCATTACATATTATATATAAAGAGAGCTGTCATGCTTCTTTCGATTTACGATCAATGATAATATTTAAATTTAAAATTTAAATCATTGAACATGATTTTTACTTAAAAAAATTAAATATTTTCTAACCTAATCATTAAGTAGATATCAAAATAAATACTTTTAATAGTGTAATGATATAATTTACTGTTATCTAACCATCAAAACTTAGTAAATTTAAATTTATTTATATTTTAATATATGTATGATTTGATTTATAAAGTAAAATTATATTTTTATATTTATTATTTATTTTATTACAATAGTATAATTGATGCTGTTCATTTTTGCATCAATCTGATGCGTATATATAAATTAAAAATAAAAAAAATATGAATTGTGTTGATTTATATGGTCAAATATTTAGAGCTTTAATATGGATAGCATATTATTAATTTTAATACCGATGAAACTTTTTACAAGAAATTAATATAAAGTGTGTACTCTAAATTATCTTTGCATGTGTATACCTACGTAGATATATAGATACATATATATACACATGCTTATATGTATAAAAATATATACATAAAAATATATGCATATATGTTATACATATTTTGAATAAGTCATTTTGAATATACGTGCCATGAGAAACTTAGCTATTTGATCTAAATATGGTCTTACTTGCAATACGTTTGATGAATCTGGATCTCTTATAATTGAATCATCTCTTGCATATCAAGGTGATAAAAGTTATAGAAACACTGGCTAATGTATTTATGCATAGGTTGGAGTTGTTCATCTCTCTTGAAAGCCATACATTACAATGAGATATAATTCAACAATACAATCATGACTAGGCACAATATGGTTGGTTATGGCCAATTTATACCAATAATAAGTCTTTATAAATAAGTTGCATTCCCTAACAAAAGTCATGGATGGGACCAAAATTTAATAAACACAGAAAGATGGTCGTGAATTATTATACACTTTTTTTTTTATTAAAATTATCTAAAGTATACGATCTTATATACGACAACTTAAGAAATTCTAATGAAGAAAAAGTTTGGGAAACACGCACAGAGGGTTGTGAATTCTTATGCATCTCTTTTATTAAAATTATCTAAATTATGTGATCTTTTATAGACGGCAACCTAGGAAATTTACATGAAGTTTCCGATCCATCGTCATTTCTTAGAGCTTGCCGTTTCTACTTTGCCCTATCTCAAGGAAAGTGATGTGAGGCAGGTGAGCATATTTGAAAGAGTCCTATTCTTCCCACGACACATGACATGCAGGCATGGACGGAGAATAAAGATCATGTTTTTTTTTTTTGTCCGAAAGAATAAAGACCATGTCAAAGAGTGCAATTTGGTTCTTCTAAAGGAAATGTTTGAACCGCAATATTATGTGGCTACTGAACTCATTGGATTGTTGTTGCAGGCGACTCATGGATAGTTTAGACAACACAATTCAGCAAACATTTTTTAGGCAAGAAGCTCGGACAAAAATTTTGCAAAAAACTTCTATTGGAAAAGTTCGATTTAAGTACACGTGATAAAAATATGATTGCGTTTGTGCGGACGTTCGTTTCCTGCGTCATCTCCTCTTGGAGGTTCTATTCAGCATAATTTTCTCGCAGTACTTGCTTCATGATAATTTTTCAATGCATTATCTGAAACTTTCATGTGAATCGCATCTATCCCCGTGTCGCGCGGCTTAACCGCAACGAAACTATTCGCGAGGTTGGACCCGCAACCTTACTCCAAGCACACGGGTTTCCTCGGACGGTAGAGCAAAACCGCGTCGGCAGTCAACGAAGAATTGGAGTAAAGCTTAGTTTTATTTGATAGCAGCATCGAAGAAGGAGGGGATGCTTCCCTTGCCGTAAACAAGACAGGATGTTTCCTCGCTGACTTCTCCGGAGAATCTATAAAGCACAGCCTAACTTTTTTTTGTTGCCCAACTTGGCTATCCTTAATGATATGGCCGGTGGCTATACTTTTGTTGCCCAATTTGTTCATCCTGAGCTGTTGGCTTTGTAATTGATCAACAATTATCTCATGTAATCGATGATCAATAGCTATCAATAACTCTTTAAAGATAAACAAATAAATAAATACAAATTACTTTTGGGTCCAGTGAAGCATTTGTTTTTTTTTTTTTTTTTTAAGGTACAGTGAAGGCAGCAGCAGGGGAGTATACTTGTTAGTCTTTTTTGGAGGAGCCACTAGTTTGTTGGTAGGTAGGAATTTTTAGATTTTCAAATGTTGCTTTGCAATTGTGTGCTGGTTCTTAAATATTAAATGCAAGATCATTATTATAAAAGTATACTGTCAGACTTGTCCCAATCTTACTCATAATAAAAATATGTTGTTGACAGAGACCAATTCAATTGAAAGCCATTCATATCTGGCACTTTTTTGCGGCAACATCTTGGACTTTCTCCTCCGCAAAACAACTTTAGAAACATGTGGGTGCGGTGACAAGTGAAGGTTCTTGGGTGATCTTGTGGGTGTGGTAACGAGTTAAGATTGTTGGGCGATGTTGAGTTCAAAATAATGCAACATTGCCATGAAATAGATTTGTAACTTATCTTCACTATAGTATAGTTATAAAATAAAATAAAAAAAAAAAGCTTATCTTAATTAAATTAAATAATTCAAAAATAGCAATAGTTTAAGCTTATTTAAAAAGACTTGTTGACTAGTTATAAGTATTCTTAAGTTCTTTAGTTTTGTATAAGCATACAAGATCTATCTGATATATAATTAATGTTGGACTAAATACATGCTAGTTTATTCTCTTATATACTCTTTTTATTTATGTCACGGCATCGTCAACAATTCTAATTTAATTAAAACTAATATAAAAATTATTTACTGATTAATAATATTGCAAGTCATTGAATACTCTTCATGTTCGATGATTTTTAAGACTGCAATCAAATTCATAATAGGAAAAGAGAGAAAAGATAACACTCATAGTGCTTAAACAAACATTTTGCTTGACCATTCTGCTTATACTTTGTCATACCTTCAAGGCCAGCCTTGTCTAGCACTAAAAGAATCAATCTACGATGTTCTTTAATCTATATAGAACTTCTATAGATATACTTTACATTATTTTTAACGATACAAAACACCATATAAAAAGACTGATTAGATGATATTTTTAAATTTCTTATTTTTATATAAGTATTCATGGATGTACCAGCAATTTCATGGTCCATTATTCTACCTATACACTATATAATAAAAATATAATTTAATACATATATCAAAATATAAAATTGCTGAAAATGATAGATTACATTGACTATCTTTTGGCAATATAAAGTATTTTAATCACATAGATTTTCAAAATCAAAGAGCCTATGATGTTACTGTTTACATGTAAAATGCAATAAGAAGAATGCAGGCCATCATAAACCATAGTTATATGGATTTTTTTAGGGTACTATTTATTTTTTAAATATTAAAAATATAAATCATTTGTTTTTATTTTAATCATCTTTAATGCATCATCGGTAATCAGTTTCATTCAATTATATGCGTGACTAAAGCAGTAAAAAAAAAAAAAAAATTGAACTTCACGAATTATTTGAAAATCCACGATGGCAGGGTACGAACCTTCCAGGCTTCTCATGGCCCTTTTTATTCCAACGCTGTGACCTTGGATATTAGAGGAGGGACTCGTATACAAGTAAATAGAGACATCCTACCGCTCCAAACCGAAACTACTTCTCCGGGTATACCATAGCCCTTAACTTGTTCTCACATTCTTGACCCCTTTCTTGAGAAGGGTTCCAGGCTTCTTCAACCATGGCCCCTTTGAAAATGCACCCCTTGACGGCGTTCTAGTGCCGTGTACTAGAGGTTGTCATCTGATCTCTCTCCAACCACACTAGGACAAAGCCCTATCGTGAAAATATCCATTTAAAAAGCGACAGCCACTATCCAACTTGATTGTGAAGTTTGAGATTACCCACCCGGCCATGGATAAATCACTCCATTTCAATGATGAACGAAGTATACGCAGAGAAATCATGTTACCATTCTACCAAGAAAGTGGAAAAGTATTCATGAACCACTAACTTTAAATTACTAGCAAAATGATGTATTAAAATAATATTCAGAACAACATAGCATACGAATAAGATGACAAGTTTCGCAGCATAATCCGCAACTTCGGTGGCTTCTTTGTACAGAAGAAAGCTAGAAAGTCATCGAGATCAGTAACTCCCATCAATTTTCTTAACCCCTCTTCCTTCACCCCCAGGAGCCCAAAAATTACAACCACCTTCTCTTGCCGTCCCCACCCCCATCATGTTTACAGAACAACATTTTTTTTATCTTTTTACAAAATATTCATAATAATCCAAAAACACTGGGACAAACAAACCTATATATATATATATATATATCAATTTCTCTTTCCTTTGAGACCAACTCTCCTGAGACACTCTCCGAGGCCACTGCCAGTGTTCCCCTCCACTGAGGCCTGCGATGCCAGGCGAGAAAGATCTGGAAGAAGGAAGATGGGGCTAGGCAAACTAGGGTCAAGAGAGGGTGGGGACAGAGAGATGAGGTAAAAAAAAAAAAAAGGTTATGAAAGAAGAAAGATGGGGCGAGATAGATTTAGAAGCCATATGACCCTGGATCGAGGTTGCTCTGCTGCTAACTAATTCAATCGGTTGCAGTACTTAAGTGACTAAAAAAAATCCTTTGCTCGGCTCTGATTTGATCTCATTTTCTAAAAAAAAAGAAAAAAGAAAAAAGAAAAAAAAGGCAAATGAGTACCCTTAGTAAAACCCTCCATGCAGTTTTAATAACAAATTCGTGAAATATTCCATACTCAAATCATCATACTAGCGATTTTTAACTAGCATTTACTATTTGACAGTAGTTTTTAAAATATTAACATATCTCCACTCCAAAATCCTCATAGTAAAGCATCGCAATTACAAACATCCACCAAGGATGAATGGATAGATTGGTAAAAGAAGAGACAAGATGATTAACGTAGTTGGCGTATGCCCGTGCTGCGTCAAAATTAGAGTCCCACATGCTGCGTACGTCTAAAAAGTACGCCGAGGGTTACTGTTTTCCCTGCGGTTGCCCGTGGCTCCATTCCCCCCAACTCGGTTAGCTTTACCTGTAGCCCGCAAGCACTTGTTCTGACGGATGACCACCTTTGTTCCAGCCTCCAATCCGGGACACCGCATGGGTTGGTAGTCCGTACCGTCCTCCAGCGGTGGCTATCCCGTAATAAAAAGGCAAGAGACCGAACCACGCCGCCTCCCTTTCGTTGACGTCATCCAGTTGGCACTGGCTGACCTGGACTCGACGGCGTAGAACCCACTCTGATCTTCGGCTACACCCACCTCACTAAATATGCTGCGCCTGCTTGTCACGTTCTCCGCCTGAATTTAAAACAAAACAAAAATTATAAAAATTGATAGGTTCTGTCTGTAAAACCCCCTCCCTCTGTCCTCCATTCTAGTTCTCTCTGGATTCTTCCATGGAACTCGAGACGGTCGCTCTTCGTAGCCTCGATCTCCCACCGCCTGCATTCCCTCGCTCCTTGAATATGGAATCGGAACCGGGAGGTCTGGAAGCCAATCAAGATCCCGAAGCGCTTGAATCGGCGGGCGTCGGCGGTGCTCCTCCCTCCTCGCCGGAGCTCCAACCCGAGGTCGTCGGGGATCATTCGACGGCGGCCCCCGAGCTCAAATCGACGATCACCGGAGCTCATCCGGATTCCGAAGTTCTCGAAGCTACGGCGGAGGACGTTCCGCTCTGTCCTGCGACTGTTGTAGATCATCCGGACCTCGAAGGCCTCGAATCGACGACCGTCGATTTCGGATCAACTGTCATAGGAGCTCATCCGGACTGCAAAGAGCTCGAAGCGACGGCAGCAGGCGCTCCGCCATCTCCTTCGGTGCTCGAGGAAGGAGTGCTTGGAGCTCATCCAGAACGCGACGGTGTCGAACGGCCGGCCGTCGAAGCTCCGATCCCCGATAAGCCGGAGTCAAAGGCAGCGACGAAGGTTCAGAAGGTTTACCGGAGCTACCGCACCAGGCGCAGGTTAGCAGACTCCGCCGTCGTCGCCGAGGAGCTGTGGTAGGTTTCAAGATCCGTTCTAAGACTCGTTTCTAGCTTCTCGTTTCTTCCCTCGTTTTCGTTTCTTTTTCCCTTTTTTTTCGTACGCTGGTTCTTGGTCTCCAGATGTGGAATTTTATTTTTCTTCCCCTTTCTTTTGATATTTCCAAAGGTGGCTAGCGATAGACTACGCTCGCCTCAACCACAGTACAGTTTCGTTCTTCGACGATCTAAAACCGGAGACGGCGATCTCGCGATGGAATCGAGTTAGCCTGAACGCTTCCAAGGTTGGTTTGATGTTTTTTTTTTTAAAAAAAAAAAATTCTTTTCCTCTTTCATGTCGTTGATTTCGTCTGTGTTTATTTCCATACTAAGAAGAAGCTCGGGTAGTTTTAAGGGCTTTTGGTTTGACCTCTCGCAGGTTGGTCAGGGTTTAGCCCAAGACGCCAGAGCTCGGCTGCTGGCTTTTCAACACTGGATCGAGGCTGTAAGTATATAGACTCTAGACTCCTCTTTTACTTTCTCTCTCTGTCTGACTAGCTTGTTTTGCTTTGTTCGAATCTCAGCCACAAAATCTCTGAACTATATTAAATATTTTCACTACTTTGCTGTTAATTTTTTATTTTATTTTTTGGGCTAAACTACCATGTGAAGAGTAATTTTTTATTTTCATAAAAAGGTAACAGAGTCTTGTACAAGTTCTTCATGATTTTGCTGTAAACTTTGGAATTGTTATCTCATTTTGGACTCCTGTAGGCCTCTTGGATCTTTCAGTGAGGTCTTAACTTCTCACGTACATAGAAAAGCCAATCAGGTTGCCCGATTGTTTCTCCAAAGAGGGTATTTCATCAAATTTTGGGTTATCGCTTTCTAATTTTTCATCTTTGACAATTGAACTTGATATCATAGTTTGTTAGCACTGTTTTGTACTCTTGCTTTATCCATAATAGTGCTTAGGTTTGTTTCTTTGTTTTGTACTCTTGCTTTATCCATAATAGTGCTTAGGTTTGTTTCTTTGTTAGCCAAAAAATATAGAATCAATATCATTATTCATCATAGTATAACATATGAAAGTCGTGTAATTTGATCATGATTTTTCCTTATTCCTTTTAATCTTCATGAAGTCTATCCTATTGATTTAGGATGCACATTATTTTCCTTAATCTGTGAATTTTTCTGCTACTTTTTTTTTTGTCAGATCATAAATATTTTTCTTCCCCAATTAATTCCATGACGCTAAACATGCAATTTCAAATTGAAGATATGAAATGCAGTTTATCCAAATCAGATCATAAATATTTTGGCATTGTAGATTGATCCACGACATCGTTATGGACATAACCTACACTTATATTACGAGGTATGGTGTGAAAGCAATGCTGGCCAGCCTTTTTTCTACTGGTGAGCTTTGAAACCCCTCTCAGCATTTATCCAAATCTTGTAATGATTACAGATTAGTTAAAACTTGACTGACAAATTGTAGGTCAAGGTGTGTTGCCATTTTTTTGACAGAAGTTTGACAATGATTCCCGAAAATCATGATGCTGCTAGAACAGTATAAACATTCATGTCTTGTTGCACCAAATTTCATTCAAAAATAATCTATAAAAGCAAGGGAAAAACAGGAATAAACTAAACTACAGCATAGCCAGCAGGACTTCTCTCCTTTTCTTTTTTGTTTTCTTTTCTTACTCTGGAAAATTTCTTTACTTTGGCCATCATTTTGATCCAGTCATGTTTAGATGAAATAATGTTGCATGATTTTCCAAGACAAGTAGATGGCATTGAAGCGAACTTTTACATGCACATGCATTATATTTAGGGTCCTATGATCCATGACCTAGAAAAAAAATATTACCCTAAATGGTCTATGGATTTCATCCTAAAATTGGTATCACAAAGTACTGGATAGAACCCTTTATTTTGTGTGTGTTTTTATTTATTTATTTATTTATTCTTTTTTTGGGGGTGGGGGGATTGCATTTCAATTACTGCATACATGCTATTGATTTTGACTTGGAAAGATTCATTTCTGTACTCAAAATGAATTAATTTAAATCATTTTTTTAAAGAAGAATGATGATAATTAACATATAATTGGGTATTTGTATTTTTTTATGGTCTATGATATTGTTTTTTGATCAAATTATGATACGTTATGGATTTCATATGGTGATTAATTTGACATGATTTTTATTTCATTGGACATGCTATATGTATGTTCATGGCTGTAGTAACTAAATTTTGTTTTTATGTATGATTTGTCTAATGTACAATTGACTTATACCTTTTTTTAAACATAAATTTTTTTTTTTTTTTTTTGGAAGAAATCAAATGATCTGTTACAGAATCAACTTCAGTTTATGGTTATTCTCTGTTTCTGGAAGGGTTGAACCTAATGACATTATCTGTGCAGGCTGGATATTGGTGATGGCAGAGATGAGGATCTTAAGGAATGCCCAAGGTCATGGCTTCGGAAACAATGCATTAAATATCTTGGCCCTGTAAGTTCTTTTTTCATTTTGGATATTTGTTTACATTCTTAGACATTTGGTTTTATGGCAATGAAAATTAAGGGTGACAACCAAATTGGCCTTTGCTTGATATTTCATTCAGTGCTAATAACTGTGGACAATCATACTGAACCACAAAACTGAACTTTTGATTCTATCTGATTGGGTTATAAATGAAGTCCAGAGACATGTGATGACATAATATATATTAAACTTTGAAATAAAATTAAAGTTGCATGCTTTAGCCCCAAATGCTTTGATAAATATAAGTTTCCAAGTAACACATCATGATGACATGGGATTTGTGCCTGCATGCTTAGTGCCAGCTGCTTTGACAGATATGAGTTTCTGAGACACACATCATTTTGTGTTTATCAACCTCAATGCAACCTAAACTTAATGGGTTTCATCTAGCTAATGCATATGAGAAATACCATGTGTTTGATGATGAAGTTTATCTTGCCATTTTATTTTTATTCTATTTAATAGATAAAATTGAAAGAAATGTATTGAAGGTGAATAAGTCTAACAAAGGCTTAGGTTTCTTGTAGAAAGGCCTAAGAAACAATCAGAGATCTTTATACTCAAGTGGATTGAAGCACAATCTTCAAGCAAATTTTTGTTTTTTTTTTTTTGGTGGGAGTTTTTTTAATCAACATATCATATGCATATGGAGGAGCAATAGAATTGCTTTCAGTTATTCATTGTTACGTTTGATTGAATGCTCTAAATAAAACGTTCTGATGCACTTTTTTCAGCAAGAGCGGGAGAACTATGAATATGTTGCAATAGAGGGGAAATTTGTGCACAAACTAACTGGAGAACTTATGGATACAACTAAGGGAGAAGGAGCAAAGTGGATTTTTGTTGTGAGTCCATCCAGAAGATTCTATGCCGGTCAGGTAGATTATAAACCAAGATAAGATAAACCCCTGGTTTTGCCCTGTGAAGTGTTGTGTGTTGAGTTACATTGCATCCCCAAATTTCGCTGCCTTACTTGTCAAGCCAGTGACTTTTTTTGTTTTTTGTGGCATAAATCTAGAAAAAGAAAGGATTGTTCCACCATTCCAGCTTCCTTGCAGGAGGTGTCACTCTAGCAGCTGGAAGATTCACTGCAGAAAATGGAATTCTTAAGGTAATATGCATAAACCATGTAATTTTAATTTCTTGCACTATAATATTGTTCTGTGTCTTGCCAAAACATTTCTGAGCTTTGGATCTATTTTATGGGAGACCATTCCATAGTATTAAACATTTAATTTATATGTTTCTTGCACACGTTACTCCCACATCTCATTATAGATTCATTCAATGTGTAAGATATTAATGTGTATGCTGTAGTTGTCTAATTAATGGCAAGACAATGTTGAAGTATGTGTAAGATCTTAAACTGTTCCTGTTAGAGTTTTCCTGTTCCTGCAGGTTGGACAACAATGAAATGCTTGCAGAAAGTTAGTACATCTGAATTCATAGCCTTTCTATGTACGGGTTTTGACATTGTCCATCAAAGATTAGTATTCACATCAAGTGTTTCACCATTTCCCTTCTCTCTATGATGGTGATATCTGATTGGCAGATCAGTGAAAGATCACTTAGCTGTAAAAAATTATATGCACATGAAAGTTCCAACCATCCAAGTCTGGCCACAGGATTAAAATACTGATGTATCCCATCAAATAACATCTTTCCGTGACTTATTTATACCACCAGACTAGCTTCCAAGGCCATTTCCACTTTGAGCCTTTGAAAAAGCGTTGACAAATCATCCTCTGCAACCAAAATCTTTCATGTCATTTGACATGCTCTGCATTTCTTCTCCTAAAACTTACACTCACTTTTGCATATGAAAATGATTGGTTTTGGTGGTAGTTTACAGCCTTCCCTGGTACACAAATCAACTGGTCATGAACAATTTGGAAGAACTTAAGATGCTGATATGTCCTTTTAGTATGATGGCAGTATGATGGTTTATCTTCTGGTTTTTTCATCATCATAGAGCTTTATGCCTCAAAGGATATGGCCTTATGGGCTCTATTTTTTTTAAAAAAAAAAGAGTCTGTCCTTTTTTCATTTATTTTTCTGTTTCTTTTCCTCCATTGGCAATGCTTAAAAAATTTATCATTCTTAATGTGTCTGTCAATTTTAAAGATCATTTCTTGAAAGCAAATTTGAGCTACAACAGCACACTTGTCAAAAATTAGCTGAAAATTGCCATCTCTCACCTTGTTCCTATCACCTGCTTTCTCCTGTGCAAGTTGTTTGGTTTCATGACACAAATGAATGCTTGTCTTTCCTTAGAGGATATCTGTACTAATAGATGTGGGCTAATACAGGCATCCATTGTTTTGATCATGCCATTGCGATTATTCCCATTTACAAGATTGATTCTCTTGGTTACTTGGAGTCTCAGAAAGTTGGACTATATGCCTTCAGAGACCAGAGACTCCAACAAAGGCAACTTTTAGTAGGGCTGGCACAACCCAGCATGATTATAGATGCAGAAAGAGAGCAGTATAGCTTTAGAAGTTTGTAATAAAAATGACCAGGAGACCTAAATTTCCCTTATTCTTTAATTATTTACATCTTACAATAACAATGAAAATGTGTCTGCACTGAACTCTTTGCAGCTGGTTATACCAGATGCTGTTATTCAAGGTTGGCCTGCAATGCAGACAAAACCTTGTGCTACATCTTGTTGTTCATTGTCATGCTCAAATTTGTATATACTGCCTACTTGCTCCTTTTCGCTGTCTTTTCTTCTTGTTTTATAACTTGGAAATCACTCAGAAGCTGGTTTATCCAAGGGATTTTTGATACTTACCTTTCCTGCACTCATGGGAGATATTTCTAAAGGTGCTGGGCGTGTGTTTGCTTACTGGTTTCTCCTTAACATTTTCCACCAGTTGGTAGTGCAGACATTTTCCAATTGAGTTACTAAAATATCACAGGACAGGCAATGCCTTGATGACTTGGCTGGCTGGGCTGTTGACTTGTACTCTTACCCTGGGTAGATATGACAAACTCTAGTTCCTGAAATTTTATCCGCTGGTATGATGTGATGCGCTGTGTTATTGTTCTAGCTCCTGAATCTTTATCCACTGGTGTGCTGCAATGCACTGTGGCGATTGATGTGTTAGGCTTTGAAATGCATTAAATATAACTATCTTATGTCTGACTGACCGTTTTGTCCATGTTTGTTCATTTAGCGTTCAATACCTATATCTGATCATCAAAATCTATGATTGATTGTAGTCAGTATGGGCCTACAGTGGTCATTACCATCCAACCGGGGAGGACCTCAATAACCTCCTGATCTTACTTAGGGAGGATGGGTTTGATCTGGATGAAGTTCAGGTATTTTGACTACACCATATTTGTACCATCTTGGTTGAACGCAACCTTCTGCTCTTTACATTGATCTAATCATCTATTTGATGTGATCTCATTCCTAGATACGTTCATCATCAAATGAAGACTACTACGAAGATACAAAAGAAACGCAAATTGAGAAGGTGATCGATGCTTTTAAGGATTCCAAAGTTCGAAGACTTGTCTTGCCTACAGAAATGGAGAGAAGCCAAAATGTGGAACAAACAGTGGATTCCCAAGCTGAGGAGAAAGTTCAAGTTGAAACTAAGGGCAGCTACAAAAGAACGTTGTCTGGTGGTCTTCAAAGCCCAAGAGCTGATGTTCCTGAGAAAGCAATTTTAGAAAGAATCAAATCCAAGAGGGAAAAAAGTTCCTACCAGCTGGGGCATAAACTTTCCTTGAAATGGACCACTGGAGCTGGTCCAAGGATTGGATGTGTTGCAGACTACCCTCTAGAAGTCAGGGTTCAGGCACTGGAGTTCGTGAACCTGTCACCAAGGGTGCCCACACCATCCTACTCCCAACGATTTGCCATGTCACCCAGCTGGGCCGCCTTATCTGAAACACCCGCTCGCACCATGTCGTCGCCTATCCCTACCATGTCACCTGCACGCACCTGCGCGTCCGATCTCTCTCTTGCCGATGCCACTGCTGATGCGAGAATTTAGACATTCCCAACGGCTTGTACCGCCTGTTTTTGAGTTCGGCATCAGATGCTCCTACTCTTGTTTGCTTGCCCGTTTCCTTGTACTGCAGCATTTTGATACTGGTTGTAGGACTGAATCTAAGCTAGTGCTATGCGGGAAGTTATGTGTACAAGATCAATTTTTATATGCGTACTATATATTTACGACCATAAATATACTCTGTTTTCTCGGTGACCTTTCGGTAAACTATTGGTGTTGGCAGGATCCCATGTTGGTACTTTTTGGTTCATAGGTTGCAGGAAAAAACGTTGCACAGAGTTCGTGGAGTTAGCAGGGATATGCTGCAAAAATCCTGTTTTCGGTTTTTAAAGGCTGATATGTGGCATGTTACTCCCCTCCAGATAAAAGCATGGTCAGGTATTGCTATGGATCAAATTGCTCTTTTCTCACAATTAACTCAAATAGTTCCAAGCAGACGTCAACACAGTCATTGTCAATTAATATATCTATGAGATAACAACAACCATTTTCTTGTAAAGTAGCCTGGTTGAATAAACTTCAGTGCCTGTCAGCTAGCAGCACGGCTATATAATTTTTCTTATCGAAAGCGTGCTCTATATAGATTGAATAACTAAAAGCTGAAAATATGGATCAATCGAACCATCGTACAAAGCTTCCAAGGGTCGATGCTTAGAAAAAGACATGATAACAAACAAGTTGCAGGCCCTATACAAAATAAGCTGTGAGCTCTGCTCTGCATGGCCTGGGATCGGTTCACTGTGACAGTGTGACCCCAAGCCATGAGCCCTCCATAGCTGTCATGCAATACTGAAGGCAATCACAGTAATGGGGGAGGCAATCTTCAGATGATTACACCTTCAGCATGCATTGCAGGGATCTCAAAATCTGCTTGCCCTGTAAACCTTTCTTAGCATCGTATGCGGTCTCTTTAACATTGCTTTTGTGCAATCTCTTCAATATTGCCTTGATGACTAATGAATATCAGTTTTTCTTTTTTTCTTTTTCAGCAATGAA
Organism: Metroxylon sagu; assembly: GCA_017589505.3. Lineage (NCBI taxonomy): Eukaryota > Viridiplantae > Streptophyta > Magnoliopsida > Arecales > Arecaceae > Metroxylon > Metroxylon sagu. The sequence goes on along the minus strand of JACVBY030000499.1, from coordinate 427,168 downwards.
TTTTATTAGCAGTATCTCACTTCTGGAATCCACGATGTGTAGTCATGGAGCAGCTGAAATTTAAGGTGCGCTACGATGTTCAGAGACATGCATTTTCCCCGAGAAATTCAGAGAAACCAACGTTGAACCTGAATGACCCATCTCAAGCACACCGCTCAGCCAAATGAGCAGCTTTAACTTGTTTGCACCTTAGGCTTACCAGATCCTGCAAGTAGTACAACCTTTCTCTTTGCCGTGCTATTTGAAGGAGAGAATTCTCCATCCATCACGATTGTCAGCTTGAATCAGGAATTTTTTTTAAAAAAAATTCATTTCCGTATCATCCCCTCCGTCACCCACACCAAACATACAAGAGGTGTTTCCCTCGTAACTGCCTCCTAAGTCTGGAATATATACCATCACATATCCAAAGCACAAACGGAATACAGAATTAGGAGAATTTAACCTAAATTAAATGAGCGTATTTGGAAAACAAAAGAACAATATAAGGTAGAAAAAAGTTTGTTTGGATTTTATACAAAGTTGATCTCAAAAGAAGGGTTATGATAGATTGATAGCCACCATAAAACTATAATTATATTTTATAAACATGAATCTAATAAAAAAATATTAAAATGTCTTCTATTTTCGATATCACATTGCATCTATGATGTAATAGAAAGTTTTGTATAGATAATTAGGATGATTTCTAAAAGTGACGCATCTACCTTTATGAATAGGTGCGGGTAAAATTAATCTAAAAAATAAAATATATATATATATATTTAGTGTCTTTGAATATAGGGTTATTAATAGATAAATTAATGAAACTAATAAATATAATTACTAAAAGGTTAATGTAGTTTATCTATAAGAGAATAAATGGATAAGAAAAAAATTAAAGAAGGTTGATAATTTTAAACTTTAGTATCTATATAAAAATAAAAATAAAACTAGAATAAGAATTATTATATATTAGAGCCTAAAAGATAAGGTTGTAAATATTAAGAGAGTATGGATAAATTAATTTTGATTAAATAGTTATTTGGAGAGAAGTAAATTAATATTATTAGTATTTATATTTCTCAAGTTGGTTTAAATAATGCTACAAAGCAAAACTTTTGGGAGGACATGTATGGAGCATTATAAGAGATTTCTAATGAATAAAAATATTTATTGGAGAAGATTTGAATGGATATGTATGAAAATATAATATAAGTTTTGAAAGAATAAATGGAGATTATAGTTCAAAAATAAAAATGAAGAAAGAGATATTATTTTAAGGTTATAGTCAACACATATTTTAAAAAGAACTCTCATTTAATAACTTTTAAAAGCGGATATAATGCTATTTATATAGATTTCTTCCTTATTAAAAAATTAATTAAATTTTTTATAAAGATCGTAAGGTTACACTAAGTGAGAGTTTCACCATACAACATAAATTGATGGTTATAAATATATATATTTAGAAATGGAGGATTATGACTAAAAATACAAAAATGCAAAGATTAAGTGATGCAATTTGAAAGGAGAGAACTTAATAGTTTTTAAGGATAAAATGATGAAGAAAGAAAAATAGATTTTAGATAGGAAAATTAATGCCATATAAGAAGAAATGGCTAATAGTATTAGAAAAATAATTATAGAAATAATAGGAGAGTCCAAAAAAAAATTTCATATGATAATGAAACTTGGTTATAAAATGAGAAAGTTCAATGTGTAGTTAAAACTAAAAGAGAGTGCTATAAAAAATTACATTAATATAAGAATAAAAAGTATATGAAAACTATAAGATAATTAAGAAAAATGTTTAAAACGTGGCACAGGAGGTCAGATTCAAAACATAAAAAAAATTATATCATAGGCTAGAAACTTAAGATAGAAAGAAAAAAATATATATAATTGCAAGATTAAGAGAAAGAAAAGCCAGATATATGATTTAGAATAAATACATCAAAGATAAAGATCAAAAGTTTTAGTTAAAAGGGATCAGATTAAAGATAGATAAAGAAGTTATTTTAATAAATTATTAAATAAAAATCACATAAATAATTTAGGATATCACTAGTTTCATTGAGGATAACAATATGATATATACTCATAAAATTAAAATATGTAAGGTAAAAGAAGTTATGAAAAATGAAAATAAAAAGATCAATAAGACTTAATAATTTTCATTAAGGTTTGGAAATATTTAAGTGATGTATGAGAAAGATGAATAAATAATTTATTTAATAAAATTTTAGAGATTAAGAAGATGCCTGATGAGTGGAGAAAGGTCACTATATTATCGATTTATAAGAATAAATGAGATATTCAAAACCGCTTTAATTATTATGGTATCAAGGTCATAAGTCATACTACAAGACTTTAAGAAAGAGTAATTAAACATGAGTTGAGATGTACTGCAAAAGTATTAAAGAATCAATTCGATTTTATATTAGAAAAATTAACTATAGAGGTTAATAAAAAAGTATAAAGAAAAGAGATGAAATCTTCATATAGTTTTTATTGATTTAAAGAAAATATATAATAGAGCCTCTAGAAAAGTTTTATGGTGAATGTTAGAAAAGAAAAAAAATACCCGTTAGATATATTAACATTATAAAAGACATGTGCGATAAAGTGGATATTAGTATGAGAACTAATGATGATAATATCAATGAATTTCTAATCACAGTAGGATTACATCAAGGAACTACTCTTAATCCATCTTTTTTTATATTAGTTATATATGAGCTTACTAGACATATTCAAGATAATATTCTAATATGCATGTTATTTCTAGATAATATAATACTAGTAAATGAAACTAAAGTTGAAGTTAATCATAAGTTTGAATTATAGAGAAATGCATTAAAATATAAAGTTTTTAGGTTAAGTAGGATAAGGACAGAATACATGGAATATAATTTTAGTATAATTAGAAATAAATATGAATGCATAATAAAAATTAAAGATCATAAATTTTTTAAAAATAATTATTTTTATTTTTAGTATGATTATTTATATAAAAAAGGAGAAATGGAGGATGATGTTACCCGTAAAATTAAAGTAGATTAGATGAAATAGAGAAGTGCAAATAAAATATTATATGATTGTAGGATACCAATCAAGTTGAAGAAAAAATTTTATAAGATGATTATAAGACTGGCTATACTTTATGGTATGAAATTTTGAATAGTTAGAAAATTACATGTATATAAAATATATATGGTTGAAATGTGAATGTTGAAATAAACAAGTGGTAATATAAGAAAATATAGAATAAGAAATGAAGTCATTTATAAAAAGATAAAGCTAGCACTAATTAAAAATAAATTGATGGAATGACGACTTAGATGATTTAAATATTTATAACGTGGACCTAAGGATGTACGGATGCGTAAGAATGATTTGATCCATATAAATGGATAAAAAGGTAGAGATAAACTAAAAATTATATAAAAAGAAATGATAAAAAAATTAAAATTTTTGGATCTTACAAGAAATATGATTTTAAATCGAATAGAATGGCGAAGAAAAAGATTCATGCAACTGGCCTTAATTAGTTTGGGACCAAGGTTTTATTGTTGTTATTATTGTTCTCTTACTTGAGTTTGTCCTCTTACTTGAGGTTACCTATCGGCGTAGCTTCGGACACCAAACATGGACCCAAAACCCAACTGGTATGACGATGGACTTAACAAAACAGGAGCGACCAATGACCCAAAAGTTTTGTTTTAGGACGGTGGCAGCACTGTTAATGCAAGCATGTACGATAATGTTGAGAAGTTTTCCTTTAATTTTTTATAATAGATTTTAAAAATCATAGAACATCTTGGCTGGAATTTTCAAATGGTATTATGTGCACACATTTGAACAATTTGTACGGAGTCTGCATACTTATCTATGGATATAAAGCACATACGAATGCTCAGAAAAACAAAGACGCCATCCCTATACAACATTGATGCCCAGGTCCGAAACTAAAACACCCTTCATGACTTTTTCAACTTCATTTGCCAGAGCAATATGAGAACCAGGTCCCACAGACGTATAAGAGTGCCAGGATGTCAAAGATAGGTCTTCCATGTGATAAACCAGAAAAGAAATGGCAGTTTCTTGAAAGCAAAGTTAAGGGATGGATGTATGATATAAAACTTGCCGAAACTAAAGGCAACTCAGATCTCTCCCCAGTTTTTTTGTTAGTAAGGGGTTTGATCTGAATACCTCGATGCTGCAAATAGACGGAAATTCTTTGGCCATAGAACTATAGGACCAAACCCACCCCACTCATTCAGTAAACAGATTTAAGTACAGATTACTAAAAAATAAACGCTTCAAGCGCTCACACACTCTTCTCAAGTTTCCAAAGAGTACATAGTTAATGGCATTGGCATATTGTTCACAGATTCAACGTGTTCTGAAAATCTGACACAACTGCTCAGATGACAGCACACATCAGTCTCCGCTCGCACAACCCCTGCAGCCACAGTGAACACATTCGATCACTTTTTCTTCCCTCAGATGTTTAGGGACCCTGCAGACACAAGTAGTTGCAAAGTTGTGATCTCGTGTCTGCATGCACCGCAGGCAGCAAAGGCGCTCGTAACCCGGCTGGATAGACCCAACAACAAACCACCATCATTGAAACTCACAAAATATTTAAAAAAAAAAAACCACAATCCAAATAATAGAAGAACACAATAAATCAAAATCCAATGGAAAGGAAATGGGGGAGACCTTCCTGTAGAAGGTAGGCATCATGGAAAATTCATGAAGGGCGATATGAAAGAGAGAGGGATGGAAATGTAGCACAACAACAAAATTGCGAGCCAAAGGGATGGAAATTCATAAAGAAGACCATAGGGCTGCATGCCCAAATAATATTAGCCAAGAGCTTGCGTAAGAAAATTAACTACATTTAGACTTTTATACAAAGGGATGGTCAAATGGTTAACATAACTTTTATCCTGGAAAAGATCTCAATTTGTATCAGCGCACCCAAACATTGTATAAAACAGTCTTGAGCTCTAGCATATTGACTTGTATAAACCGATATATACTGAGATAAGCTATAAATAAATCACCTTTTCTTTTTTACTTCCAAATAAAGTAGATCTTTAACTAATAAATTTTAAAATCAATTTTCTAATAAAATCCTAATAGAGATAGACTTGGTTAAATATGGTCATCGCTCCTTCCATTAGTTTGTATGGATCTTGAAAGCCACCCATTAACCACCGTTTCCTATTTTTTCTTTAAAAAAAAAGAGAGGCATTTGTGGCTCGTATTTTATTATCTTTTTGAAATACAAAAGTAGCTCATATTTCTATTCTTTAGTTAAAAGAATAAGAATATGACTCATATCTTTATTTTTCGACGAAGAAGTACATAAATAACAGAATAGGGATATAGCCCATATCCCTGTTCTTTAATTAAAAGAATAGGGATATAGCTTACATCCCTATTCTTCAGCATAACAAAAACTATTTTACACGTAGTGCATTGCGAAAAATAAGACGCATTTATGGACATAAAATAGACAAGACAGATGGTGATTAACGAATGACTTTTTTGCTTTGAAATTTACGTGAATCTAAGGATGAGGAAGGTGATCGGATTTAGGCTTGACTACACATGAGTGTAACCAATTCCAACTCATTCTACTATGGGATTTAGATTTTTTTATGATTGTTATTGATTTAGAAAAAGTATAAGATAGAGTAAAAGTCTTATGATGAATGTGAAAAAAAAATAAAGTACTCATTAGATATATTAATATAATAAAAAACAAATATGATGCAGTGTTTATTGGTGTAAGAACTAATGATACGAATAATAGTGAATTTTTAATCATAATAAGTTTACATCAGAGATTTACTCTTAATCTTTACCTTTTTGCATTAGTTATAGGTGAACTTATTAGACATATTCAAGATAATATTTCATTGCATATGCTATTTGCAGATGATATGATATTAATGAATGAAACTTATGCTAGGGTTAATCATAAATTGAAATTGCGAAAAAAATGTATTAGAATCTAAAAGTTTTAAAATAAGTAGGACAAAAGCCCAATGCATGGAATGCATTTTAGTATTATTATTAATAGAGATGAATATCTAGTAAAAATTGAAGACAATGAAATTTCTAAAAGTGATTATTTTCTATATTTAAGATTGATTATTCATAAGGAAGCTCAGCCATAAAAGCTATTCTTCTCATTCGAAGGTTAATAAAAAAATATAAAGACAAGAGACAAGATCTTCATATAGTGGTTATTGATTTAGAGAAGATATATAATAAAGTCCCTAGAAAAATTTATGGTGGTTATTGATTTAGAGAAGATATATAATAGAGTTCCTAGAAAAGATTTTATGGTGGTTGTTAGAAAAGAAAAGAATAACCGTTATATATATTAACATAATAAAAGATATGCATGATGGAGTAGTTACTAATGTAAGAACTATTAACAATAATACTAGTGAATTCTTAATTACACTACGTTTACTTTAGGAATTTATTCTTAATTCTTATCGTTTTATATTAGTTACAGATAAGCTTACTAGACATATTCAAGATAATATTATATGGTACATGTTATTTATAAATAATAGAGTACTAATGGATGAAACAAAAGTTGAAATTAATCATAAGTTGAAATTATGGAGAAATGCATTAGAATATATAGGTTTTAGGTTAAGTGGGATAAAGAATGAATATATGGAATACAATTTTAGTACTATTAGAAATAGAAATAAATATGGAGTAAAAATTAAAGATCATGAAGTTTCTAAAAGTAATCATTTATATATTTAGGATCGATTATTCATAAGGAGAGATTGAAGATTATCTTATCCATAGGATTAAAATGGGCTAGATGAAGTGGAGAATATTTGTCAAGTTGAAAAAAAAATATATAAGATAGCTATAAAAATGACCATGCCTTATGGTATGGAATATTGAATAATTAAGAAATTACATATACGTGGAATGAATGCAGCTAAAATAAGAATATTGAGATAGATGTATGGCAATATAAGAAAAGATAGAATAAGAAATAGAGTCATTTATAAAAAAAAATGAAGGTAGCACCACTTGTGGATAAATTCAAGAAAGGATGCCTTAAATAGTTTATACATTTGTAATATAAACCTCATAAATGTGAAAAAGTGATTTGATATATATAAAGAAAAGGAAGATAAAGACAAACCAAAAATTATATGAAAAGAAGTGATTAAGAAAAATTTAAAATATTTATATCTTATATAAAATGATTCTAAATTGAGCAAAATGAAGAGAAATGATTTATATAGCTTAACTCAACTAATTTGAGATTAAGGCTTTGTTGTTATTATTGTTGGACAAAATTCCAATATTTTGGTCCTAAAACATCAATTGCCAATCCCAGAAAATATTGATTCCTTTCAAAACTCCCTTCCATATCCACCAAGATAAACCGAAATGCTGTTTCACCTTAGTCCTAGCCACCCACCAAGATGACCAAAATATCAGTTTTGAAAACCTCATTTTTGAAGGGATAATACTAAAAATGTATATGTATTAACAATTAATTTACCAATTAACATAACATCAAAGAAAGCGAAGATGCTAATAGCCTAATAATGGAAGCTTCGAGCAAAAGCATTACTCTCGAAAAGTACCTACATGTATGTCCCTCTATAATCTGAGCATGAAAATTGTGGCACCAAATCTTTGATTGACTTATCAAGAAACCATGATATGAAAATGTAAAACTACACAGACATGCGCACATGGGAAACATTAATCCATAACATAGTCCAAAAATAGATGGAGACTAGAGACCAACCTTTTTCCACTTTGCTATCAGATTACGGTCTGCATAGCCCTGATCCAAGCAAAATTCATACAACTCTTTTGATATCTCCTTCCTGCGGTGATAGAGGTCAAAAATATAGCGGCTCTTCTGATGTGCAATTTTAAAGATAGGCCAAAGGGCTTCACATTTTCTTTTTCCATCATGTGGATCATTTTCAGCTGTCCAGTGACAAAATTTTTTAATTAGCATAGTATTTATAATTCAGATAATCATATAGAATTCATAAAACTAGTCCAAGTGCAAGAAATATTGAAAAGAATTTAGAAACCTTCTCTCATTTTTGCCTCTAATTCACGAAGGGTAGGCTCAATAAGCTCCCATCCTTCTGGATATTTGATTCGGCTTGTCTTTATCTTAGGCATTCTGTCAATGACAACCGATTTCCAGATCATTTTCATTCTAAAGGTGTGCAACAAAAACCTATCAAAGGACATGAGAAACTAATGCCAGGTATCAGCAAATACCGAACTAAAGAAGTTATACTCTGCTAAGAAGATAATGATATCAAAAGTTGTGTGCAATGGATGTCCAGATATGTTGTCAATGAAACAAACATTTTAAGAATGCTTTCTGCCACTAGCAATTACCATCAAAATTCAAAAGCACTGCAGGATAAAAGCCAAAGGAAACTACAAGCTTGTGTTATTTCTTTGCAGGAAAACTTTGCCAGTACATTGCCCACCATAATTTTCCTGATTTCAGAGGTCAAAGAATTGAAATCCTCCACCACTGTCTTTGGGTTTCTCCTGTCCATATAAAACGATTCTCCCCTCAAGGAAGGAAAGACATGCAATTCTCCTCCGATATAAGCGAATAATGGTGCTAGAAGAAGAAAACCTCAGACTGCATTTGGTTTTTAAGAATATTTTTTATATTATATTATATATTATAATAATTAATATTATATAATTATAATATATTAATATTCATAATTATATATTAATAATAAATATTATTATTATTTTTTAAAAAAGTTATCTTAGGTTTCTAAAATAAAGTTATTTTTAAAAATAAAGAGTAAAAATAGTTTAACCAAACATATTTTTTATAATAAATTTTATGTTTCTATTTTTAAAAATAAAAAATAAAAGTGACACAAATCAGATTCTTTATTTTTTACTTTTTCTCTTTCTTTTGATAAAAAACTGTGAAAACATCTTTACATTATTTTTACTTTTCTCTCATTTTGAAGTTTCTTTTTTTAGAAAATTCTTTTCATGTTTATTTATCAAACGCGTTTTCACCTATGAAAATAAAAGTAGAAAACGAAACTAATCTCAAATCAAATGCACCTTAAAACTCTAAAACCGTGGCATTTGTTTTATATATTCCATTTCATTAGGTTGGCAAAAAGTAACAATCTACCTTCCCTTCTCTATAATTATAGAAGACTCAGTAAATAGTCATTCTGCAGCGATTGCACAAGAATTCGAAGATAATAACTGATAATAGGCATCAAATAAAACAAAAGGGATGACCGAACGATCTAAACAAGAAAACGAAAAACTTATTTAGCGCATGGAAAGAATAAATGCCCAAGCATCATATAAGTGGTACCTTACGGTCCAATCCAAAATCGACGATTCTTTAGAACAGCAGAAAGAAGAGATACACGCCGGGGGGAGAGGAGGGGGGGGAGTTAGGGTTTCGGGTGGGTAAGAGGATCGATAAGGCCCAGGGATTTGTTTGATATAGGGTTTAACAGAGGGTTAGGGTTTTGTTCGGATTTCAGCAGGATTAAGGTCAAGGTCAGGATTAGGGTTTCCAGTATGATCGGGCGAGAGCGAACCTTACCTGCGATTCGAGAAGGCCGAAGGCTGTTGGCGAAGGAGGCGGACCGGAGGCGGCGGCAGGCTCTCGCCGGAGGAAAGGGATCCTCGCACTGGCGCCGGCAGCGCGGGAGGAGAAAGGAGGGGAGAGGAAAGGATCGGTAAGGCTGCGTTTATTAGCAGCTGGAGCGATGGCATGAAGTCGGCAACATTGGCCGACTCTATCAACGCGGATTCGGACCGACCCCGTAACGGTACAAACCGTTGCCGACTTTACCTCAACTCGGGCGACAAATTTTTATCTGGTTTATTCGCTAAAAAGAGTTATATATATAAGGGGTAGGGTTAATCGTTAATCGATCGCTCGATCGACCACGGATGGTTAAGATGCAATGCCCAAAAATGAAAGCTATAAATATCGTCACGGTTCGGCGCTTCCTCCCTGTGCAAAAGCCCTAAAAGCGCCTTCTTTCCAAGCTTCGGCGGCGGCTGAAATCTTCGCCCGAATCCAGCCCGCAAGTAATCTCCCTCTCTCTGTCTCTGTACAATTGCTTCTCTTGTTCTCTCTCGTTATAGTTTTAATCGTTTTTTATTCTTTTTTTCCTGTTACAGTCTTATTTGTTTTCCTCCCAAAAAATTCTCGGTTTGTGTTACGGTGATTTGATCGATATAGATCCAGCATAATAACTAAATAGTGATGAGATCTTCTAAATATTCCTGGAATTACAATTATTTTGTGCCAAATATTGCCCGTCTTGAATTAAAGATGCTGGATTTATTTCGGAGGTTAACTAGATCTGTAGTTATCTTGAGAATATTTGTTTTTCCTCCAAGCGTAAACAAGTTGTATGCCTTTCTCTCAGTCATATTATTGAGCAATTTTCAATAATCTAACTATAACAATGATAGAGCTTGAAAAATTTGAAATTCAGCAAAAATTTAAGAATACGATTATATTCGCTAAAAAGGATGGCGACAGCTAGGTGAGATATGAGATAAAATTATGTGATTAAATTTTGATGCTTAAATTAATTATTCTTTCTCACGCCTGTTCTTTTTTCATGGTTCACAGTTCCTTGTTTATATTGTGCACTATTTTTTCTAACGATGAAATAATTCGATATTTCATCATGCATATAATTCTAGTTCAGGAATGCTGTTCATATTTTGATCATTTTGTTGGGTGTAACTCATATATCGGGTGCATCTAGCATGATTTTCTCTCGTTGTACACTAGATTTTGTTAAAGTGAGGTTTCTGTAACATCTTCTTGTCTCATTTTTCTCAGGATGAAGGTCGTTGCTGCCTATTTACTAGCTGTTCTTGGTGGAAACACTAGCCCAACAGCTGATGATCTGAAGGATATCCTAGGATCAGGTTAGTTAATGTCATTTCTTTTTTCTCTCTTTTTTGTGGCTTAATTCATGGTCTATTAGTTTTCCATATTGTCAAACAAATAGATAATTTAAAACCGCCATATTGCAGGATCTAGCTAATGATATATCTTTTTTCATGCCCTTAGCTGTTAAAGAATAAAAATAAGTTCCCTCAGCTGAGTTGTTGGATGGAATGAATGTCTGAACTCTAATTTGCAATCCTAGTATATTTATTAACATGTTAATTAATGGATTTTACATAGTTATGTTTAGTAGCTGCATGCCTGCCTTTTACCAGTGATGCATTAATTATAATTTTAGTCTTCTCTACATGTTGTTTGTCTGATTATGACGTTGCAATCAGAAACAGTAAATGGCTGAAATGGTGACTTATCACAGTGCCATCATAATGCAAATCCCATCATGTGAGATCTTCCGAAGGGAGAGATACCAAAATATTGCTTGCTTTCTTAAGAGTGTAAATGAAGATTATGTTATAACACAAAGATCCACTCCAAATGAACCAAGTTTCGAAGGAGTTTAACTCCTTCATGTTTGTCTCGGCATGTTATAATCTCTACTCAAAAGTGTTTCCTTTTCATCAACATATGCCTTTTTTTAAAAGAGAAAGATAGTCCATCATCATTCATTAAGCAAATTTTCAATATTCTAAGTTGAAGACGTGGACTAAATGGGGCTATCAGTTTACCTATTGCCCCAAAAGAATGAATCTAGGATAGTAATATGATGATGTCAGAGATTGCTATTTTAATTTGTCAAACTTCTCTTTTTTTCCCCCTTCCAGTGGGGGCTGAAGCTGATGACGACAAAATCGATCTCCTCATATCTGAAGTCAAAGGTAAAGACATAACTGAACTTATTGCTTCTGGGAGGGAGAAGTTTGCTTCGGTGCCCTCTGGTGGTGGTGCCATTGCAGTTGCAGCACCAGCTGCAGGTGGTGGTGGTGGTGCTGCAGCCCCAGCAGATGAGCCAAAGAAAGAAGAGAAAGTAGAAGAGAAGGAAGAATCAGATGAGGTATGACTTGTTATGATGGTTTATAAGTTCTTTCTCCTATTATGGATCCAATTTATCAGATCTTTCATTGTCATTTAATGTACTTGAATTGAGTTTGCTGCCACCTGTCAGTAAGCTTGAAAGTCCTAAGACCAACCAAGCTTGCCTGAATTTGCATAGCTATACCTGCCTGAACTTTTGTTTAAGACGGTTAATAAGCCAGTACTGAACTTGCTAGCTGACTAAAAATGATGGTAGTTGATGTGTACTGCACAACTGTCTGGACCTTTTGCTACTACTTCCAAAGAAACCACGCATTGTTTGATGATTCTCCTACTAATTAAATAATTCCTTTCCCATATTTCATTTCATGTTCCCATATGAAATATTCTCAATGACTTTCTAGGTTTGATAGATTACAGTCCCATTTACACCATTTCATGCTTTTGTTCATGGTCTGGCATTATTTGTTCACATATGCAAGTATTGTGAATCTGACTCTAAAAATTTGATGTTTATTTCATTATTTTTGTTACATTTTCCACTCTGATTCAGTCCTGAAACACTGATCAGGTAATTGATCTCATTTTTTTTGACTTGATGCAGGACATGGGCTTTAGTTTGTTCGACTGAGTGGTATGGCTGTCACTTTGTGTAGCCTTCTTGGAACACCAAATCAGAGGTTGATCTGCAAGAATTTAAGATTTTTATTAGAGACTAGTTTAATACCTTGGTTCACTTATGGAACAGCAAGGCATCATGCTTACATATTTTGTATTGAAGCAAGTCTCAAGTAGGTCATGTTCAGCATGTTCTGGCATGAATTCTGTTTGGGTGCATTAGTTAATGAATTTAGTAAGAACATCTTTTTTAGTTGTTCCTTGGTTTTATGTGTGTGGTTTGCTATTCAGTTGAGCTCTGAAAATGTATGTTTCTATCTACTTTGACGCTAGCCAAAGGTCACCTCTTTACTCTATAACCTTGTTTTTATGAGAAATCTATTTCTTCAAAACGCATGATGGGTAATTGAATGTGACTCTGTGCTTCATCTCTGGACTTCAACCCAAGCCCAGAGTCTGAAGTAGAATTAATCTCATTCTCTTGTGGTTACATGAGCGGTTGTCAAGCCTTGACGTCAGGCAGTCATCTATGACAATGCCTCTCGCCTTGTCTCTTTCGCATGTTGATGCCTTTTAGGGTGATACGTGATTAATTCTCTATCTGAATTCTCTATCTGCTCTAAAATATGGTGGCTTTGGAATATCCTCTGTACAGATCCATGAGTTATGGCATGCATTAATATGCACTCGTCTCTTGATTCAGGTGGCCACATTTTAGGTCACTGACTCTCTGGCTAGCATGTTACTGGGCTTCGGTTTGTTGGTTAGAGATTGGAAAGTTTATGGGTTGCAAGCACTGCAAGTTGCCCGGATGAGAGAATTAAGTTTAGATCTCTAAAGCTCCATCTCCTAGACTGACAAAATTTATTCATCTTTTGTGAGCTTGTTAGATTTTAGTTTCCGGAGATTGAGGTTTTGTATTGTTGTACCTGAAAAGTTTTGGCTTGACTCTTCGAAAATGAAATTATATGATAGCTATCTACATTATAATTCTATTTCACATGACGCATGAGGGAAACTGCTAAGTTGCTGACTAAAATGAAGTTAATGGATTTGAGACTTATCAAAATTATATGTTTATGGAAGGCCTTAGCAACAGTTATGTATCATGGAACATTGGATATAATTTCTAACAAAGTCTAGAAAGTATCATCTCTCAGTCGTGACGGAGCAGAGAACGTATGTTCAGAAAGAGGGTGTTAGGATCAAGTCATGCTTGCATGTCCGTCTTTAGATTGGTTTGTCTTAGACCAAGTACCATAGTGTCAATATCATCCTTCGAATCTTCCCACGTATCGGAGAAGTAAGAATAGATAAAAAAGAAGGTAGTACTAACTTCTTAAAGTTGGGAATTAACAAAGGCCGGCTGGCCACCCTATGGAGATAGACTATGAGAACAGTCTTCTTCAAGTCATGATTTCCACCAAATTATATATAGTGAAACCAATCTAATCTCAAGTGAAAACTACGATATGTCTCCCCAGAAGAAAAAAAAGCCACTTCTCATCAAATTGAGCATACAAAATATATTTGTGTATATTTGTTCCAATCAAATTTTACAGGCAAATTAAGAGCTTCCATTTTCAAGGTCTGTGACCACCTTGGTTATGGCTTTGTTTTCTTCTGGGGATCCAGATTTTTAGAAAACACAACACCACCTATATTTAATCCATTAAGAACCAAAATTAGATCTAGCAGATGCAGGATCATGATCTGCAAATTGGAGCACTATCCCTCGCATTGTCTCTATAAAATTGCCCTGCCAAATCAGAGAAGCAAGAATACAACCGTGGAAGGATTCACATTCCTCGGCTAATTTTCCTTCTTCGCTTGCCTTCATCTCCTGCAGAACAAGCAATTGAGAACAAGAGGAAGAAAAATCAGATTTTGTGGATTGGAATTACCATCTAAAATAATAATAGAATGCCATGCTTTGGTATGACCAACTCGTTCTACTCTCCTAATTTCACTGTAGAGCTTTGGCCTGAAGTAATCCACATCTACCACAGAATGGACGTTAGACATGCTTGTTTTAAAGAAAACATCAGTCTGCAACCAAAATGCAAATAAACATTACGTAAGAGAAATGACAGCAGAAACCATTTCAGAAGATAACGCAACTCCTGAACAGCAAAGATCTGGACACTGGTGTGTAAGCAAGCAAGAGACAATCAACCGGCTTTTTATTCCACAATTCTCCTATTCTATGGCCTTGAGAAGTGTTGTAAGAAGCCTGCGACCAACACCACCAACAACAGTATCAACATATAGCAGTCTTCGATCCTTCAATTTTTCTTCTCTGACCTGATTGGCACAAAACACATAACTTGGCAGATACCTATCCTCCTCACCAAGTGGAATGTATCTTTAGGGATTTTTGCAAGCTAAAGAACTTGTGTCCCCATTTTTATTCAAATCAATTCCAGCAGCTGCAGACTTTGTTTAGTTTGATTCCTTTCTTTGTGTAGTAACCATCATAGGCAAGTGAAACCCAAATTAAAAATTGGCAAACCCCATCAAAGTTAGTTGACTCTATTATGTGCGATCGCAACTGAATGATAAAATCAGCCAAACTGTTGATTTGTCTATGGAACATCCAACGAGTCACATGATGACTGAAGTGGAACTGAAGGGCACCAGAATGACAAAACCGTATTGACATAACAGGTCAGATGCAGAGGTTATATTAGGGGTGACCATGTGAGCATCGGTCGAGTTAAGTGGATTTTAGGCTAAAACCTACAACCAATCCAATCAAAATCAGTTCCAAAATTTTGAATGTAAAACTAATCTGTTGATATTCTAGAATCAACCCATAACTGATATGATCAGATCAGTTCAATTTTGGATTGATTGCAGGATAGAATCGATTTTTCTTTTTATTTGTCGCATGTTTGATATTTAATGACTATAATTTTTTTTCTAAGTTATGTTCAATAAAAAGAATATACATAATATTTATTAATTAATTTAATACTTAAGATCTTTTATTAAAAATGATAGATAATTTATAAACTATACCTGATGTTTTAAGTTTGATTTTTAAAAGCATCAAGATTCTGGATCTAAAGCCAAGTTGGTATCTGTTCTTATTGCTGACCTTTAGGTTATATCAACCGTTATTGAAAAGATGGTCTTTAGCAATATATCCAAGTCAAACTCTTCTATCTCATGGTATACTAGAAAGTAAAGTTCATATAAGGATTAGCATTCAAATCAAAATCAAATGGAAGTTATTGCTGAGAGAACAGGAAAATTAAACAATCTCGAACACAAGAAGTCTTTAAAGCATTTTCATTCAGGGAAACACTGAATGAGTATTTATTTTGTCAAACAAGGAAATTTCAATGCTCGTACGGAGGTATAGCACCTCAGATCTGGCAATTTGCTTGAACATCTGAAAATGGCTTTAGCAATACACTACAGTAATTTACTATAATGGAACTAATTAAAATTTTGCCGACAATATAATTTTGATCCACAAACTTTCACTCAAAATTCATTTTAATCCTTAAATTTTTAGTTGTTACAGTTTGATCCTTATGTTGCATTTATGATATTCCATTTTATAGGATCATTTAAAATTGATGAAATAGCTGACATGCCACTTTATTAACTAATTTACGTTATGTATAGGAATTTCATGAATTTTTTATAAGTCATTCACCGGTAACGAAGATCACTGCTTGTGTGAACATAGGCCAGAACCTCCGAATTAGTTGCTAGCTGGCAATTGAGACCGCGTGGTGGAGCTTGGGCGAGCCTAGAAATTCAGTAGCCCTCACAAAGATCACCACAAATCCAAGGATGACGATTATTTTAATTTTTAAAGCCAACAACGATGAAGGATATTGCTCGCTCTGGATTCAATCACTTGCTGCTCCAAATGGCTGCAAGCAACCGTAGCATTTCTTTACGGTATAGCGTGAAACAAGTGTCTCACTTGGCTTGTCTATTAGCAACGCATTCATGGGTTGGTTGGCGCTTTAAGAGACATATCCAAAGACTGCAGCTGTTGCCTTTGGACGCATGCTAATACTAGTCATGAGAAGTGGAACATCAAGCGATTAATTATACCTTGTGCAAATTCAATGCGTACAAGAAGAATAGTGGTGGACGTTGTCATTTTATACAACAGCCTCTGAGCATATTAAAGAGAATCCTAGGAATTGTAATAGAGTAGATTTGAGATAAAAGGTATATTCTTCATCCCCACCTTTGCTCTTTCTGTCTACTCTCATCATCAAATGAAGATTAATTTTTTTATTCATGCTCGCCACTGTGGTTTCCCATCTTCGTAGAAATTATCCATTTTAATAGAATCTAATATTTTAAAACTAAAATTGTTTCGTGATCAGGCACATTGAAAAACTTATTTCAAGAGAAAAGATTTAGGATAAAATAGTGATTCTAAAATTTATAAATATCTAAAATTTACAGCTAAATTAAGTAAAAGAGTTTGGAAGTATATTTATAAAAAAATATAAATATGAAAGTAATTTAATTTTAAAGGAAAAATAATCAGATTTTAGATTTGGATTCAAGGATAGATTTGGTGATAGAGATCTCAATTACCATCCTCAAATTTGATCCGATGAATTTTTAAAATTTTTTTTCATTTCATCTCCACTAAATCCTTCCCCAATCCCTTCTAAAGTCCAGCATTGTCACTGAGATAGTTTTCTACATCGATTGAATTTTTCAATCCATCTCCTAGTTGGAAGGAAAAATCCATGTAAAACCCCTTGGAAGCCATATTTATTGGATGGTAGCCAATTTTCTTATATATATATATATATATATATATATATATATTATATGCTACAAAATTTGGGAGATACTTTTTCGCTATTTGGTCTTTTAAAAGTAAGAATTTGATTGCATAGACCACTAATTTAACATGAGAGTGTTTAAATGCTGTACCCAAAAATAAAGTCAATCATGTTACTATCTAACATGCCCAATTCTTGGATGAGTCGTTTTATGCATTTGAAGAGTTACATTTGTCTATTTATTTTAAAATTATTCTCGATCATGCATTCTTATATACAAATAAAAGCATCTCATGCATTCACACATGTCCATTGCGGTGGTGCAAACGATTAGGCGCATCCATCCGAAAAGGAAATAAAGGATGCGCCCATGTTTTGTTGCCGCTACCTAGCAAGTCCCAGAAGGCAGAAGAGCCTCAGGCTTTGCTAGGCGACATCAGCCCAGAGATCAGGACAGATGTAGACGAAAATTGCTGGTGAGACTAACAAATGCATATCTGCTCACCGTCTGGACTCTCTATGCACAGAAGGCTCAGGCCCTCATGCATCGATATATATATATATATAATATGAATACATAATTAGATGAGGAGCTCTCATGCATGAACCATGTAAGATGTTGTTAAGAAAAGAGAGAACAGCGTAACTAGACGGTGACCCACAACACGTTCCATTGGGCATCCGTCGCTATGCAACAACCACTGGCGACAACGCGGTTGCTCTCATCCTGTCGCGCCACAGCCGTGCACGCGCCCCTCCCTTTCGCTTTCCCTTTCTTTTCGTTTTACATGATCTCCGAATATGGGACGCAGTGTGTGTAGTAAGTTTGTAGCCCAGCCTGGAAACCGGTCACGTCTTGGTTCCAGACTACACGGTCCCTTTCTCTGCCGTCACGACCTAATAGTACTCCACCGGCGTGCCGGGACTGCTGTCGTCCGACACGTCCCGGCTCCTACCGCTGGTACTGAAGGGCGGCGGGATAAAGGGTGGGACCGCGCACCTCAATAACGCCCAGTTGACGCCGTTAAAGAACGGGTGCCGTTTGATCGCCGTCGCGCCCAATGTGGACCCCATCCGCCTCGCCGGGTCTTTAACTAATAATCCGGCGATGAGGTCCCTCGCCGATGCCGACACCGAGGGCTCTTTGGGGAACTCAAGCGCCCGGGCGACGATGTTGGCGAGCGTTAGCTCGTTATCGGATCCTTTGAAAGGCGTGACGCCGTAGAGGAGCTCGAAGATGAAGACGCCGAGGGTCCACCAGTCGACGGTGCTGCCGTGGCCGTCGCCGGAGACGATCTCGGGGGCCAGGTACTCGTGGGTGCCGACGAAGGACATGGACCGGAGGTCCACGGGCTCGGCGACGAACTCGAGGTCGCCGGCGGCCCCACGGCGGCCGGGATTCCTGCGACAGCGGCGGCGCTTGGGCTGGAAGCAGGAGACCGCAGGGACGATGCAGCTGGGGAGGATGCAGGAGGCGGCGGGGTGGTGGCGGCCGGCGGCGGACGCGTCTCCGCCGGCAGCGGCGGAGGGTGGCGGCGCGGACGGGGGGTTGAGATCGGAGACGAGGTGGGCGGCGGTGGAAGTGGGGCCCTCGCACTTGAGGGAGAGGTCGAAGTCGGTGAGCATGATGTGGCCGTCGGATCGGACGAGGACGTTCTCGGGCTTGAGATCGCGGTAGACGATGCCCAGCATGTGGATGTACTCGAGGGCCACCACCACCTCCGATGCGTAAAACCTGGACAGCGACGTGAAAATTCCACAATCAATAAACTAATCACCACCCGCAATCGTTTGTTTACTGATATTATTATGACGAGTCAATGCACATAACTTTTGCGCACGGGAAGCGTAATTAATCACTTACGGAAAAGCGGTCCTCTTAACGAGAGAATCCACGTGAGGTGAGGCGTGTATTAATTCAAGCCAATTAATGTATCAAAACTAATGGCCATTCAGTCCCGCAAATAGAAAGTTCAGGGCACAAAGGCCGCGAGACAAGGACTGTTGACGCAGAAAGCTAAGAAAGATAATCAAGACACGCTTATCTCTGGAGGTGGCCGACGCTGCGATCATAATTCTGAAGGAGCTTGTTGGACTTGTGGTAAGACTCACATGAAGTCGCGTGCTACCAAGTCACACCCCCTTGGAAGGCATGAAGTTGGGGGATATATTATACTGGAAGGAGAGCAGGGTTCTAATTTTTCAAATTCATTTACTTTAGCTTGCTCTGCCGATTTTTTTTTTTTTTTTTTTACATAAAATTATTAATTCTTTGATGTTACTATGGTTCGAAAAATCAAGGATCACTGGCGTTAATGAAGGATAGGTACAGTGCACATCAAACCGATAAAAAAAATAAAAAAAAAAAGTGGGTATGCATGAATACAACCCAAAAAATTCTTGATACAGCCATTTTTAGTCTTAAAATTCTCATTTTAGATTTCTTATGATGGTTTCTTATATAAATACTATTTCCTCTAGGGAAAAAGGTTGCAATATCAAGTTACCTACCTCAGTTATGGTTTTATATATATATTAAAAATAGAAATATGCATATTTATCATATAAATAATACATTACAAACTATATATATATATATATATATATACATATACACATAAATATACATACATACATATATGTGTGTATGTATGTATATATATATATATATATATATATATATACATACATATACACATAAATATACATACATATATATGTATGTATGTATGTATATATATATATATATATATATATATATACATATACACATAAATATACATACATACATATATGTGTGTATGTTAAACATTCATATCAACATTCAAAAAATAATTTAACATATAGACTATATATTTTATAAAAAATTGTATAATATTAAGTTAAACTTATATTCCATTTAATAGTATCTCCTATATTCTGCAAGCAGTGCATAAAAAAAAAAAAGAAAAATGATGAAGGATGATGTAGCAAATCATTTTTTCTACTCTCTTTATAATGTTACCGGACTTATAGCTGTTTTTTCTAAGTACATTAATGAAAGCAAGAACTTGATTTTAAAGGATATAAATGTTGTCTGCTTTTTTTGACCATGACGTTGGATATGTAGCCTCTAGCAAATAAGAAAAATACCATAGAATTTATCGGTGCTCAAAGAGCTTCTACATTTAGAATTTTTTTCTGAATTAAATGCTCATTATGAGAATAATATTTATATTTAACCACAATCTAGATTATGAAATGATTTTAGAATTCCGTGACTTTAGAAGAAATTCTTTATTAACTGCAATATTGCATATAATATCCACAACAAAAGAAGAGCCTTTTTGTGATGTTTTCCTACGGACCCCTCATAAGATGTCAACAAAGGACACTTTCTTGATAGAATTTGTCAAATATATCAAACTATAACTTAATAACAATATACAAAAATATATAAGCAATAATAATTCTTATGGATGATTAAACAAAAATTAATAAAACATGTTCTAAATTAGATTCAAATCCCATGCATTTACAACAAACAAAAACTCTTAACCATTGAGATAAATATTTAGTGTTAATAAGTTTTATTAAATATTTTATGTGATCAACTGATTTTAGAAAGATGGTCTTTCCTTTACTACTCCACCCCCTTGATTCCGCACCGTAGCTCCCACTTTACCACTCCATCCACTCAACCCTACTCCCCTTTTCAATGACCCCTACCACCATCTCTATCACTATCATGATTATCCTCCAACCACAACCCTAAGTTTATTGTCTTTCTCTTTATCAATCTTCCATTTTAATAGGCACTCTCATGTCCATCTCTGTTATGCTTAATCTCCAACTTTGAGTATTATTCTTCTAATTTCTACTAATATCTACCTTTTCCCTTCATCAAAGAAGCCCTAAATGCTCAATCTTCACCTCCATTTACATCTCTTGCACTCTTGTTACTTAGTAGCTCATCTTGTTAAATAAAAAAATTTAAATAAAATTAATTATGAAACAAAGAGAGAACAATTATGAATTATCTATTTTTAAAATAAAATATGTATATAATATAGAAAATATAAAAATTTATTAATATTTTTTTATTATTTTAAATAGTAAAATTTTGAAAATATTCAAAAGAATAAAATTGAATGTGTTTATTTTTTTGGTTTTGTATTAAAGAGACAAGTAATTAATTATTTGTGAAAAGAATTGCAAGAAATTTTTATTTTTTAAATTATTATAAATACTAAGATTCTGAAATAATCTAAAATATTAAATAAAGTACATTTTTTTTGGTTATGTACAAAAGAGAAAAAAGAAGTTACATGTTTTAAAAAAGAATATCATTAAAATTTCTAAGCATAACAATAAATATGCTTGATTATATAATTTGAGGTATTTTATGTATATATTCTTATAAATATATGAATTATACATATGTACACTAAACTATTTTGATGTATACTTTTAACAATCATTCCTTTTGCATGTATATCCTTATAAATATCTAAAATTATATATATTTTTTCTTAAATTTATTAATTTTTTGTATATTCTTATAAATTATTTTTGAAGTATATACCTTCACGAATTTATTATCCATATGTGTATACGTATAATTTATATCTTTTTGTACATTTATTATTATTAAGCACATACAAATAAATAGCACAATTTGTAAGGTGATATACATAATTTTAAATATTTAGAAGGGTAATTTTAAATATTTATGAAAGTATTTATATAATTTTAAATATTTATGATGTACGCGTGAAAAATAAAAGTTATATTTTTAAGCATCTCATCAGAGTTATATTACGATCGGTTAACCTAGGTCAAAATAACCATAAGATGAGTCATAACAGCCCATGTGTTCGAACCCCAGATCATCCCGTGCTACTCTCCATCTTCCTTGTTCCGCTCCTTCCTTCATCTTATCGGATCTGGCGTTTTGTACGTACATGCAACGCTTTAGTTTTTTATGTTTTTTTGCCCCAGGGGTAAAGGATTCATTTTGGCTTTGAGAGTTTTGTTAGCAATAGCCCCTCCATTCCCTGCTCGGTTCTACGTCCAATGTGGGAACCTGATGCACTGGGGTAGGTGGGCAACATGTGAAATTCGATTACTCACCACTCACCATGACAGCACTCGTTGACTGCCACTCCAAAAGCATAAGGAGGCACAGTTTTTTTTTTTTTTTTTTTTTTTTTTGTGGGAAACAATTGACACCTCAAGTAGCATTCCTCGAAAGGGAAGTTTAAATATAAAAATAAAACCCTCAAAATAAATGACCTTTGTGAGGATCAGGGCTGATAGCCGCATCAAATCATATCCGTACTCGTTTCTCTAGGACTCCAGGATTCCAAAAACTCAACTTGGATACGTTCGAGGGATATGGGGCCCAATTCAAGAGACTGGACGAGTGAAACCACTCCATCTACAGTGAAAGTTTTGCTCCAAGAATGGATGGAGTCCCCTAACTTCATGTTAAACTTCGCGCTTCCAAGGACGCGTGATATATTAAAACCTACGGCTGCTGGAACTTAACCAACTCGGTTTTGGTCCCTCTCATAGACCCTCCAAGGCCAGACAAAATGGCAATACCCATAAAATCCTCCTTAAGTTTCCTAAAACACATAAATTAGATATAACAAACAAATAATTCAAAATTTTGGTATCTTAGTTGCATTAACTTCTCCCTCTTTTTATTTTTGATTTTGTTTTTTTTTTTTTTTTTTTTTTTTTTTTGGAGGATTGCGGGGTGCTGGTCCGAATAAATGTTCCCAAAAAAAAAAAAAAAAAAAGAAGAGAAATAAATATTTTTTGAAAAATAGATGGAACGGTGTATTTCACTTAAAAGTTAGAGAAATATTATCGCTAGGCTTTCTTTTTTATTTTTTTCTTGCTAACTTGCGCCACTCACCTGACGGCGGATTCGTCGAACCGCTTTCTGGGCTGCCGCTGCCGGAGGACGTGGAGGTCGCCGCCGGGGCAGAACTCGGTGAGGAGGCACGACCACCGCTCATTCTCCGCGATCCCGTACAGCCTCGGCAGGAACGGATGGTCCAAGATCTCCAAGATCTCCCTCTCTGTCCTCGCTCGCCCCTCCTTGTGCCGCCCCTCCAGCTCCTTCTTGTCCATCACCTTCACCGCCACCACCCATCCCTCGCCTCTGCCGCACTTGAGCTCCGTCAAGTACACGCTCCCAATGTCTCCACTCCCGAGCCGCTGCACGAATCTCAGATCGGAGATGGTAAGGGCCCCGCCGCCGGCGTGGGATCTGAGCCTCCGCAGGAAGTCGAGGCAAGGATCGCCTGCCGAGTGGGGCTTGATGGGACCGGAGGATGTGGAGGAGCCGGTGCCGGTGGAGACGGTCTCGGAAGTGGAGCGGTCCGAGGAGCCGAAGCTCATACTCTGGAGGTCGTCGGCGAAATCGTCCGGCATGGCGGCAATTGGGAGAGGGACAGTAGAGAAGTGAGGGTACAGGGGAGAGGGGGGAGGGTTTTTGAAAGAGAGGAGGGGAAGTGGGCCGGCCAGCAGCGGTTGGGCCAAGTGGCGGGCCTCAGCTCTGGCATCGCCCTTGTGGGGTCCATCAAGCCAGAGATTTCGGCTCCGGAATTCGCTGGACCGGTGGCCTTTACGCTGCTCGGCTGTTTGAAACAATACATGCCATAATATATCATGGACGGTTTTGTCAGGATTTTACGCTCAGTGCGGTACAGCGAGGAGAGTTGCTGTACACGTTGTTCCCGTCAGGCATTATAACATACTTTTAACTCTTAACATTATGATACAGTACATAAATTTAAACTATACCAACCGAGGCCATCTTGCATTTAATATTTTGATTTATATTTATTGTGCTACGGTGCTATTACCACCATATTTCTATCAGATATATCAAGTATATGATGTATGCCAATCGTTACCCTAAATGCTAGCTCATGCAATAGAATTTAATCGATAGATAAATAGATCGGTTAGCCAATGGCTTAATTATGAGAAAGATGATGAAAAATAAAATAGACAATTAGTTTAGATAATATATTATTTCTTTTAATTGAGCTTTTTTATCTTGCTAAAGGAGAGAACTTTAAAGTTAACAAACTGGAATGTGCATAAAAAGAATAATTTTATTTATAAAAGTTGGAAGCAATCGCAATCCTAATTGAATAAAATATAATTGGATTGAGAAATATGCACGTAACTAAACAAACATTGAAAGTAGAAATTGAAAGACTAATGGTATGTTTTATGGAAATAGATTAGATAATCATTTCTCTATTTTGAGATCCTACATAATACAACTGCTCATAAATATATTTGAAAAAGTCATGTTGTGTTGTCATCGTTATAGAAGGTGAAGCTTCCTTCTTCTTTGATAACATCCCTTTTTATAGTGCTCTGCATGGCAATTACTCCCATACCTTATTCAACTACTTTAGAACATGGAGTACCATCTTTCTTATTTTTTTCCAATTCTTTTAATTACCTAGAGTTTATCCTTGAAGCCAACTTATTTCAAATCCATTTGAGGTGCCCCACAAGACTTATGTTTCTCTTCATTATGGTTTAATGGACCCACTCAATACCAACCTTGGTTAGCCTAAAGTTTATTTTAATACCAACAACTTGCACCCCAGAATCTGATTAAGCGGCAAACTTAATTGGATGCATTGATTATGTAGTAACTTAGGTGCTGGGAAGCTTTGATTTCCAAAATTGTTTATTATGATGGCTAGGAGTTTGTTGCCTACATGACTTCTCTTTTGTCAGTCACATTATCTAGCATTTGTCTTCTTTCATCTTTGTCGCTCACCAGATTTCACCTTGACTCTTCTATATAAACTGAGTTATCTTTCATAGCAAAGGACTCTAAGCCAACTACTTCCTTCAAGAGCAAGAAAACACCTTTACTTCAAAGGCCATCGCTGAATACTTAGGGTCACAAGTAAACAGGGTGATAGTGTATTCCCAAACCCTTACCCTAACAATATTATTGTCTTAGGGCCCTATCTTTGTGCATCTCCTTCTTCTCCTTTTTTTACCTTCTACCCAAAATATCTATGTATAGTTCTTCTACTACACAATGGACCTCTTTAACGGTTTGATTGGAACTCTAGCAAAGGTCACCATACCTAACCTAGGCTTCGCTCTTCCGATGACTAGTTGTCATGGTTTAGCTATCTAGTGCCTTTCGACAGTAATGCATGGTGTGACCTTAAAATTTTTGGCTTGATTTACGAACATGGCTCTCCTTTAGGCTTAATTACGACTCATGTTGGGAATAAGGCTCTTCTTTTAAGTTAGCTTGAGTTTGATCTAGGAGCAAAGCTCCCCTTGGGCTTGATTCGAAAGTAGGATTCCCCTTTAGGCTTGACTCGGGCTTCATTTGAGAATAAGGCTCTACTTAGGCTTGATTCGGGCTTAATCTAAAAGTAAAACTCTTCTTTGCCCTTGACTCAGGCTTGATATGCGAGTAAGGCTCCCTTTTGGGCTTGACTTGAGCTTGACCAAGGAGCAAAGCTCCCATTGGGTTCGCTTTGGGCTTGATCTAAGAGCAAAGCTTCCTTTAGGTTTAACTCAAGCTTGATTTGCAAGCAAAATTCCCTTTTGGACTTGACTCAAACTTAATCCAAGAGCAAAGCAACACTTTGGGAATGATTCAGACTTGATATGAGAGTAAGGCTCTCTTTTAGGCTCGACTCAAGCTTGATCTGAAAGCAGAGCTCTCTTTTGGGCATGACTCAAGTTTAATCTAGGAGCAGGGATCCTTTTGGACTCAATTCGAGCATGATCTGGGTGCAGGACTCTTCTTTGGACTCAACTTGGGCATGATATAGGAGTAAGGCTCTCCATTTGAGCTGACTTGGGCTTGATTTAGGAGTTTGAATCTATTTTGAACTCAATCAAGGCTCGATCTGAGAGTAAGGCTCCTCTTTAGAGCTTGACTTAGGCTTAATCTAAGAGCAGAATTTCTTTCTGAGCTAGATTCATATTTGATCTAAGAGCAGGGCTTCTCTTGAACTTAATTTAGACTTGATTTGAAAGCAGGACTCTCCTTTGAGTTTAACTCGAGCTTGATCTAAGAACAAGGCACTCCTTTTGAGATTACTTGAGCTTGAATTAAGAGTAGGGCTTTCCTTAGGCTTGACTTGGATTTGATTTGGGAGCAGGTCTCTTCTTTTGAGTTTGCTTAGGCTTAAATTGAGAGTTTGGCTATCTTTGGGCTTGACTTAGGCTCAATTTGAGAGCAAGACTTTCTTTTTTAACTTGCTTAGGCTCGATTTAAGAGTATAACTCTTCTTTGAACTTGACTTAGGATTGATTTGAGAGCAAAACTTCCTTTTAGGCTTTACTTGGGCTTAATCTAGGAGTAAGGCTCCTCATGGGTTTGATTTGAGTTTGATTTAAAAGTAGAATTTTCCTTTGGACTAAACTTAGGTTTGATTTAGGAGCATGGTTCTCCTTTTGAGCTTGCTTATGCTTGATTTAGGAGCAAGGCTCCCTTTAGGCTTGATTTGGGCTTGATATGAAAGTAAGGCTCCCCTTGAGCTCGATTTAGGATTAGAACTCTTCTTTGGGCTCAACTTAGGCTTGATTTAAAAGCAGAGCTTTCCTTATGGCTTGACTCAAGCTTGATTTGAGAACAAAACTCCTCTTTGAGGTCGACTCAAGTTTGATTTGGGAACTGGACTTTCCTTTAGGCTTGACTTGGACTTAATCTAGGTTGATCCAATTCCATCAGAACTGATCTAGCTTGATTTAGCTTGATCGGCTCCATTTAACTTGATCCGAATCCATCAGGGCCATTTTGGCTTGATCCAACTTGATTGAACTATAGATCAAATCTTTAAGGCATTGATTATTGCAAGCAAGCTATAAGATTCTGCTACAACTTTAGAATTGCCAAGAGAACTTTGGATTTCATGGAGGATGAGAAGATGCTCATTCTATTCCATAGGCTTAGATCTGGTGGATCTTCACCAGAGAGAACATCTTTGGAAGCTACAGCCCTTGTTGCAAGCTGAAGGGAGAGAAAATAACTTTCTTCTTCTCATTATGACCTTAATCTCTAGGGTTTCAAGATCACCATGATACATACTTTTGAGAAGTCAAAAGGCCCTCATCTTTGTCATGGAAGAGTTTTTGGTATGGAAGTAGGGGCTTAAGAACATCTCTTTTCTTTTGGTTTTATCGGGTCTCAAGAGGAAGCAACATGGAGGTCTAATAGGTTTGCTAAATTTAGGATTTACAATAGGCAAAATGGACTTACCTAAAAGCTTTGAAAGAACTAAGGGTTTAAAGAGGATAAGAGAACAATTGGTGACACAATCTTCTCTAGAAGCTAGGGTAGGGTTTCAGGATGTGAAGTTTGCTTAGAGTATTAGTAAGGGTCTCTTTTTCTTCCTATAAACCCCTATAGCTGAAATCAAGATTTTGAATGGCTTTGATTTCTATCCTTGATGGCATTAAAGTTGGATGTAAGAATAAGACAAATAGAGAATGCATGATATTTTTTCCATATGTGATAAGCACACATATATAGCAACCCTTTCTATCTTGAATGCACTATGGTATGGACATATATTAAGGGCACCATTTTAGAAAACTTGGTGGCGTGTTTGCTAATGTGGCATGAAATTTTTAGAAAATACATGTGGCTAGGTAAGGCACACCTATGGCCACAGTGATGAGGCATGTGGAGCATGAAGGTCCCTTCTAATAATATTTCTTTTGTGAGGTATCAAAGCATTAAGGATGGTTATGAGATCAAGAAGACATGTGGACAATCGAGGATTGATGAGGGAGAAATACAGATTAGGAAGCATGCTCCAAAATTATGCACATGATCGTGCAAGATCAATTAGGCATCATCCCTTTTTTATGCATGAAAATATGTGAAGAGTCTTGTAGCCATATGGGAAGGCTTTTAAGGCACAGGATTGCTTCCACATGATATGCCTGCCATTTGTAGAGCTTTTAATAATATGGGCTCTTATGAGTGTGCATAAAAGTCGGTGTACAAAGTGAAGTTCACATTTAAATTAGGTGCCCAAGGCCAAATTTAGCTTGAACCCATCTAGATTGAACTTGATCTAGTTTAAACCTAACTTAGCATGAGCTATAATCAAATCGAGTTTAAGAAGATTGAGTTAAGTGCCTGAGCCATGCTACTGAACCTAAGATTATTAAACCTAATTAATGGAGAGTTGGAAATTGAATCATGTTGCTGAGCCAAAATATTGGGTTTAATATAGCTTATTGAAATTCAAACTTAATCGACTAAGCTTTGCTGCTTCACCTGACTTGATTTTTAGAAATTAACCCAATTGATTTCAATTAGTCTCATTAACTAAGTTCAAGTCTTAAAACCAATCTAATTTTAGGGTAATTAGACCTCCCGATTAAGCCTGGATATAATATTTGGCCCAATTTATGAAGATTTAGGACCCATTGATAATTAGATGATGGCAATCAGGTCTGATGATTGACTCAAAAGGTTACATTTAACCAATAATGGGATCCAATTTTTGCTCAATTAATGTCAATTGGCACTTGGGTTCTTGAGGATTAGCTTATATAGCTAAATTAGTGTGTCAATTTTAGCCTAACGTGTAGCTGGCTCATTGAAAATTAGACCAAATTACTAAATTAGGGTATTGAAGTCAGCTTGAATCATATAAATTGAACCTGATATCCAAACCATAAGTTCTGATATTCGTCATGATTCAACTATAGAAACTTTTGGATTAGCATCCGAATCAACCTAGTTTGTAGTTTAGATTCTGCTTGTTCTTTTGTTGTTGTTTAAATATGAAAACTTTTAGTTTAGTATTCGAATCAACCCATTTTATAATTTCTTGAAAGATAATGAATCCTAAGTCTCAACTATAGGCTTTACTTTTTCTTGTTGTTATAATCTAGGTATGGAAACTTTTGAATTAGTGCTTCAATAAACCTATTTTATAGTTTCTTCAAAAACAGTGCATTCAGAGACTCGGCTATAGGCCTTACTTATCTTTTGTTGTTATAGTTCAAATATGGAAACTTTTAAGTTAGCACCCAAATCAATTTATTTTGTAATTTTCTTAAAGATTGTACTTCTAGTGTCTAAGCTATAAGCTCTACTTATCTCTTTTATCATAGTTCAAATATAGAAATTTTTGGATTGATACTCAAGTCAACTCATTTGGCAATTTTCTCAAAGATGATGTGCTCGATGTCTAGATCTTAGGCCTTATCTACCTATTTTGCCGTTAGTCCAAATATGCAAACTTGTTGATTGGTGTTTGAGTTAACTCATTTGATGATTTTCTCAAAATGATGTGCCACCCATTACCATAGGTTGTTCATGTTTTAGGATGATGGTCAAAATCACTTCAAATACATTACTATTAGACCAAAGCTTGCCCTCTAGTAACTAGAAATTTTATGTTTAAATTTTGGTCATACAACTCTTAGCATTTAGGTTTAGATATTATAATAGTAATATATGCATGAAGCTCTCTCATATTCTCCCTCCTCTCTCTCTCTCAAAAAAAAGATTTTATAATTTTTAAATACTTTTATGTTTGCCTTTACAAATATATGCTCTATTTTATAAATATCCATTGAATGCTTAATATATATGTATGTATGTATGTATGTAGTATGAAAATGTTTATTACAAATATGTATTCTCATCCAAAAAAATATTTATTATTATTATATATGCATTTATTATAAAAATATTTAGGGTTAGTTTCACTTAACCCTTCTGAACTATAAGGGTATTTGTACTTTCTCTCTAAACTTAAAAAACTCTCAATTAACCTCTTAAATTTGATTTAATTTGCAACTTACCATAGCCGTTTGAATAGATGTTAAAAGTCACATAAAAGTAGTCATCTAATTATCATATGACCACTAAAGAGTGGATCAATAGATGCCAACAACATATGCCAATTTAATTAAATCTCATTTAATCAAAACATATTTAGGACCGCTAAAAAATTAATTTAATGAAAACATACTTAGAGTCGTTAAAGAGCAGTCATATGAAGGTCATATGATCACATTTTCCATTACTTAAAATATCTATTCAAATGGCTACAGTGAATTACAAATTAAATCATAATTATGAGATTAATTAAGAGTTTTTTTAAAGTTTAGGGAGGGGTGCAAAGATCTCATAGTTCAAAGAGGCAAAGTGAAATTAATCTACATATTTTATAATCCAACCTTACTTAAACATCGGATGGAGTGTAACATTGGAATGCAAGGACAACAATGTTTGAAAATTTTTAGACGAACCGACGCTGGATTTGTACAGAAGGAAAATAAAATAGATTATTTTGACAAAGTTTCGTTGAACACAACTAGCTTGCGCTTGGCTAGGAGCACTCATGCATGCTCAGTCAGCTCAATTGCACTAGTTGAGCCCATGTCACCTTTTTAGCCTTGTTCTAATGATAAGGTCGGCTTCAATTGTTGTATTTCTTCAAAAGATGTATACAGGTTCAAATTCATTTTTTTAAAATAAAAAAAAAAAAAACAGAAGATAAAAAATCACTCCATTAGGTGGTGCTGTAGTCATTGCTTGCTTACCTAATGGCTTCTCCACCTTAAATCATTACGAAGAAGGGTCACCCATATAATCCTCCCTCGTTTAAAGTTTTGATTATATCAATTGTCTAACATCATAGTTGGTGCCTGGCGAACCTTTCTTCCTCGTTGAATGGAAAGAAAGGAGACCGGCGTCCTTGGATTAACGCATGGAAATGATAACTCAATGCTGCTATTGACTTGTCATCCTCAGTGCTGGCCTCTTCCCCCACCAGTCACCTCATGATTTTTCTTGGGCTCTTCACCCGCACCACCCGATAGGCGATGCCCTTGGCGAATTTGCTTTCCGCGTCCTTGACGCTGGGTCACTTCGATGGCTCCCCGGAGAATCTTTCTTTTTATTTTCTTCACACGTATTATAAGACCTTTTCGAGCAACTGGGATTAGAAGATCTCAAATCTCCTCATCTTGCGCTCAATCGGCTTTGTTCAGTGCCTCCCTTTCTCCTTTGCCGACCGGATTCCAGGGCTCCACGTGGAGGCCTCGGCTGCGTGCTTTTGAGATTTTACTCAACACAATGCCACTTTAGATCCAGTTAGAAGCTGAAAAGTATCATACCATGGAGTTTGATGTGGAGACCAGGCTACATTCTTCCACCTTTTCGATACGAAAGCTTCTTCTTGTCGGCTTCCCAAATTCCAAAGTGACAAAACCATGCATGATGGCTCCAAGGTTACTACAATATTAAGCGAGAGATAGCTCCATTGTCACAATATTTAGCACCTCATCTAATGATGATAAAGATGACACGGTCTGACTGGTTCCGCCGAAGGGTACTTTGCCTCCCACCAAAGGCCTTCAACAGGTGCAAAACCATGGTGTTTATGAGTGCGGGGTCCTTTTACGGTGCTGTCTTACGGCTTGTGAACTGGTCCATTGGATCCTTGAATGCACAAATTCTCTCCCTCTCTCTCTCTCTCTCTCACACACACACACACACACACACACACACACACACACACACACACACACACACACACACACACACACACACACACACACACACACACACACACACAAAAGTTTTTGTTCTATGCGTTAAAGATTTTGTAACAACACTTTCATGTAGGGTTATAACTCACTTCTCATCCAAACCTATTTACTAAGGCCCGAGCTACCAATGGTAGAGCTTTAAAAAAAATTAAAAAAAATTATTATTTGATAACTAAATTTTTAAAGTATTATGAAAATTTAAAAAATTAAATAATAGTTTTAACTATCCAGTATATTATAATTTATTATTATAAATTATTCTAATAATATTATAATATAACAATATTCATATTATAATATTATAATATAGAATAAGAAAAATGTAGTAATATTTTAATATAATAATGATTATAATATACTATAAAAATTATAATCATTATTACCTAAGAATATAGTACTATGATATTATGATATATCATTATAGTAATATTATAAATTTATAGCTTTATAAAATATAATAATATCATATTTGTGTACTATGTTATAGTTTTTTATAATATTATAATATTATCATATTTTAAACTATAAAATAATATTTTCATATAATTATAATAGTTATATTTTAATTTATAATATATTTTAATATTATTAGAATAATATTATAATAATATTTGAATAGAATATAATATATAACATTATATTATATTATGGTTATATTATATTATTATATTAAATATTATTGTTCTTTTAGTTTGAATTCATGCTCTTCAAGTCTAATAAAAATATCTTTTCGGCATTTGAACATGAAAATCTTTAAATTAGAATTGAACATGAGCATAAAATACTTTAGCAAACCAAACATTTCATTTTTGAAATGCATAAAGAAAACCTAATTACATTATGAAAAACCATCAACTGTAGAAAGGAAATAATGGGCACCACAAAATGAAGACATGAAATATCTACTCCCAATATCACGGTGAATAGGTTCAAATGATGTAGTAGTCAAAATAGAGTTAGTAGGAAAAGGCAACCATGTTTGTTTTGCAAGAGGACAAATATCACAAATTAAGTAACATTTATTATTTGATAAATGAAAAAAAAAAAAAAAGTTCAATCTATTAGGTCTATCTTCAGAAGGGTGGTCCGTACGATGATACCATAAGTTGAAGGAGGCGATGAAGAGAAAAACCAGGTGTTGAGGCGCATCTACGAGGTAGTAGGGGCCCTCTTGTTGCTTGGCTAGCCATCCTCTTGGATAGGTCCTGCAACACATAAAAATCATGAGAAAAAGAAACCATGCAATTTAACTCAGAGATAAGTTTGCTGACCGATGCTAAGTTAAAATGAAAAGATTGAATCAGTAGTATATTATGGATCGTGAGTGAAGGTGTAATGGTAATAGTACCAATCCCAGTGATAGGCATGGTGCTGCCATTTGGTAAAAGTATTGGTGCAATATTGGCAAGAGGGAGCTAACAGGATGAAAATAAAATAAAGTTTGAGACCATATGATGAGTAGCATCTATATCAAGGATCTAAAGAGGTAAGATTCAAGAGTGAGGATAAATAATGTGGATTGCCTGCAACATTAGCCATGCGTGATGAGGGAATTAAATTATTCAACAACTTGAGAAACTAGTGGAGTTATTAGGACCATTAGTAGTATCATCCCAAGAGTTCTTGGCATGCAACTGAGATCGCCAATTACTCTTGCAGTGAGGCAGGTAGCTACAGAGTTCATTACACACATCACTTCCAAGCATGTTGCGATGAGAGCATCGTTCCTTGAACTTGGAGCATTGGTCAAGAGCACAAGTAGGTGTAGCCATATTAGCTGACAAAAAAACACTTGGTAAGATCAGTCATCATTGTAGGGTAGTGAGATGCATTCTGAGTGCAAGTGGCAAGTGCTGCAGCATCTGGAGATGATTGAGATTAAATCTCGCAAGGTAATTCATCTTGAAGCACCAAGGCGAGGGAAATGGACCATAAGCAACATTGGACTATAGACATTGAAAGCCCATCAAAAATAATATGAGGCCCAGGTGTTGTTAATGGGTGAACAGCAATGACACGGCATCACAAGAATATTTGGGGATTCGTTCATAGGTGTCAAGCTTATCCCACAAAGTTTTGAGAGCATTGAAATATAATGCAAGAGATTGGTTACTTTTTTGCAGAGTAGAGATTGCACATTGGAGGGAGAGGATTTTTGGCCCATTACTGGGTGAGAATCTATCATTCAAGTCTTTCACACAACTTCAATATAGTTGAATTAGAGGATGCTAATAGCAAGGTCCTTCTTGAAGGAGTTGATGATCCATGACAATACCATGTGATTTGCACCAATCCATGCAGGGTGGATAGAATTGGATAGATTATGATTTACCATAGAACCAGCAACGAGACCCAACTTGTTTTTGGCAAATAATGAATGGCTATGGAACATTACTAAGATGCATAATTTTCGCAATAAAGAATGCTGCTCACAAGAACAATGCCTGTGGAGGTTAAGCTCGGCTGAACCATCATGCAAATAAATTTAATAAAACATGAAACTTTATTGTTAATATTTTTCATATTTAACCTCTCTCTCTCTCTCTCTCTCTCTCTTTCTCTCTCTCTCACACACACACACACACACATACGGGAAGAGAACATGTACCTCCTGGCCTTGTACTCTTCAAGACTCGATCCTTCACTTCCTCTTTTCGGTGCTCATTTTTTAAAAAAATTCAGAAAACATTGTAAATATGCGTTGATGAAAGCCACCTATCATGTAGAAAATATTATTTAGATTTTTGTTAGTTGTGATGTTGTGTATCATAATTTAGGCTATGTTCTCTCCATTAATAAATCCCGAATAAATGTTAAAGTAAGTGGTTTATTTAGCCAAACATCAAATATTACTCACTTCTAGTTAGTATAATTTTGTTTGTGGTCAATGGATACTTAACCATGTTAATCCACTTAAATCTATTCAATGAGGAGATAACAAATAACTTTATTCATTTTTTAAGATAGCTTCCATTCATCTTTGAATTGTGACTAAAAGTTAGCATTTATTCATTTATTCCAAATTGTTCAACCAAACACCTATCAAGGCTATTTAAAAGCAGAAGAAAGTTGAATTTGATGCAATACAAATAAATAAAATGGACCGCTCAATTTTGTTTTCATATAAAATTATCCCTCGTAATGTCAAGTATTTATTTTATTTATTTTCATAAGTTATATAGTAAATGAGTGAGCTTGTGCATCCCCATGTTATTTACGAGTCTATCATGCATAAGTGAGATAAAGCAATTGCTTACTTTTAATAAACTTTTGGCTCTCAAATATTCAACTGTCATAGTTTAGTCTTTCATGTTTTAAAGATGTTGTATTCTTAATATTTTACAATATGAAGCTAATTAAAATTGACAGAATAGTTAACATATCATTTTGATGCAAATATTTTATTAATTTTAATTGATTTTATGTAATAAGTCATTAGAAATGTAACAAATAAAAGTTTGATGAGTGAAATAAATTTTAGGGATCAAAAGCATATTTTTTACCTAAATTTTTATTTCGAAAGCTCTAATGGATGATCTCAGATAAAAGTTGATTGTCCTATATTTTTTGAGAAGGGCGTGGGCTGATAGCTAAGGGAATCCTTGGGATCTTGTTCATTAGTTTCCCACCATTGATACATTTTAAAATGTTGAAGTAATTGGATTCAAAAAAAAAAAAAAGTTGGGGGGGGGGGGGGGGGGGGGGGTGGGGTGGTTTCAAAAGCTGATAGATTGGAAAATTCATGCCTCTCTCTAGCTATAAACCCATCAACCCCACAAAGGAGACAAATCTCCTATATAGTTCCCGCAATGTCCAAAGATTAAGATAACTAACCATCAAATGATCCAGCCTATTCTTTTTAGGTACCTTTAAAGCTTCTCTTTTGCTCTAATCATTGTGCCAACATTAATTGACAGGTAATTAGGGGACATCCTGGCAGACCAAGATTCTCTCACATTAGAATAATTGCAAGCAAACAGTTTTTGCAGAACCAAAGGCAATAAAAAAAAAAAAAAAAAGGACGGTAGGAGGGCAGAAAATTCTCGGTTAATGCAGATTAAAAATCAATAACTTCTGCTTCTTCCACGTTGACGTCGATGAGCAGCAAAGGTCGGTCAGCTACAGGGGAAAAAAAGAGGACATGGCATAGACGTCCGGTTTTGATTGAGAAATAATCTTTTGTTCTAACGTGTTAAGCATTAACTGTGCACTAGGTCCATCAATTTCCCCAATGCCTTGCAAGCTCGTTAAGTGCTTAAATTGTAGTTAAAAGGGTAAGTTGGGTGTTCTCAGCTTCAATCACGGTATGATCAATTTGAAGGTCTACTAGGTGGAGGAAGAGGTAGAAAAAATATTGTGATACTTCAAATTTATTTTTATATTAAATAAAAAAAAATATTATATGCTTATAATTTAAATTTACCTGCTACCAATTAATTTTTACGTAAGTCCAATGGTAGCATGTGAAGTGGTAGCCAATGATCCGGATCGGGAGTAAATTTTGGCTTGTAGAGGTAGCATGTGAAGTAGTAGCCAATGATTTGGCTCAAAAGTAAATTCTACTTATCTTTTGACGTGCAATGTCGTATTTATGTGCTTATAATTCAAGTTCACCTGCTACCAATTAACTTTCATTCGAGTTTTTGGGCCACATGATTTCGACCTGCTAATAAGTTAATTGGACTAGCAAGTAGGTTGGGGCATTACAATGATTGCCTAATCTTCAGAATATAGATTGTGATAAGATGGATAAATTTTTTATCAATTATTTCATCGGTGGTGAAATATTAAAGAAAAAATATTTGCATATTTTAAGTTTAGTTTAATAAGAGAATTTAAATTTGAGGCTTGCTACGATGCTTCTTCATTATTTTTAAAGTCATCTAAATCGTTTGTTAAAAAAGAGTGTGCTTCTCAAAACCTCAAGCCTTAATCTCAGCCTTTTAACTCCCTCTCTCTAGGCTACCTCCATCGATATAGGATCTATCCATTATGAAGGCATATTCAACTTGGACAAACTCCTCGTCTTTCTTTTATGAGAGAAAAATTGACCTATAAGCAAAAGCTATTTACTCTTCTCTCTTCTCTCTTCTCTGTTTTCTCTATAACAAAATCCTCTTTATTTTACTTTTATTACATGCAACAGCCACACACATTACCAATCAGATCCGTTATCTGTTTACTTAATTTGATGTATCAAAAGTAAATTAAATGTTAAAAAAATATAAAAATAAATAAGAAAAAAAAGTGCATTGTATCATAGCTAAAGCATTTAAAATTTACTAATTGATATAAATAAAATTAAAAAAATGAAAGAGAGAGTAAAACCCTGTTTGAAGCAACTAATGGCCTCAATTATTGAAAAACAACAACCTCAAATAACTAGCTGAAAGCAAATAGCTGTTGTTAGCTTCTCTTAATAGTTAAAGTTGATTGATAATCATTATAAAGTAGAGCACAACTAGATAATGTGTAGCTCCAGTATATAGTGTGGCTTTCAGTTGGTCTAGTTTGTACCAATTAAATTTTTTGTCTACTGCTTTGGTACCTTTTTTTATGCTCATCTCCCTTCCCTCTTCCCTTCTTTCTTTATCTTTTAATATTTTATCCATGTTATTCTTTTGTTCACTTATCTATCAGGCTCATCTAGTTGCCACCCCAGCCTTCATGGTTGCGCAAGTTTCTCCTTCAAGTTTTAATTTTTCTTTTTTATGGATAAATATGAACTTGAGGTCTAAGCTAGGGTTCAACCAATGATATTTGAAGCAAACCTATTATGTCTCTTACTTGATTCTAGCATCAAAGCAAAGAAAAGAGGAGTTCAAGAATATGCCTAAGAAGAATCACAATGGTTGGGATCTCTTCAACTTTGAAGATGAGGATGCCATCAATTTTTGTACTAAGTTAACTAATTGATTCAAGGTTAGGAATAATCGTTTTTATCTGTTTCATGCTTTTGTTGGAGCTCAAAAGAAAATCATGTTGATTTCTAGATGGCTTGCTTACAAAAGGGCAATCAAGTTTTGGACCTTGCCATGGGAGATAAAACACATCCATTTGAAGCTAATCAAATGCCAAGCCAAATTGAATTAGGCTTGGATCAGTTACATACTAGCAAATAGGCCCGGTGCTCACACATAGGCTTAGCTTAGCCTAGCCTGACCTGACCATCGAGCCTAAATTTTTTGTCCAAGACTAGTCCAATCCCGAACAGAACAATCCCAGATGCTCTATTAGGTCAATCTTGTTGTTATCCAAGTCCAATAAACTTATTATCTAATAAATAAATGATATATACACACACATGTGTGTATATATATATATATATATGCATGTATGTGCATTTGTAATTTTGGGTTAGGTTGGGCTCACTTTTATTTGAATTTTTTAAGCTTGATTCAATTTTTTTGATAAGACCTAATTTTATGTTCAAGTTTATCTCATGAGCTTATTTTTAATGTTCAAACTCATACAATTTCCGGCCAAGCTAGGCTGGTTGGGTGGCTCATGATTAACCTACATTCATTCTTAGCTGCATAGGTTTGGGATAGCTATAATGGATGAACAAGGTGGGCACTGCTGGCTGCAAGGGGTTCGAGCAGAGGTGATCATGATAGAGAGTAGACAAAAGGAGATGATAACACTATAACAGTGAGATGGGACGATAAGATAGAAAAAAAGAGGCCTACTTCCTACCGGTTACCTAGTCTCACATATGTTTGGACTCACTAATAGGTTATCTGTTGGATCTACTTGGTATGCATGGTTGTCCATGCAAGTTTGTTCAAAAAAGAATTAATCATGACAGGAGAGATATAGAAATAACTTGACTTTATTTCTCCAATCAGCCCTATCATTGGGACCTCACATCGAAGAAGGAATAGTTTGAGTTCTTTGTATATAGGTGTGTCTTGAGTTATCTACCATCAACTTCATGAGTCACTCCAACTTCATAAAAGAGTAGATTTATCTCCCAACGCGTCTTTAAATTAATCTTTTTGTGTGAACATGTTAAACTTCTGATACAAGGGTTATTCAACATTTATGCCCAAGTACAACGAAACTTTATTATGTGGGGGAATCAGAGCTATATTTGCAGATGGTTAGATGATCCTTCACTGTCAACAGAGTCTTTGTTTGATTGCTAAAATATTGGGAAGAGATCCTCAAAGTGCTCAGTAGGATATATAATTTTAAATATATGGAGACCAGTGTCTGGTGGTGGCGTCGTTGTAGTGTGTTAAATATATTGGGGAGAGAGCTCAAATGAAACCTTTTTTTTTCCTTTATTAGGAGAAGTGTTTTCAACAATTACTTTCTTTGGATTTTTTTTTGGATGGTTGTTCTTACAAATAACATTATGTCCTGATAGCTTATTTTAGCAAGTCAATCCTAGCAGTGAACCGTGAGACATCTTGTTTAAGTAATAAATGGCCGATCACAAGTTCTCCACATGAGATCATACATAGCTCATTTCAAAAATCTTTGCCGATATTGATTTAGAGGAAAAAAAAGCACACAGGAAAAGGAAATTTGGGACTGCCCTTATCCAGTTGCTAGGCCAGGGGCATCCTCAAATTGATATCAAATTACCCTCAAAATTATGTAAGTAGAGAAATTATAAGAATTTAAAATCATATATATATATATATATATATATGATATTTAAAAAATCAAATAATAGTTAAAATTCATAGCCATACATAATTGTATCATCTTTTATTTATGCAAAAGCTGTAACCATAAGAGCATGTTCATCTCATTTATCTCATTTTATGTAGCATTAATTCTTTCTCTTCCTTATCTCACTTTACGTTGCCATTCAATATGACTGACAACCTTCTAATTCTCTTTATATAAAAGATTTATCAGTGGTAGAGTTAAATTAGGATGAAAAAGAAGATCAAATTATAAAATAAAATATTTATTGGACACTTTCATTAATGAATCCAAACAATCAAGTCCTATACCGCTATACCATATATCCATATATCTATAATTAAACTGAGATGAATCTAACTTAATACTTTACGTCATATTTTATTTAGATTTATACCAATCATTTAATTTGAATCATATTCAATCCTGTTTTATAAAACATAAAAAGTACGCAGTTAATAATAATCCATATTAAGTTTAAAACCTTACAGAAATTTTTACCGATGAATCTGCCATCAATTTTTATGCTCGATGCATTGTAAATTTGGTATCCAGGTTAGCCAATAACTTTTCCTTCCTTGTGACCATGTCAAAGGCAAATGATTCAAGCGGGAGAGACATATGGAAGCTCCTCATGTACCCCTTTTGATTGTTCATGAATAAGATCAAGCTGTGCATTCCCTATTAAGCAGGACAATCATTAAGATTGCGCTGAACTATCCTTTTCAAATGAGGAATAAGTTAAGGAACAACACATGTTATTTGGCTGTATTTTAAATCTCTGTCTCCTTGCTTTCCTCACCCCTATCGGTATGGTATCCATCACCATATTTATTCATTGCAAGGTGGCTATCACACACCAATTTCCTAATTAAAAGAAAAAACCTCTCTCTTGCTTAGAATTACAGCCAGGCAGATAAAGATTCATACCTCAAAATTAGAACTTAAAAGATGACAGAAGTTGAAGACATTTACAACAACGTGTTAAGTAGAATGCACACCATAACTCAAAAGACATAATCCAGATGAAGAATATGTGAGAAGTCTTTTAGCTTGTACAATATGCATTTCTTCAATGCCACAAACCTTTTAGAAATTACCCATTAGATGTCATGCAAGGTGCAATAAGGCGGTCAACAAAAATCATTTTTGTTGTCGGTTTTACGTGGCATGTAAGACCCACCACTGAATAATTTGCACATGGACAGGTTAAAAAATGACCAAAAAAAACATATTTAATCTTTTTTTTTTTAACCAATAAAATGGGATTTTAAACTCAAAACTTACCCCTAAGAGATGTTAACAATAAAAGAATTCTGGCCGCTGAAGTGGTAATAAAATTTTAGATCTTGCCGACAACGGATCCTGCAACTAGGCAAACTATATACATGGCTGGTATTAGTGGATCAAAGCAATTGATTAGGATGTCTAAATAGGAAACGACTAAATTGAACGGACGCATCATACCTTATTTTCCACGAGAGTTGCAGTGGAAGCGACGTCCAAGTCCAAGGTAGTTGGATTGCGGAGTACGTACCGGGCTTGTAGTCCACCTAACCCTCGTATGTTCCGCTTTCTACGAATTAAATCACTTGTTTAACAGCTTCCATTTACCCATTCCAGGGAGAATGTTCGTCCAATGGCGAAGCGGACGATGACATGGGTCCCATTAGCGCCGTTTCGATCATTTTTACGACACGAAAGAAGCCGCCGTTCCATGGCTACCTTGCGAGCAAAACTCGGGCTCTCTCGCTCGCCATCCGGAG
This sequence comes from Metroxylon sagu, assembly GCA_017589505.3. Lineage (NCBI taxonomy): Eukaryota > Viridiplantae > Streptophyta > Magnoliopsida > Arecales > Arecaceae > Metroxylon > Metroxylon sagu. The sequence continues at coordinate 385,781 of JACVBY030000499.1, read as the reverse complement.
TTCCGAGCTCCAACCAGTGGTGCGCCTTAAGCAAAGCGGGGCCCACTGGCGGGGCCCGGAATAATGAATCTCGCGATATTTCCGCGGATAGAGAACTCGAAATGTTTTTGATCCCTTTCTTTATTTCCTTCTATTATTCCTACTTCACACATTTCTTTCTTTCTTTCTTTTTCTTTTTTTTTTTTTTTGCTGTTTGTTTCTCTCTTTTTAATTATTTTTCTAGGGCCATTCGGAGCGCTCTTGCTCCTTCTCGTGATGAGCATTTCTCCGTCTGCTTCTTTCCCCCCCCCGCCCCCCCCTTCTCCGCCTCCGAACCCTAACCCTAACCCCAATCTTCGCCTCTCCTTCTCCTCCGTTTCTTCGCCATTGCCGATCTCGGTGCCATTAAACCCTGGCATTCTTCTCGCTCTCCTCGATCGAGCTTGTCGGACTAGGTCGCCGATCTGAACTTTGCTGGCATTCTCAGACTTCCTCCCGGTATGGCGTCTTCTTCTCTCTATCTTCTCTCACTGCTTCTTACTGGTCGTTTTTGTCTGCTTTCCTTTTTTTTTTTTTCCGTCCTTTCAAGTTGATGAGATGGGGAGAGCAATCCGTGGTAATTCGGTTTGGCTCTTATTTTTTCTGCTTGATTTTAAATATCTTGTTGTTTCTGTCTCTGACGATATCTAGAGTGAGATTTTCCCCTGCTGCTGTTGTTGATCAGCTATTAGAAATTTGTGCGGGGAAAAGGACAACTGCACGTTTGTAAAAAATTAGGACTTCGTCATCGTTTTTATTTCTAGTCATTCACCATCTTCTGTGTACGCTGTTGGATCGGTTAGTGAGAGGAAAATATGCGCTTGTAAAATTAGTGGAAATGAGTGCGGATTGTGGAAATCTGATTTTTTTTTTTTAATTATTTTTAAAAAAATCTGACCATTCTCTTTGACTACTTAGTTCATGCACTTAGATTTGGTTTGAAATAAAGATGGCTGCATGTGTTTGAGAAATTTGGGTCTGCCACCTCTTCTCTGTAATTTCAAGTTTGGATATTTAAACTCGAGCTAGAATCGTGGGTCCTCACAATTACAGCCATGAAAGGAACATAAAATATTAGAATTGTGGTTGATTGTGATAACATTATGTTCTGACTTCTGGTGAGTTTCATGGATCAAAATTACGTCTGAATGTTGCTTGAGGCAGAAATCTGGAGTGAGAAAATAAATTTCATTGTGGTGGCATAATGAGTCAAGATTATTGAAACTCGAACTAGAATTGTGGATCCTCACAATTATAACCATGAAAGGAACAGAAAAGGTTACAATTGTGGTTAACTGTGATAACTTAGCTCTGTTGTGAATTCTGGTGAATTTCATGGATCAAAATTATATCTGAATCTTATTTGCAAAATTCATTGCGGTGGTGACCTCCTACAAGTGAAAGGGTCAATAATGTATCTCAGGTTTTTCACATAAAGTTCCACTCTTTTTTTTTTTTTTTTTACTGCTAAGCATTCACAATAGCTTTTGACAGTAAAAAACTGGTATTTCTGATCAGATGTCTACTTTGAGATTTTTTTTTAATTATTTTTTTTAAAGTAAAAGTTCTGTCATGGGCATGTGGAAGTTCAACTAATAACATAAATACTTATCTCCATTATTTATTTGTAGGCATTTAGGGCTGCAGGTATGAATAACTGGAATAGGCATACTTTTTAAATTGAATACTCAATCCATCAACTTCTGCTAATCGGGCATTGTATCTTGTCAAGCTTGAATAACACTTCATCTTGTTGGATGTGTACATCATTCAAGTTGGTAGCTCGAAGACTAAATTGAATGCTTATAGAACTTAGGGGGAACTTTGCATTGTTTTATGGCCAAGATTGTACAAATTTAGCACTAAAGAAAGTGATGATTGAGGAATAGATTTTTATGACTAGTTTTCAGAGTCAATTGTATACCTTATAAATTTTGTATTTTGTTGTTTGGCTGCAGGCTTTCAAACTTTTGTGTTTTACTCTGAATCCTGGTCACCTCCAAACACAGTTCATTACTGAGTTCAAATCGATTCCTTGTTGGATCCCAGGTTGGGCTCATTTTCAGTTTCAAATTTCTTTACTACAATTGAACAAATAATTATCTCAATAAATGAATTTCAAAATCTGTGGTAGTGCTTTTCAGGCTAACCATAATTCGGCTACCAGCATGTGCAACATTTTAATCTTTTAATATATTGTAGTCTCATCATGCAGGATCATGCTGCACTTTGATGTGGAGAAGTTGTTATGCAGGCTCCCTTCAAGTATAATAATTGATATGCATGAAAAGAATCTATGTGAACAAGTTTGGCTTCTCTTGAGTTTACTTCACTACCCACTGGACGACTTCCTAGGAAATGGGTTAGTTAAGTAATCCCTCATCTTTCTGGTAAACTAGGTTGTCTTGATTGGTAGAACAACATAGGAAATGGGTTCATCAGCTGGTATTTCTGAGATTGTTGAATCTAATGAAGAACTAAAATCAGTTCGTCATTCTAATAGATCTAAGACACACAGTAGTAAATCAAAAGCAGATGAAAAAGATGGTCTGTCTCATGGTCATCCTGTTGAGGATGACCTTGATCGGCTTTTGAGGGCAATTGATCTCAGGGCCTCGACAAGGGTTTTTGGCCCTTCTCACCAGGCTGGTGTGGACTTGCTGCAGAAGAGTACTCTTAAAAAGCCGGTTAAAGTTGGGATATCTCAAGCCTCAGGAATAGGAATATCTGAATCAGTGACCTTGAAGCAGGCACTGCGAAGGTTATGCATTTCTCAGGCATCGGAGATGGCTGCTATGAAGAGATTATCAAAACCAATTGGCTTATCTGGTGTCTCTGAAGCTGGAACAATTAAAAGGCTGTTTGCATCTGTTGTGGTCCAATCAAATGACTCTGGTCTTTCACTAGATGAAGAGAAAAGAAATTTGGTGGAGATATCAATTGTTCCTGAAAAAGTTGCCATGGAGTCATCTGGAAAAGCTATTGATTTCAGTCAAAAAAGCAACTTGGAATCATCTAACCGAGATGCTGACTCTTCACCACTTTCAGTGGCAGATCACAACACAGCTAAGGTGCCAAAATTCAGAATTCAAGATGTTCTTAATCCTACATCAGCAAAAAACAATGATAATCCATCAGTTGCTGCAGAAAAAGAGAAAGGAAAGATGATTTCTGTAACTTCTGTAGCCAGCTTGTGGAAAGCCACTGAATCAAGAAAGCCTGCAGTAAGTCCATGTCTGATCAAGCCTGTATTTCGGAGCAAGACCTGTATTAGAAAGAAAGGGAAGAGGGAACCAGCTTCAAAATCAGGTAGTTCCAGCAGATGTGGAGAAGTTGACAAAGCTGGTGCTGCTACGCCTGGTAAAACAAAGTCAAGTTGCCAAAAAGAATCTGTCTCTCCAGCATCCAGCAGGACGAATCCTGCTGGTGCAGTTGCCACAGTAAACATTGGCAGTGGTGCAAGCAAACCTGTTTTCAATCCAAATAACTGTAGTGGTGGTAAAGCTGTTGGTGCGAAAACGGCTGAGTGCTTAAGATCAAGAGAAAAGGGGGAGTGCTCTCAAAGTTCTAAAAGTAGCATTGGCGACTATAGTAGCAGCACCAGCATCAGTGAGGACAGCCATCAGAGTGGCTCCAGCAGTACTGGCAGGAGACCTCACATGTCAAAGGATTTGAGATGGGTAGCTATTCACCGCACCATGACGCAACAGGAAAGCTTTGGATTGAAGAACTTTAAGCTCCTCAAAAGGCTTGGTTGCGGAGATATTGGGACTGTTTATCTTGCTGAGCTAATTGGTTCGGAATGCTTATTTGCGTTGAAAGTCATGGATATTGAATTCCTGGTGAGCAGAAAAAAGATGCTCAGAGCGCAAACTGAACGGGAGATACTGCAAATGCTGGATCATCCATTCCTTCCTACCTTGTTTTCCCATTTTATGACAGATAACCTCTCATGTCTAGTCATGGAGTATTGTCCAGGTGGTGATCTGCATGTCATTCGACAGAAGCAACCTGGAAGGTTTTTCTCTGAACCAGCTGCTAGGTATGTAGCCTCAACTGAAGCCCACATGCAGCATAGCAGTGCACTTGTCTGTCAAGGGAGCATCATCGAAAATTGTTGAAATCATCCCGCTAGTGGCATTTAAGCAATGTAATGGTGCTTTAGATGCTATTTTGTTTTAATAATCTCAATCCTACTTGCACTTCGGTTGGAGATTTAGGAAGATTGTTTAGTGACATTCTAGAGGTAGGGATACTGCTCTTTTAATAGTAAATCGCAGCTACACCAACTAAACTTGCTAAATTTCTACTCTGCAAAAGTAGGAAAGAAAGAAACTGACATAAGCAATACTCATTGACTTAATTCAGAAAGGAGGCTATTTAATAAATCTAAACCATGACAAACCCAGTAATTTGACTAGTCAAGACCTGTCTAACCACCAGATTGCATTTTGTCTAATGCCACTAATTATGGTAATTCAATGGAACTGTTGCTTGCTGATCTAAGTTTTGATAAACCAACTTATAACAAGTGATGGAATGTGTTTGGTTCTCATGAAATTCTACACATACCCTACCAAAGTATGATCGAAGAATGTGACAGCGTGAGGCACTTTTCTGCCCAGCATACTGATTCCTGCTTTTTAAGCAATTGTCTGAACCTGAATTGACAATCAGGAACAGCACCTTGCTTGGAAAATTGTTAAAATCATTTATCTACAGTAACCACCACACCAGATAGGAATCAGAACTAGTGTGGACATGGCTAATATAATTTTACAGCATGAAGTTGAGATCATATTTGCAATCAATGAGTAGCTTTTATATTCTTTCATTATGCTTTATGTGTATGTGCTGTTAATGCTACAAATTCATGCTGTGCTATCATTTCTACAGGTTTTATGTTGCAGAAGTCCTCCTTGCACTGGAATACCTCCACTTGTTAGGGGTGATCTATCGAGATCTCAAACCAGAGAACATCCTCGTTCGTGATGATGGTCACATCATGCTATCAGATTTTGACCTTTCTCTCAGGTGTTCAGTAAGCCCTACTCTTCTTAGATCCTCATCCTTGGGTACAGAAGGGCCTGTAAAGAAGCTGTCAGGACCTTGTGCTGAGAACAGATGCATTGATCCTCTCTGCATCCAACCATCCTGGGTTCATGCGTCTTGTTTCACACCCCGTTTAGTATCTTCCACCATGGCAAAGACCCACAAGCTAAAAGCTGACCTATGTGGCCAGGTCAGCCTGCTTCCACAACTTGTGGTGGAGCCCACTGATGCACGATCCAACTCCTTTGTTGGGACTCATGAGTACCTGGCCCCTGAGATTATCAGAGGAGAGGGACATGGAAGTGCTGTAGATTGGTGGACCTTTGGAATATTTCTATACGAATTACTTTTTGGTAGGACACCCTTCAAGGGACCAGGAAATGAAGAAACTTTGGCTAATGTGATCTCTCAAAGTTTGAAGTTTCCAGAGAGCCCAGCTGTTAGCTTCCATGCAAGGGATTTGATCAGAGGGTTGCTGGTAAAGGAACCAGAGAATAGGCTGGGATCAGTCAGAGGAGCAGCTGAGATTAAGCAGCACCCATTCTTTGAAGGGTTAAATTGGGCCCTGATTCGTTGTGCTGTGCCACCTGAAACACCAAGAAGCTGTGATGTCGGAACTTCAGTTGCAATGCACAAGAAAAAGGAAGGTAAATGCCTGGATTTCAGGAGTAATGGAGAAGATGTGGAATTCGAGCTTTTTTAGCAAAATTCTCTGCTTTGAGGAACTTCCTGGGTTTGGTAGCTGTTGCCTGTCTTTTCTCTCCCATCTCATTATTGTAAGTGATAGATGTCAATGTAAATATAGATCCGTATATTGCAGCAAGCTTTCGTTTCTCATTAATAACATGAATATGAATCAAGAAAAATGCCAATCACCCACTTCTGTTTTGTTCTAGAATGCTCAGAGCTGAATCTGAAGTAGTGGCAATATATTGCAAGCATTCAGCTCCTTTGTTTTTCTGGTTGAGACATATTCTCTTCTTCTTGATTCATAATTTGTTTCATGTTTTATAATGAGAGAAATTTCATGGGATTGTACATAAGTAACTTTTTGCATGAACAGTTGAATGTAATTATTAATGAAGCAGTAGATTTTAAGGAACCTGAAGCAGCAACGTAAAGCAATAGCAATTCCTCTTGAGTCCACTCTTCTGCTGCTTCTTCCCTCTTTAGTTAACCATGACACTATTTGCATCTTTCTCTCCATTTTTTGTCATTATCTCTTCTCTTGGGATCCCATATTCCCTCATCCCAAGCTATCTTATCTGCATCAGCACTATTTTTGGTCACTTTCACTCTTTCTGAGGCTTGAGCCTTTTTTCCTCTTCCAATGCCTTGTTAAGTCCCTCCTATATCATAGATAGAAAGCTCACTCATTTGCGATTTTCTGTGACTTCTCTGGTGATCCATCCATCCGAGTAACGTTTGCAAAAGCACTTCTGTGAAGGCTGTGGTCCTAGACATGCTTGCAGAGAGCAATGAAATTAATGTCAGATGTGATTATACGCAACTGTCTGGCATGGTAATTTTTCTTTTCTTCCTTGTTGATTTTCCATGCATTTTATGTTTATTTGTATAGCATGGTGTTGTAGTTTTGTGACCCTAGATGTTCCTTTGGCTTCTTCAGGTTCGAAGAGTGAACCAGCAGACTCGGATCACTTAGGAGGGTGGCAGAGAGGTGGATTGAGGTGACATAGATCTCTAGGTCAATGTGCTTGCTGTATCTTGAGTCTCTCTGATTACTGGCCAGGGCCATGCTATACATAAGGTGAAAATAAATATTGTACCATATTGATCGAAATTAATTCTGTTCCTTTTTAATATAACAAAGGAACAGTGAAAGGTCAAGCAGGTTGCATGTGATAAATGAAGATTTGAGCCCCTTCATGCAGATGCTTAAATTGAAATTACTGAGAGCATAATATGCCATAGGGAACAGATCACCCACCCCGCGAGATTTGGTAAATGTTGTGTCAGAGTCGAGTCATTGGATGATTGCAGTTACTTCGGTTTGTTTTACTGTTCTGAAGTGTCTTTTATGCTTCTTAATCAGATGCTGATCTGCTGGCACATGGGAATAGCCCAATGGGTAGATAATGGTTTGAATGTTAAGTTACTCATTTGTGAATGGTTATACATTTAATTTGCATGTCTCTATTTGTTTTTCTTCCATGGGCAAGACATTCATCTTATTTACTGGCTAAAGTTGGTCAATCTTCTCTCGGGTTCGCTTGGCATGTTCTTTGCCTAAAACTGGTGATGGGTACAGGTGCTGCATGTGGTTTATTTAAGAGAAGGAACATTCGACGAAGGTATTGGTAATCATGCTCTTCACTTTAGTTTAGTACTTTTTTTTTTTTTTTTAGTCATTAATTTAGGTGGATATTGAAAGGTCTAATTATATAAGAGGACACATTTGTGGAAGGGAAAGGAGTTTCTAAAGCGATAGATTTGACTACATTCGAATATAGCTAGATTCAGGATTCAGTCATATTCTTCATCCTTGGATTTAATAAGAATTTCAAAGCTATTTTATCTTTTTTATTTTTTTTCATGTTTGGGATTCGTGAGCTATGCGGATCTTTGCGGATTTAAGATGAGACAAGATGATTGAATTTAAGTTTAGTTATATTCGAATATAGTTAAATCAACCTCTATTATTGAGGATATTATGATTGTCTGCCTGTTAAATGACTTATTTTAGTCATCTGCAAGTTAATGAGTTATACATCACTTTATCATGTTCAGGTTTCTAAGATTTTTTTCCCACTAAATTATGACTCTTCTTTAGAATAATTTGAGGAATTCTAAAAGAATTGATCCACTTAGACTAAGCAGTGTTTTATTAGCGATCAGGTAGGTAGAACTTGGTGGACATAGGTTGGAACTAGAACATGTCAGAACCCTAAATACTTAGGATGTGTCTATCCTATTAGGGTAATATGTGAAAATTGAAGAAACTAGTGAATCGTTATCTATCATTCCATGCAACTTTTTTCTTATTCAATTATTTAAAAGACTTCGAATCTTAAAGTTGTGCTGTTATCTACTTCCTTTTCTGTCTAGTGAATGCTTAGTTAGGGCTATAATGACTGGCAATTTGATCAATTTATTGTTTTGTGATCAGAATATTCTGCAGCTCTCAAAAAACACCCAGTTCTTGTTCTTTTATCCCTTTAAGAAAGCGTTGAATTTTTAACAGGGGTATTTTCCACTTGCCTAGATGTGAAATGAACATAGGGTTTAGGTTTATAATGTAAATGGAAGAGTTTGCTAAGAGTATTTCTGCCGAGTCAAGGGATATTCATGCCACAACCGGGAAATTGGTGTTCCTTCCAATATATTGTAGCCATTACAATTTTTCAAAAAAATTCTTTCCCTTGCATGTTACCTTTGTGTGCAATTTTAGAAATCCTTAGAAATTCCTGTACGGTTGTCTTTTTTGCCTGTTGGACATACAATGTAGTGGGTGTCGACATATTTTATACGATCATACTGATGCACGATCCTTGTAACATCCATTGTTTTAGAATGGCAAGTTCACAACGTCTTGGAAGAGCTTGTGAGGTGTCTCCAGTCAGCATCTTGTCAGGGTTGTTTGTCCAGTTCGTCAAAGTCGATGTTTGAAAATTCGTCCTGGTACCATATTGTGGACATGCTTCAGGAGATCTGTGCTAGTCCATGTGATGGTCCTTTTTATCAAAATTGCTGCAGTGTGTAGTCATTGTTATGACAAATGAATTCTTGGAACATGGTCCTTTTTATCAAAATTGCTGCATTGTGTAGTCATTGTTATGGCAACGAGTTCTTGGATCATTAATCCTTTTATCGGGGAAAAAGGAAAATACTTATGAAACGACCGTTGCTATGTATTTTTTACAGTGAATTTTTAAGGCGGGCCGTCCAGGAAAAGATTTATTTTGTTGAAGTTCATCGTGATTTATGTTTTATTTTTTTCTTTCCTATTTATTTTTCTTTGAAGAAGGATATCATTTTCTTTTTTTTCTTTTTTCTTTTTTTTGATTGAGATTGATGAATCTCTGAGTCTATATGGATGTTGTCGGTGGATAAATAACAGTCTACAAAACTCTATTGGCCTCTCTCTTTCTCTTTTGCGTTCTACTTCCTTTGACAGCATCTATTAACTTTAGAACTTAATTCCCGATATCTTTGAGAACTTACAAATGGGAATTCTATTTCTAGTCGCCCTCACGTTGTGGTTTTACTACTATGTGCTTGATTTTAAGCCGATACAACCGGGTTAGAATTACTTAAAGATAAGGAATCCAATTGAATTTCTGTTTTTAAGCGATTTTCTTGTTTGGAATACCTTTTAAGTTCAGAAGATTCAATTAAATTAAAATTTAAAAATCTAAGTTGCCCTACAATTAGGGTTCACGTAAAAATTGGTAAGATTTAGGAAGTAAGAACTCATTTCATACGTATTATTTATAAAAAGCCTAAAATACTTCATCTTGACACATCTATCTTCCCTCTCTAAATTTTCATTATAATTTCCGACCTTTAAATTAAGATCAACTTAGTTAGAGAGATGTCATACTAATATTTTTTTAATAATGATAAAGCACAACTTGATAAGAGTTAAAAAATAATTATTATTTATATGAGTAATACTGAAAGCTTTATATGCATTCGAAATGAATTATTTCAAACAATAGAATTGAGTTGAATTCTAATATTTGAAGATTCATTTTAAATGCATGTATTTTATAAAAAAATTATTTCAATTCAATTTTATTAATAGAATTCAACTGATTTTTTTAAAAAAAAATGATTTCAAATGGTGTGACATTCAATTTTATTAATAGAATTCAATTGATTTTTTTTAAAAAAAATTGATTTCAAACAGTGCGACATGGATTGGCTTGCCTTCATGGTATCTTTTCAATATTTGATAATTCAATATTTTTTCTCACTTGAAATGTATTCAAAAGGTATTAAAAAATAATTTAGCAATATTGATATGATCTTAATTAGCCTATGATGGGTTTATGTTGAAGGCCCAAATGGCAATCCAAGAATAAAAGGGATGCGAGAGGTGAATTGGGTTTTAAAAAATTAAAACTAACTTAAGCACAATTTAAAGTAAGATAATTGCAAGTAAGTAAATAGTAAGAAAATAAAGAAGGCAAGAAATTTTTATAATGGTTCGGTGCTCTTTGCCTACATCTACTTTAAGTCTTCTTTTTGAATGAAAATCAAGCCTTCTACAACTTTTTGTTTTCTCTAGATTGAGTAATCCTCAGAAGAAAATTTGAGGCTTTTGACACTAAAAAAACACTCAATATAATCACATCAAGGATGTAGATTTTTCAATGAAGTTCTAAATTTTAATTGGATTACTAAGTGTACGAAAACACAAAAAAGGTTTAAGCAAGGATTTTTCAATGATTTCAAATCCAAAAACATATGTTTAAACCAGCAACCAACCTCTCATTAAATAGCCAAGAAAAATATGGCCATTAAAGCTTATAAGCAATTTCAATGGTCATATGAAAATATAACCGTTGGACTATCAGAAGTCTAGTGGTCGATCGATCTAAACCGATTGACCTGCAGCCTATGCAGGTCGGCCATCAGACCTAAATAGAAAGCAATTTGACTTAGCTTTTCAAGACTTTTTCAAGTCTAATCGACTGTTTTAGGATCCGATCGACTGCACATATTCGATTTTAAATTTTTATGTTAATTTTATATTAATTACGATTCATAACCTAATCTAAACTATTTTTTATATTCATTGAGCCTTATGCACTTAATGTCTTACTTAATTTTACATATAATTCTTAGGAAAAATAAAATATACAAATACACTTTTTTTTTTTTCGAACATCGATACATCGGATGGTTTTTCAAGTTTGCATTATATCACTTCTGACTCATGTACTTAAGCTTTTATAGGATCGAGTATCTTTCGGATAAATGCATACCTATTTAAGTCATCATAACTTAAATGTATTATTAGTAGCTTAGTCAATATTTTGTTATCATCAAAATATGAATTATAAAACTTAAGGATCAACATATAGCCCATACATCTCGCATGCATTGAATTTGCACTAGTTGAGAGGAGAAGAAAGCATTAAAAAAAAGAAAAAAAAGAAAAAAAAGCTCCAAATCGAAGTGCCAAAGTCAATTCATCCCCACCTCCCCTTGCAAGCCGGCATGCTGGGCCTAGTGGTCATATTTTGTCTGGTAGATGTCCGTAAATGAGAGGCAACTACCTGATTCTACTGTATGCGTCTCATTTTCTTTATCGATAGTGGTATTCAATCTTTGGATGAAAGGTGTATAAACTATTACATGTCTGTAAACAACGATCAAGAAGCATAGGGATGCACTACTCTTGATTTTTTTTGGTTGCATAGGAATAAAAATTTACTGATATTAATGGTCTTCCTGGATCTTCTGTCCAAGGAATAAGAATAAAAAAACATAGCACTTGTTGCACCAAAAATTCTTGTGCTAAAAAAAATTAAAAACCATCATTGCTAACCCATATCGCGAAAAGAAAAGAAAAGTTATCATTAATTGATTCAGACATATTTATCTGAATTCCCAAAGGGTGGCCATGAATTACCTTCCAGCCGTTTATCATGCGTGAACCATCCGTCACCAGTAACGTTGATCAGCCAGACCGTTTCAAAGTCACCTTAATTCCTGTGCGGATATCAATTCTTTACTGATGAATCTCCTGAGCATTTTCCGTAGGCTCTTAGCAGTATAATCCACCACAATCCTACGATGCAAAAATGGTGGCACGTAGAATCTTAGATTATATTTAAACGAGATATTTTAAAAATTTATAAAATTTTGAAATATAATATTTTAAAAGACAACAATTTAAAATTTCAAAAGCTACATGTTTGAATAGTTGTTTCTAAAAATAAAATTTTTTCTGAGAAATTTTTTTCTAAATTTTATACTGTTGTTTTTATTATAGAAAAAAAAATGCTATCATACAATTTTTTCTTAGCATTATTTTTTATTATAGAAAATAAGAAATATATTATATATTTTTTATAATTTTTTATAATTTATTATATTATTATTAATATATTTATTATTAATACATAAATATTTATTATAATATACATATTTTATAATATTTATAATGAATATATGAATGTCTACTATAATATTATAGAAGTAAATTGTAATTTTTTATTTTTATTATAATATATAATTTTATTAATTATTATTAATATATAAATATTTATTATAATACTATAGAAATATATTATAATTTTTTAAGTTGTTATGCAAACTAATAAATTTCTAAATATTATATGATAAAAAATAATAACTATAAAAATTTAGATAATATTTTCTGATACAATTGACATTTCAAACTTTTTTATATGAGATAAATATTACAATTCCAAAGATAGGCATTCAAAAAAATCCATAACTAAAATCATACATCTAAAAGAAAATGTAATTCAAAAAACTAGCATTCAAAATAGGTCATACGATCTATTTGCAAATATAATACTAATTCAAATTAACAATCCTCCAGGTAAAATCAAAAAATCACCAACATAACCAAAGTTCTCACAATCATTTCTTATTTTTCATTTTTAAGGAAGGACAACATTCATTTCTTTTTATCCTCCTCAGAAATATTGGTTGTAAAATGATCACAACTAATCAAGTGACCAGCTTTAAGCCTATTTTTCTTTGTGAGGTAATTTCATCCATTCTTCATTAATCTTTTTCTATTGATTTAAATAACCAATAATATTAAATGCTTAACTAAGTTTTATAGAAGACTCTTTCATCACCCTACCTTAGTTGGTAAGCACCTTCCCGACAATCTTGTTACTGTTGTCATTCGCTAATGTTGCCTTCAAGCTTCCTTCAAAGGAAGCCCTCGAGGGAATAGTAAAAGATATTGAAGTATGGCTATCCTCTAATTCATCCTCTAACTCATTTTTAGTAATTTCTTTGTCAATCTTTTCCTCCATCTTAGTAAAATCTTGAGTCTCTTTTCTTATAGTATGATTTTTTTTTCAAATATCTTTACATTATAAAAATAACGTTGAACCTAAAGATTCAGTAATATATGTTTTAATGATAATAAAAATATTGATTGACGAATTAATGTAATGCTTAAATTTATGATGATATGATAAGTATGATAATCGGAACAAACCTAGATATGAGCAAAATTTCATCCGACATATACTTAATTTATAAAAAACTCGAATAAAATGCAAGAAGTCCAAATTGGAGAAAAATAATGTCAAATTAATTACTGTCCAATGCAAGGTCCAAAGGAAAGCTTTCAATTTATGAATTTTATTTTTTCCAAGAACGCATTGTAATAAGTGTGCATAGGGCTCAAAACCCTTTGAAGATAATTTAGATTAGGTTTCGAATAAAAAATTAATGAGAATTAATTAAAAAAATCTAAAATCAAGGATGTGCGATTGACCAAACGTGAGAACAGTTGACTAAAGTGGATCGTATCAGAGAACTACCTAAAAGGTAGCTCTCTGAATAGTCCTGTAGTTGACCACTGTAAGCTAGGTTGGTTAGCTAGCATAGGCCTAATGGCTGACCGGCCATAGCTTGAGTGATCAATCATAGGGCTTTAACAGCCTCAATAATCATATTTTTATTTAACCGTTGGAGCTGTCCTTGAGCCCAATGACCATTTTTTTTTTTGCTTATAAGATGGAGAGTTTATGGCTAGTGTAAACTTAGAAAAATCAGTTGACAATTATTGGAAAAATCTTTGTGAAAGGAGTTTGTGAGCTTAGTATATATATTCATTTCTTCTCAAGTTTAGAAGCTATAATTGCATATCTTTATTTCTTATGAGAGTGTTTTTTCTTCTTTCTCTTATAAAGGAAATTGAGGGTTTGCCCTTAATCCAAAAGAAGGATTGTGAGAATTCCTTCTAAGCCTATGAAAAGGAGTATATAAAGGTTTGGTCCTCACTCGATTGAAAGAGAATCTGTATAATAAAAATTCCAAAGAGAAGTTTTGGATAGCAGATGTAGATAAAAAGTACCGAACTACTATAAAAATTCTTGTGCCTTATTTATTTCTCTTATTCTTTATTATAAAAATTCTTGTGCCTTATTTATTTCTCTTATTCTTTATTTACATGCAATTGTATCTTATTATTTTTACCTTGTCTATCTAGGATTTATATTTAATTTAAAATATTTGAATTTATGCTTTATTTTTAAATTATTCACTTATTTTAAAGCATTTAGTTTTTTGAATTTAACTTTTTAAAAAACCCAATTTATCCTCTCTCTAGGGTTGCCTGGGAATAACAAATTTCTTGTAACAAATTTCTTATTCCCAATAATGACTTGTTCCTAAAAGTAACAAATTTTTTGAAAAACCCAATAATGACTTATTCCTAAAAGTAACAAATTTCTTGTTAAGTCTATAAAATAAGTTATAGAGGCATCAATACAATATTAACATTTTTACGACCAAGACTATAAAATTAATAATCTAAATTATATAAACTAACAAACATATTTACCTTTATATAAGTATCCTAAGTTTCTCTCTCTACAGTCACAATTTTCCTTTTATTATCCCATCTAAGTACCCACTTGCTTCTTTCCCAATCAACATGTCTTAGACTACATTGAAATAGAATGACAATGTTTTTAATCCTTTACTTGGTGCATAACTTGATCTTAAGACCATAGCCAAGTAATTTAATTTGCAATGCCTTCTCAATAGTAGTTGCATATTTAGGTTTGAATTCATTATCTGTATTGCACTTCTCCTTGTCTTGAACTTTTAGGTGGGTTCCATTAACTTGTCAAGCCGTGCAATTGTCCATGCTCTTTTATTTTTTCTTGGACCTATACATTGAGCAAACTTATCCTACTACATTAACATATATAATGCATTTTATAAAAATGACAATATAATGTAGCACAACCTATATATATTGCTCAAGAGCATATTTAAATAACATTATTCCCTTACAATACAATAGGGACACCATCAAAGTACACGATATTACAAACAAATATTTATTATAGTGATGGATTACAAATTACAAATAAATAGAAACAAGCATATAATCAGTTCATATAAATTATTTACTTTCTTTCCAATTAAAGTACGTTTGTTATGCTAAATTATATCTAAAATTAGTTTATGCATTTAATGTCTCAATTATTATTATCAACTCACCCTGTGCATATACTTCTTGGATGTCTATTTTTACTCTAATAGATTTAAATTCATTCCTTATCTTGATTAGAGGAAATAGTGGACCCCTAAGAATAGCCCATCCTAAACCAAAATACTTTTCTATCACATTTCTAGCAGCATACTTCATATTAAAAAATTCTTGAAGATTATTGGTTGGATATTGTTGCCCATGATAAGGGAAAAGAAACTGATCAGAATTTGTGTACCTAACATAGATAATATAATATTAACCTATATAGTATAAGAACATATTTAATTTCATGAATTGTTAAAAAATATATTCTTTATTTATCTATAACAAATATTTGATACTAATTTTATATATCATGCTGTATTTTAACTCATTTTTCCTAGTTATAGCATCTGAAAGTACTTTATTATTAGCAAAAAATCCTTTCCACCTAGTTAAAATATAAATTAACTCCATGTTTTGTTAGCATACCACCAATACTCTAGTGATAATCTCTCCTTTTGACTTTAGTATCTAGATTTATCTTCTAAAGGCACTCTCATCCTAATGTATGTTTCATCCAAAGTGCCCAAATAATTGTAAAAACTAAGTAACTTGATGTGTTAATATAGATAAAAAATTGTTATATACATTATTTATAATGAAACAAATTTTAAAGTAAACCATTTCAATCTGTGATCAATATAATTCTCAAGAACTAACTCTGATGTCTTTAATAACTCTCCTTATTATTGGATAATAATATTTAATGTTATAAAATTACTTATTAACAATCTCTCTTGATCTAGTGAAGTTAAAGTTCACAACTCAATTTTTGACATAATAATATAGGGTACGTAAAAGCATAGCCACTTATTCATCTATTAGCATGAGTGTGATTGGCTTTAAAACCACCTCTAGTTTTAAGTATTTTGTATAATTTAATGAAATTATGCCTATCCATCCTAAGTTATACTGTAAAAGTATTATCAGGCTCATAGTCCATTGTATCCTCTCCTTATTTCTGTAAAAATTAAGGATGCATCTTTGCCTTTTCATAAATTATTTTTTAATGTGCAAAACTCATGCAATAATACCCACTTCGAAAGCCCATGTAGTACTATATGATATATGCTATTTAAACTTGGGCAAGCCTTATAATGAAATTAATCTTAATATGTACATTTTTTTTTTAATTACAACATGGGATTATCTTCTTGTTTATTCAATTATAATAAAAAATCTCTTATGGCATAAAAGTAAATGTAATAATAGAGTATTTTGGTTTTTAAGAACTACAATAAGAAAGCTAAGGCGTAATGCAACCAATCAAAGGTCTAAGGTAACGGTTTGTCATGAGAAAGTTGAGTTCAAGGAATAATGATTTCGAGCACCCTTTGTGGGCCTAAATTAGTTTGCTTCCTGAATGTATAATGCCGAACGTAGACACTTATTTATATTTTAATGGTTCTTTTATATGCCTGGACTTCATTTCTCATGAAAACCAAAGAAATTTTAAATTTTTCCTATATCATCAAAAATGAACATATATCAAATGGTCACTACATCCAATAGACCCTATCAACCTTTTTGCAAAATATTTTTAATAATAGAAAAGATACTCTCGGATAAAGAAAGAGAACTTAGAAATTACACCATGGTTGTAACATAAGAAAAGGAATCCCAAAAAAGTGATATAGGATCCAATCTATACATTTCCCCCAAAAAAAAAACAAAAAGCCATAAAAAAATCACTGGAAAAATAAAGGAAAGAACAAAGAGCAAGTAGGAAAGAGGGGAGATCCATTCGCTTATCACCGCCAAGGACCTCATGGATAGGTTTCTTCCATCCGAAAAGGCAGTAGACTTTGGCCTTCGTAGATAAAGCGGACGGCTTCAATTTCTTGTTATCATCAGAATCTAATGACGATGAGAAATTTTGTCGATGATTTTCTCAATCACAGACAGGCAGAAAGAGAGAAGGCAAAGATCACAATCGTAATATTAGAGATGTTTTGATGAGGATAAAATTAGAATAATAAAAAAATAATAAAGAGATTGTTCTGGTCTTTGACTAAAAATATTGAAGAATAGAATTGTCACGAGGAAGCGACTAAAATTTTATGTAACTATATAATGTATTCAAATCGAGATTCAAATCGTAGGTTCAGGCAATGGAAATTTCACACTTGCCGGCAAGTCAGTGTCATGGTCTGAAACGTTCAGCTAAGGTCTGGAAAGAAGCCCATTATATTGCTTCAGGTCTACTCGATCCAACGGATGCCAGTCCAGGCTCTCAACTTGCCGAACACCGACACGGCCCATTATTGCGTCAATTTTTCCAGGAGGAGGAATCCAGAGCATCGGACAAAATCCGCGTTCTTATCGCAAAGCCCCGAGAATCCGCCAGTATGCCTCTTTTGAACGGATCCGTTTCTCGCTTGCTCCTCCTGTAGCAGGGGCTGCCGCAGTCGAACCGACTTCCCTCGCCGCGAATAGCGTCATTCGAAGCTAGGAAGCCTCTGAAGGGAGGGAAGCAAGGGGAGCAACCTCGAATGGGTCAGGCGAGGGACCGCGGCGGCCTCCCCACCGCCAGATCCGGAGGCGTATCTCGCCGGCGGCAGATCCGGAAGAGCTTCAACAACCTCAAGATCACCCTCCTCTGCGGCTTCATCACCATCCTCGTCCTCCGCGGCACCATCGGCATCGGTAACCTCGTCGGCCCCGGCGCCGGCGCCGACTCCGACCAGAAGGTCAACGAGGACATCGACCGCATCCTCAGCGAGATTCGCTCCGACTCCGACCCCGACGACAACGAGCCCCCACCCGTCGACTCTGCCTCCAACTCCACATCCCTCGCCGCCGACAACTCCACCGCCACCGCCGCCGCGTTGGCTGCGGCGGCCAAGAACTACACCCTCGGCCCCAAGATCTCCGACTGGGACGGGCAGCGGCGCCGGTGGCTAGGTGAGAACCCCGGGTTCCCGTCTCGGGTCGCCGGAGGCAAGCCCCGGATCCTCCTCGTCACCGGATCGCCGCCCAACCCTTGCGACAGCCCCATCGGCGACCATTACCTTCTGAAATCCACCAAGAATAAGATCGACTACTGCCGGCTCCACGGTATCGAGATCGTCTACAACATGGCCCACTTGGATCGGGAGATGGCCGGGTACTGGGCCAAGCTCCCGCTGATCCGGCGCCTGATGCTTTCCCACCCGGAGGTGGAATGGATCTGGTGGATGGACAGCGATGCTTTCTTCACCGACATGGCCTTCGAGATCCCGCTGTCCCGCTACGACGCCCACAATCTCGTCATCCATGGCTACCCGGATCTCCTCTTCGACCAGCATTCTTGGATCGCCCTCAACACCGGCAGCTTCCTCCTCCGCAATTGCCAGTGGTCGCTGGATCTCCTCGACGCCTGGGCTCCGATGGGCCCCAAGGGGCCAGTTCGGGAGGAGGCCGGCCGGATCCTCACTGCCAACCTCAAAGGCCGGCCAGCCTTCGAGGCCGACGACCAGTCCGCCTTGATCTACCTCCTATTGTCGCAGCAGGATCGGTGGGGCGACAAGGTCTACGTTGAGAATTCCTACTACCTCCATGGCTTCTGGACTGGGCTGGTGGAGCGCTACGAGGAGATGATGGACAAGTACCACCCGGGCCTCGGGGACGAGAGGTGGCCCTTCGTGACGCACTTCGTCGGCTGCAAGCCGTGCGGCAGCTACGGGGATTATCCGGTGGAGAAGTGCCTCGGTAGCATGGAGAGGGCCTTTAACTTTGCTGACAACCAGGTCCTCCGGCTTTATGGCTTTGGTCACCGGGGCTTGTGGAGCCCCAAGATCAAGCGGACCAGGAACCAGACGGCGACCCCTCTCGAGGTCAAAGAGCAGCTGAGCCTCCAAGCTCGAATATCCAGTCGATGAGCAGCATTGGCCCGCCCATGCACTCTATTAGCTTGTCACTCGAGGTCAGCTCTGTGCCATTTGTTGTGAGATAGCTTCTTCGGCTTAATCATGTTTAACTCTTTTCATAGCATCGCACTCTCTGATTTTTATCCTTGTGCGAACCATAAGGAGAGAAAAAAAAAAAAAAAAAAAAAAATCTTTTTAACTTCTTCATCAAATAGCAAGTACAATATAATGAATCGGTGAAAGGCTCAAGTATATGTCAATGCTATTGTTTTGCTTTGCTATTAAAGAAAGAAGAAACCGTGTAACTACTCAATTTATGTGAAATTTACTCGCCAAGTTGGGAGGCTCTCATCTTTTGGGAAGATAATGTAGATGCTCGCATTCAAAAATTTTGCAGTTAATCAACTAGCCTCCAAGATTCAAGATCAGAGACGTTATTAATTTTCACAACGGAGAGCTTTTGGTCCTTGTTACTCTAAAATATCTACTAGCACTAGGTGTAAAGGATAAACGAAGATCGAACTACCTCTCCCTTCATGCTGCAAACTTTAATTCCAATCTCAATTTTTTCTTTCAATATTGGATTAAAAAAATATCTGAACGAAAAACATAACGACTTGTGGGTTCCTATTCCACTTTCACTTATGCCTGAACCAAGCAAATCCATGGGTTTAGAAGTGTTGTAATGTTAGTAGGATTATGTTGTAGAATTGCTTCAATCTCTTTATAGATGAGTTTTGTGAGAATTTGTTGACAATTTGGTGAATTAAATGTTGGGTAACTCATCATTGCTTTTGCTCTTCGCAGTGGATTTTTTGAGGCAGTCCTCTGTTTTTTCCTCTTTGCCTTAATTTTCTGTTCTTTTTTAATTATAGTAGTATGGTTCTTTTTAAAAACAAGAATCTGTTAGAAAAATAAGATCATTTTTTGCCTTTTGGAAGATCCTAGTAATAGACTTTCCCAGAAACCGCGGGTACCCAACCATGGACCGTCTAGCATAACTAAGTATCTTTCTTTCTTTCTTCCCCTCTCTTTTGCATAAAGTGACCTTCTTTCTTTATTTTGACCCCACCTTAACATGTAAGAATTGATCCAACATTTAGTAGAAAAGCAAACTCTAAATCATCCTTTTTTTGTTTGTTCGTCTTTTATCTGTTAAAACCTATGTTTTGTGGAGCTTGATTCTACATTACCGATGTTGTTATTTGTACATCATTTGTTCATTCATTCTTGTTATTTTTCTCCATCCTTTTCTCTTCTTCTTTTTTCACTGTGGCCCATTACAAATCATAACTTGAGCTAATTGGATGCAATGAGGAAATGAAGTTCATTTGGAAACTTTTTGAGCTGAATCATTCATCTTTTTGGGCAAGACAATAAGGTTGTTCCATCGTGACTTGGTTGTGACAAGTAGGGCTGCAAATAGGTCAGGTCATTTGGTGATCCAACTCAGTCACAACCCGATTAACCTAACATGATCTGTATTTGAAGATCCATGGATTGAGTTGGGTTTAAAAATTAAACCCGATCTAAATTATGAGTCAATTTTGAGTTTTGTATTTTTCAACTTGATCTGACCTGTATACTATTTGAGTCTAATTTAGGTCAAGAAAAAATGTGCCCGACCCAATTCAAAAACCTTGATCATATAAACCTCCTTTTCCTTTACTCCAGATATCTTTTCTAATTCATTTATTGAATTGTTATTTTAACTAATTCCTCTTTATCATCTTAACTAGATTGCCTCTCATATATTTTTACTTAATTATAATTAACTATTAATATTTTATTATTTATTTTAGTGGTTTCTTATTTTTACTACCACTAAGTGTTTGTGTACTAAAGGTTGTAAATTCAAAAATGATGATTACTTGGACAAAATCAAAAGTTTTTGAATAAAAATTCAATTTTAAGTTGATTCTTTTAGTTTTATTTAAAATTTTTTAGTTAGTTTATGTTTAATTAGAAATTATTATATTTTAGCTATAAAAAAAATATTGAGATATATGACTCCGATCTAAATCCAAATATTTTGGGCTAAGTCTTGGTCATACTAGACCTCAATTTGATTTGAATGATCTGTTGGGCTTAAAATCTTTTCCATGTACTTGACCTGATCAACCATTGAGTTGCGTCCGAATCCAAAATCATGATTAGGATATAAAATCAAGTAGAATCAGAATCAAGCATATCTCAGTCCAACCCCACCCATTTGTAGCCTTAATCATAGGTTTGAAATAGGAAAGTGACTTCTTAATACATGAAGGTAAGGATGTGTATACCTGACCCTCTCGAGACCTTGCAATAATAGGAGCCTGGTGTGCTCGGACACTCTTTATCCTTGATCTTTTTGGTGGATCTCCACAAAGAGGTCAATACCTAGTATAGAATAATAGCATGATAATTCATTGGGAGAAGATGATAATGATGATGGAGGATTTCCATGATTGAAAGAAGTCTCAATCCAACATATCATTGACCGAACACCTTAAAGTGTCACATGAAGGTCTATTAAAGTGAACAAACAACAAGATAAAAGGGGTATGGTTTGTTTTCCTGTCTGTAATGATTTTGAACCAGATTCAACATATCATGGCTATGTTATTGCATTGGATTAGGCCATCAAAAAATGATCAATGTTGCAAGACTTAGAAGCATTTCATGGTGTGTTGAAGGTGAGAATTGCATTGGCTAGATATATATTCATATTCCATCAGCTATGTGAGAAACAATACTTGACATCAAACGTAATGTCTGCCTAAATTTCGCCAGGGTTTATCCTTTCATTCCAAGAGTATGACAGTCCGATAGCAAAAGATCGTAGAGGTTTCGTGGACATTGCCAAATTGGTTGGACTGCAAGATTTCAATCAATAGTCTGTGGTGTGTGCATAAGAGAAGATGAGAATTCATTCTCATTTCAGAGGTCTGAAGTGAAAACTGAAGAAATCACTTCATGGCAGTAGTTAACTTCAACAAATAATACAATAAAACTTAAAAATAAACATATGGGATTAAACATATAGGATAAGCGATCCAAAAACATTCAAACATTTCTTTTACGAAATGGCACTGATTCATAAGAGATCATCTTCTTCTTTTTCTTCACCAATTTTGCATGCATGCGATGACCATTGACTGTTGTCATCTTAGCAATCTTTTGTGGGCAACAGCATCTGTACTTTTCTATCACTGATGTTGATGACCATTATTTTCCTCATAAAAGTAGTGCCGTTGGATGTGGACCTTGCTACCAGTGCCTTGATGTTATGTTCTTGGACTATTAGGATCCTGAAGCCTGCTTTAATGGATAAAGGTAGTTTGGTTTTAATCAACTGTATGAATCTTCAAGTTTATGACTGTAGCAATGATGTTGATAGCTGTTATTCTGTTTTGTGTCTTCACTGCCATAGCATCTAGTTTAATGTTCTAACTGTTCTAAACTAGTCTGCTGCTATATTGTTTTAGCTAATGAATTTTTCAGTAGCATAGTAGTCCGTTGTTGAATTTATAACTGCAATTTGAACTCGTGGGAGTGGATGGCAGTGTTGTGTACTAAGTTTTATGACCTGGAAGAAAGGACAAGGCAAGAAATCATCTTCAAATTCTTCTCTGTTGCTAGACTCAAAAAGAATTCTGGTTCTGTTAGCGTGTTGCTTTCATTAGATGGTAGAGCCTCATGATCCTACTTAAAGCAACAGTCAACTAGCCCTGTCCCATTTATTTTGGTGGAGAGACCATATGCGGCATTACTGGTGGTTGCATTTATTCAAATCCGTTAGCTATCTGCATAGAAAATGAAATGTCATGCACTTGTCTGCTTGCTTACATGTTTCATAGATTTTATTGTTATGCTTCTATACTAGTCCTTAACCTATATCCAATTCTGAGACCTGGAAAAATTATATGATCTCGTTAAGGATGACCAGTCAACCTTTTTAGAGGGAAATAACTTAGCTTTACCTCCTAAATCACCAATATCAGCTTGGTAACTACTTGTCATCAGATATGGTTTGCTGGTTTTACTTGGACTTCTCCATCTTTTCCAGTCAATCAGAAATTCTGATCACCATTTGTGGCAGAGCTAGAATGAATAAATAAGGATGTGTTAGAGAAAGCCAGACCAACCCAGGATTAAGTATTATTGAAGAACGGAGTCATGTGCAACAGATTTCTGGTAAGCATGGTTGCATACGTCCAAAAGTGAACACTAGACAAACAGGTTATAGTTTGATATCCACTAATGATAAAGCGGATGCCAGATGAATGGTATAATGTTTATGAGTTATATCTTTAATTGCTGCCAATATTTTATTTTATGCATGGCAATTTTCCTTTCTAAGAAATTTGAATTTCTCACTCAAACAAAAGGTGACACATATTAAAGTACAAATCAGATGCTTGTCATACGATGATTATTTTTGTAAGTACTATGAGCTCGTTAATATGCTTCTGCTAATGGAACATATACATTGGAAACGTTGGATGATTGAAATAATATGGTATTAAAATGGCATGGTAGGAGGCTGGCTGTGGTCCAGTTTTTTCTGGCTAGCAGAGATCGTGAATCTTTGGGCTGAGAAATATTTAAGCAAGCCCCAGTTTGGTCGGCTTGGTTGTCGGCCCCCCCCCGGTTGCGAGCCATCCGAGAAAGATGGGCTGTCCCCTGTCCGTCCATGTTTGGTCTTTTGCGCGGTGAAGGATAATTGAATTTTATTCGCGCGCTCGGCATACGATCTACGCCAGCGGTCATCGAGTTAAGAAAGGGTAGCGTCAACTGTGATGCCAAGCAGCAGAAATGGAGGCCTCTCTTTCTCCTTGCAATGCTCTTTGATTCTGTCGCCCCGCAAGGATGCCACAAGTTGAAGGTGAGGGAGCAAAGTCTCTCGTCGATGTTGTGGGGGCAACGGTCGATGGCCGGATTAGTTTGAGGAAAGGGATTGGGGATCTGTGAGGGTTAAGGGCTCGTTGAAAGAACTGAGTCAGCTATTTTGTTCTTTTTCAGTTACCGTGTTCCTTTTTTTTTTTTTTTTTTTTGCCCTTTTAAGGTGCGTGATATATAACATTTAGGAATTATTACAATTTAGATTTTATAGTTTGAAAGGTTTTTTATTTTAAATTTTATAATTAGTAAAATGTTAAAATAAATCTTTATAATTATAGCACTTAAAATCTTCCGTCCATCCGAGGACAGACCGCGTTTAATGACTTAGCATGTGCGAAGCACCCTTCATGAATTAATCCTTCATTTCCTCTTTTCAGTACTCGTTTATTTTTTTTTTATTTGCCAGGCAAACCAGAAATCGTAATGCGATTAACATTATAAATATGTGTTGATGAAAGCTATGTTATAGAAAATATTATTTAGATTTTTGTTAGTTGTGATGTTGTTTACCATAATGTAGTCTGTATTCAATTTATGAATAAATCTCAAATAAATGCTAAGTAAGTGGTTTGTGTAGCCAAACATCAAATTTTATTCACCTTTAATCAGTATAATTTTGTTGTGATCAGCGGATACATAAGCTTAAAGCTATTTAATCAAGAGATGTCAAATAATTTTATTCAACTTCTAAGATAGCTTTAGTTCACCTTGAATTGTGAAATAAAAGTTAGCAATTATCCATTTATTCCAAATTATTCAATCAAACACCTATCTAGGTTTATTCAAATTTTCCAACTAAATAAAATTATAGATTTATTTATAAAAAAAAGGATAACTTTGAATTTGAAGGAATACAAAGAAAAAAAAATAGTCTATTCATTTTTTTTCCACTTATAAAAAAAGTCCTTTCACAATGTTAGGTATTTGTTTCATTTATTTTTCTAAGTTACATGGTAAATGAGTTAGTAATTGGTGCATGCCCACCTTATTTATGAACTTAAGTTTTTTTCACAATACTTTTGATTATTTGTGAGTGATGTTGTAAATAAAAAGAAGACCAAGAATAAAGAAAATGGTACAAAAGACTGTAAGCTTGGAATGAAGCCTCTAACATCTCGTTTGGTTCACTATATAAGATTGGAGTGGCATGAGATTACCAAATCTATGATATCCCATATCCATCGAATGGGATTAGATTGGATAAAGGTGTTTGAGATGTAGGATTGGATTGAATTGGCAATCTCATGATAGTGTTTGGAAAGCATGCTAAGAAGGTTAGATTGGATTGAATTAGCTTTAATTTTTTCAAATGCCTCTTTCTTACTTTTCCTAATTGTATTGGATTGTTTTATGTACTTATTAAATTTATTTATTAAATATTTATTGCATAAATTTTTAATTAAAATAATAATATTTTATTGTTAATATTTACATAAGTATTAGTAATAATTATTTTTATTGCATAAATATGATTTGTTCAATAATACATAAATTTTACTTAAATAAAATAACATTCATTAAAAATAATAATAATATTATTAATATATTTATTAAATAATTTATTTATAATATGTACTACTAATATAAATATTATTAAATCAAAAATATTTACATAATCAAATTAATATTTAATTTATAATTTATATAATGCTATTTTATTTTTATATTTTATAATAATAAATATGTATAAATATTATATGATTGATTTATATATTTTTATAAAATAAATTTATTTTTAATTGATAGAATATATGTAATAAAAATATTAACTTAATTAAAAACATTCCTAAATGTAGGTTCTTTGGGAGAGGAACAAGGGGCAATTGTGTCATTTGAATCTCAATGCTAAGGAGGATTATGGGTTTCGCGATTCCATCTTAATTGGTATGCCAAACCCAAATTTTTGATGGGGCCAAAGGATCTAATCCTATCATTTGAGAATCAAACACTGGATTGGATTGGTAGTTCAATACAATCGCGTCCAATACCATGTATCAAACGGAGTTTAAAAAGATGAGATTAGAGCTTGGATTTTGCAAAAAAAATTAAAATACACTCTGATTGAACCCATGAGCTTAAAGTTTAGCTGCAATGCTTTTATAATATTTTTTAAAAAAAATTAAATTTTAATTTGATTCATCCAGAAACCATTCCTCAATCTAGATTGAAACCTTGACTCATTGTCTTTATGCCTTTGGTCTTCTTATAACTTACGGCATCCTCCATATGCAACCAAAAGAATGGTACCAAAAGTCATGAGTTTATTATGCATTAGTATCAGAGAACCGATTGCTTGCTTCTAATAATTTTTTTCATATCAAAAGTTGTGATTGATTGATTGATCATGGATACAAGATGATTGTTGTACATTATTCTTTTCAGTAAGCCGATGGTAAATGGTTAAGGGAATCCTTGGTATTCATTAGTTTCTGACGGTAATTTCAAAATCTAAAATCCACTGGATTCATAAAAAAAAAAACTGCTGTTCAAAAGCTTGACAACTTGGAAAGTTCCACCAGCGTCCTGTCACGTCGCGATCCATGAGCCCCACAGAGGAGACAAACCCCATCTCTAGTTGCTGCAATGGACAGTGATTAAGATAACTAACCATCAGATGGTCCAGCCTATTCCTTTAGGAACCTTTATAGCTTCTCTTTAGCTCTAATCATTATTTAAACATTAATTGACCGGTAATTGGGGAACAACCTAGCGAGAGCAAGCAAGAGATGCAGAAAATTCTCGGCTAACGCAGATTAAAAATCAATAGCTTTTAGGGTCCGCTCGGTATGGAATTAAAAGAAATAAAAATTTAATGTTGTAATTTTTCATCTTCTTCTAAATTTATTTAATATAATATTATTTTTTTTAAAAAAAAATAATTTTTGCTCCTTTACTTTCAAATATTATAATCAATATGATCTTAAATAATCACATCATTCTTTCTCATCTTATTATTTTTATATTAATAAAATTAATAAAATATTAATAATATTTTAACATAATTATAAAAAAATATTTTACATTGCTTAGAGTGTAACCTTTATTTTTTTTTTTTATGTATTTTGATCTCGTACCAAATGCCTCCTTACTTTAATACCAACAAGCCGATGAAACATGGCGAAAACGCGCAAACCCCTGTCTCTCGTGAGGCTTCCCCTGTTTTCTTGATCTTCTTCTTCTAATAAGCAACCCCAATTGGGTTGATTCAAAGATGCGGAAATAAGCCTCGCGATAAATGGAGGACGTTTAACCCGGAGTCCTAGTAGCCAATCGGCAACAAAAGTTGGTCCGCCATAGACTCTAGGGGAAAAAAAGGGTGCATGACCTAGCCGTCTGGCCTTGATGGACAACCAGTCTTTTGTTCTAACGTGCTAGTCATTGACCGTGGGCAAGGTCCACCACGTTTCCCAATACCATGTAAGCTGGTACGCGCTTAAGCAGGAGAAAAGGATAGGTTGACAGCCTCAACGATGGTATGGTCAATTTGGAGCTCTGCAAGGTTGAGGAGGAAGAAGCAGAAGAGATGCATCCTCTCTGCTCATTCTGAAAGTAATCGTAGATCTTAAAATGGATGTCTTTATTAGTAATCAGTAATTACCTAGTCATTAGAACCGAGATTGTGATGAGGCAGGCAAAGTTTTAATCAATGATTTCATTGGTGCATGGCAAAATATTAAAAGAAAAATATTAGTGTGATTAAATAGATTCACATTCTTTTCATATCTCAAATAAGCAGATTTAAAATTTATTAAAAGATCAATTTAAATAATATAAAAAAGATGAAAAAAAGAGTAAAGAAATTTGATTGATAACGATTGCAATAGAATATATATATATATATATATATATATATATAAGCTAATAAAAAAAGTATAGTTTGATTTACAAGCATTTATTAATAAATAAATATTATGCATCGTATAGCTTCAAAGGCATAGATATTAGCTAGGCTTCTAAAAAATCTTTTTAGGCACTTTTTTTTTTTACTCATCTGCCTTATCTTCTACTTTCTTTCTTTATTGATCCCTTGATATGTAATCATCTCTTTTGAGCCTTCATAGTAATAAAAAGTTTCTTTTTCAAGTTTTAAATTCTTTCTCTCTCCTATCTTTTATCCCCTAATGAATATATACAAACTTAATCTCTAAGCTAGGGTTCGACCAAGGATATCTAGAGTTATATATTGTGCCTCCCTCTTGATTGACATTAGAATATTGAAAAGAGGATTTCGAGAATACGGCAAAGAAGAATCTCAATGATCGAGACGTCTTCAGCTTTAAAGATAAGGATGGCATCAATTTGTGCAATAAATTAATCAATTAATTTAAGGTTAACAATAATCATACGCATCTCTTTTCTACTTAGATTTGAGCTTAGAGGGAAATCGATTTGATTTTCAAATAACATGCTCATAATACAAGTGCAACCTATGTTCTGGAGCCTCGCCATTGGAGATAGAATATATCCATGCATATCCTCCTTGGTTTGGGATAGCTATTCGGAATGACCAGGTGGGCACCTTTGATAACAAAAGGCTCATATGGTATATAATAATGATGAGCTAAGACAATGAGATGAGCAAAAGATACCTACTTGGAACCTATTTCCTAATGTCACCAATGTTTAAGACTCATTAAGCCATCTACGTTTATGCACTTATGCATGCAAGTTTGCTTATAAAAAAAATTAATCATAACAAGAGAGAAAGAGAAATAATTTGATTTTACTGCTTTAGTTTGAATTGTTTATATATAAACGACATTCGAATCACTTTTTGATCATAAATAATCTATCCATTGTCAACTTTATGAATCACTTGAACTTCGTAAATAAGCAGGTTGATCTCCTAAGGTCTTTTGACCACTATGCACAGACATGTTGAGCCTCCACTTTATAGGTTATTTAATATTCTTGTGTAAGCCCGCTGAATCATGTCACCAGACTTCCATGTTCCAGTGAGCTGACTCTTTGCCTTATAAGTAGAATTAGGGCTACATTTATAAATAGTTAGATGATGCCTCATCATCCAGAGAGACTTTGATTCCCCAAATCTTGGAAGGGATTGTTAGGCTAAGTGCTTCATTATATATATAATCTAAAATATAAGATGACTCATGCCTAGTAATAGTGCCATTGTAGTATCAAATATGTTGGAGAGACAGCTCAAATGAAACCTTTGTATTTTTATTACGAGAATTTTTTTTCAACAATAATTTGATGGTGATCGCTTGTGGTCTCCTTATCCAAATACTTTTTTGGATACTCTTCTTATAGATAACTTTATTACATCCGATAACTTACTTTAGGATGTTAAACCTAGTTGTAAATCATTCATATTTGACCCTTTATATGAGTAACAAATGGCTAATCAAAATTTTTCCAAATGGTCATGCCAAGCTTACTTCCAAAATCTTTACCTACATCGCTTTAGAGAAAAAAGCGCACAGAAAAATAAAATCTGGAGCTGTTAAAGACATGGTAGTGCTCCATCCTTTTTTTTTTAATATTTAAATGCCATTGCGATCTATTTGGTGCAACGATAGAGTTTTATCCTTGTCATTTCGTAGGGCATATTAAATATCAAATGACCTCAAAAATTTATGAGCGAAGAATTTCCTGGATCTATTTGCAAATCTTTGATCAACTTTTGAACTCTATGCACTGTAAAGTTAAAGCCCGGCTGGTCAACAACTTTCCCTTCTTTTTTGACCATCTCCAAGGCAGTCCATCCAAGCGAGAGAGACAGATGGAAGTACCCCAGATATCCCTTCTAATCGTTCATGAATAAGAGCAAGCGATGCTCTCCTGTTAAGTAGCGCAATCATTGAGATTGCACCAAACCGTCCTTTTCAAATGAGCTATAAGTTAAGGAACAGCGCATATGCTCTTTGGCTGTATTTTAAATCTCTTGTCTCCTTACTTTGCCACCTTCATTAGTTTAGTATCTATCACCCAATTTAATCATTGCATGGTGGCTATCACCCACCGATTTCCTCAAAAAAAAAAAAAAAAAACTCCCCCTTGCGTGGAATTCCCGCTAGCAGCTGAGCCTTTTTTTAGGTAGTACAATGGACGTAAACTGGTGCATGGGGATATGGGCTTCAGACCTCAAGATTGGCACTTAGAAGATGACAGAGGTTGAATTAGATTAATTGGACGGAGGGAAATATTGATGTGTTTCTTTTCAAATGTGATGGCATTTAGACAACTCACTCTTTAATGTGGAAGTCAGTGCATGGACTGGGCCATCTACGCTCTTCAAAATCCCAGTTTGAATCAGCCAATGCTCCTCGAAGGTCGTGTCAAAAGTCCTAGACGTCTATCTGACGGCAAATGGTACGGTGTCGATGAGAATATATGGAAGGATTTATGTGGGAATGCGACACCCTAAGCCAAATATAATCCAGGTTGGATTCGGGTATGGTTTGGCGTCGTCTCCAGCTCATCTGTTTCATAGGTTGGGTCAAGTATGGACGAATGGGTCCCTCCCTGATTGAATTTCTGGATTAATTTTTATCAACTTAAATATCATCCCTTTAAATTTGATGAGGACGCTAACCTGCAGTATTGAATTTGAGCTTTGGAAGCATGACTATTTTAAAGTTGTGAAGTACATACCCTATATTATATCCACTTGAGATACTCCAGCATAGCATATTTTATGTAAATATTGGTTGTATTGTACTTACCATTGGACGCATGTACAACGAGTTAAATAGAATGGCATTATAATTCAAAAGAGATTATTTAAATGAAGAACATGTGAGATATCTTTTAGCCTGTATAATGTGCAGTTCTTCTATATTACTAACTTATATAAATTGCTTTCTTTTCTAAGAAGGATCAACAATACCATCTTGCAATGTCCTGTTGACTGGTTAAAAAATTGCTAAACAATAAATTTAACCTTTTTGACCATTAATATGAGATTTAAATACGGGATTTACTTTAATAATACGGCAGTAAGAGAAATTCGATGACCGGTCATCACTTAGGTAACATCATGTTAGATCTTGCCGGCAACAAATCCTACAACTAGACAAATTATGTATGGTTGGCATTTGTAGCTCAAAGTATTGATTAGGGTGTTTAAATAGGTAACATGGTAACTAGAATGCCATCTAGCTCTGTGATCATTCGATGAGGATTGATGTTTAAATAGGTCAATGTCAATGCCTTCAAACCTCATTTTCCACTGGAGTTGCAGTAGAAGCTTCATCCAGGTCCAAGTCCAAGCTAGCAGTTGGATGCCGAACCATCTGCGGCTTCCATCCCACCTACCCCTTGCTTTTTTTACCTTTTGTACTGATTAAAAAACCGGTGTAAAAACTTAATGCATCGCCCATTCCAAAAGGCGCAATGTTCATCGCACAGTGAAGCGGAGGATGGTATGGTCCCATCGCCACCGTTTCCATCATTTTTATGGCACGAGACAAGTCATTCCATGTCCCGCTCCACGCCGCGGTCGTGCCGGTAATTAACGAGCAACGCTCGGCCTCGCGCTCGCGTTCCAAAAGTTCCAAACTCCACCAGCGGTGCGGTGCGCCCAAATGATGCGGGCCCACCGGCCGGACCCGCAATGATAAACCCCGCGATATTTCCGCGGATAGAGAGCTCGAGATGGTTTCGATCCCGTTCTTTATTACCTTTTATCGTTCCTACCTCACTCATTTCACTTCTAGCCTTTTCTTTTTGGTGGTTTTTTGGTTTTCGCTGCTTTGTTTCTCTCTTTTTAATATATTTTTTTAGGGTCGTTCGGAGCACTCTTGCTTCTCCTCGTGATGAGCATTTTCCACTCTGGCGCTTTTTCTGCCTCCCAACCCTAACCCTAACCTCACCCCTTCTTCTCCTCCCTTTCGTCGCCATTGCCGATCTCGGTTCCGGTAAACTCCAGCATTCTTCTCGCTCTCCTCGATCGAGCTCGTTGAGCTGGTCGCCGATCTGAACTTAGCTGGCATTCTCAGGCTTCTTCCCGGTATGGCTTCTTGTCCTCTCTATCTTCTCTCAGCTGAGATTTTTCAGCTTCTTTACTGCTTCTCACTGGTCGATTTTGAGGCTGGAGTATTTTTTTTCTTCTTTTTCTTTTTCCTTTCTTCAAGTTGATGAGATGGAGAGTGCGAACCGTTATAATTTGGTTTGGCTTTTGTTTTCTTTTTTATTTTAAATTTCTTCTCGTTTTCTTTGATCTCTGGCGTTATCTGGAGTGAGATTTCCCCCTGCTGCTGCTGTTGATCAGCTTGAAGAACTTTGTGCAGGGAAGTAAAGATAACTACATGCTTGTAGAAGATCAGGAAATGAGCGTGGAATAAGGAGCCCCCCTTCTCATCGTTTTTATATCTAGTCATTCACCATCTTCTGTGTATGCTGTTGAATCGGCCCGTGAGAAGAAAATATGTACTTGTAAAATTAGCAGAAATGAGTGTGGATTATGGTTTTTTTTTTTTTTTTTTGACTACTTAGTTCGTGCACTTGAATTGGTTTGAAATAAAGTTGGCTTCATGTGCTCGAGAAATTTGGGACTGTCACCTCTTCTTTGTAATTTCAAGTTTGAATATTATTCATATCTAGAACCGTGGGTACTCACAATTATAACCGTGAAAGGAACATAAAAGATTAGAATTGTGGTTTACTGTGATGACCTAAGATCAAAGATATATTTGAGTGTATACTCAAAATATATATCTGAATGATTGTAGCAGAAATCTGGCACATACGCAGATAACCAGAGTAAATTTCATTGGGTGCAGATTTGCAATTGTATCAGACTTGCGAGTAAAGCGCCACCCCTTTTTACTTCTAAGCATTCACAATAGCTTTTGACCATAAATCTGGCGTTTCTAACCAGGTGGCTACTTTGAGTTATTTTTTATGTAAAAGTTCTATTGTGGGTGTGTAGAAGCTCAATTAATAACATAAATACTTGTTGTCTCCATTATTTTTTCAGGCATTTGGGGCTGTAGATATGAATCATTAGAATAGGCATGGTTTTTAAATTAAGCGCTCAACACATCAACTTCGGTTAATAGGGCTCGAGCTGTGTATCTTGTCAAGCTTGAATAACAATTTGACTTGTAGGATATGTACATCACTCAAGCTGACAACTCAAAGACTTTATCTATATCTGACTGTATCAGTGCTGTCAGTCTGGTATTCTTATGATGAGTGTTAGAAGCAAGATTGAGCACTTACAGAACTAAAACTTATTCGGACCTGAGATAAACTAAAGGGAAACTTTGCATTGTTTTATAACCAAGAAGGTATGAATTTAGCGCTGAAGAAAGTGACAACTGAGGAATAAATTTTTATGACCAGTTTTCAGATTCAGTTGTATGTATACATTGTAAATTCTGTGTCTTGTTGTTTGGCTGCAAACTTTCAACCTTTTGCATTTTACTCTGAATCCTGGTCACCTCAAAACACACAATTCATGACCTAGTTCTAATCGATTCAAGGTTGCATCCCTGGTTGGGTTCATTTTCAGTTTCAAATTTCTTTACCATGGTTGGACAAGTAATTATCTCAATAAATGTAGTCCAAAACTACTACTGAGTCATTTCTGTTTTCATGTATTGGTATCCGTTATCTTTTAAATCTGTGGTATTGTTTTTCAGGCTACCATAATTCCACTACCAGCATGTGCAACATTTTAGCTTTTTAATGGATTGCAGTCTCATTGTGCAGGATCATGGTGCACATTGATGTGGAGAAGTTATTGCAGGTCCTAATTGATATGCGTGAAAAGCATCTATGTAAACAAGTTTGGTTTTTCTTAATTTTACTTCACTGCCCCCTGAATGACTTCTTGGGAAATGGGTTAGCTTTTTAATCCCTCATTTTTTTCTGGTAAACAAGGTTGTCTTGGTTAGTAGAGCTACTAGAAAATGGGTTCATCAGCTGGTATCTCTGAGATTGTTGAATCAAATGAAGAACTAAAATCAGTTCGTCGTTCTAATAGATCTAAGACATTGAGTATTAAATCAAATGATGGTAGGTCTCATGGTCTTCCTGTTGAGGATGACCTTGATCGGCTTTTGAGGGCAATTGATCTCAGGACCTCACCAAGGGTTCTTGGCCCTTCTCGCCAGGCTGCTGTGGACTTGCTTCAGAAGAGTACTCTTAAAAAACCAGTTAAAGTCGGGATATCTCAAGCATCAGGAATAGGAATATCTGAATCAGTGACCTTGAAGCAGGCACTGCGAAGGTTATGCATTTCTCAGGCATCGGAGATGGCTGCTATGAAGAGATTATCAAAACCAATTGGCTTATCTGGTGTCTCTGAAGCTGGAACAATTAAAAGGCTGTATGCATCTGTAGTCGTCCAATCAAGTGATTCTGGTCTTTCACTAGATGAAGAAAAAAGGAATTTGGTGGAGATATCAATTGTTTCTGAAAAAGTTGCAATGGAGTCATCTGGAAAAGCTATTGATTTCAGTCAAAAAAGCAGCCCAGCATCACCTAACCCAGATGCTGTTTCTTCACCACTTTCAGCAGCTCTTGACACAGCTAAGGTACCAAAAGTAAGAATTCAAGATGTTCTTAATCCTACATCAGCAAAAGTTAACCATAATCCATCAGTTGCCGCAGAGAAAGAGAAGAAGGGAAATATTATTTCTGTAACTTCTTTATCCAGCTCCCAGAAAGGTGCTGAATCAAGCAAGCCTGCAGTAAGTCCATGTTTGATCAAGCCAGTATTTCGGAGCAAGACCTGTATTAAAAAGAAAGGGAAGAGAGAACAAGCTTCAAAATCAGGTAGTTCCAGTGGATGTGGAGAAGTCGACAAAGCTGGTGCTGGTATTCCTAGTAAAACAAAGTCAGGTTGCCGAAAGGAATCTGTCTCTCCAGCATCCAGCAGGACAAATCCTGCTGGTGCGGTTGCCACAGTAAACATTGGCAGTGGTGCAAGCAAACCTGATTTCAGTCCAAATAACTGTGGTGGTGGTAGAGCTGTTGGTGCGAAAATGGTTGAGTGCTCAAGATCAAGAGAAAAGGGGGAGTGCTCTCAAAGTTCTAAAAGTAGCATTGGTGACTATAGTAGCAGCACCAGCATCAGCGAGGAGAGCCATCAGAGTGGTTCCAACAGTTACGGCAGTAGACCTCACATGTCAAAGGATTCAAGATGGGTAGCTATTCACCACATTGTGATGCAACAAGGAAGCTTAGGATTGAAGAATTTCAGGCTTCTCAAAAGGCTTGGTTGTGGAGATATTGGGACTGTTTATCTTGCTGAGCTAATTGGTTCAGACTGCTTATTTGCATTAAAAGTCATGGATATTGAATTCCTGGTGAGCAGAAAAAAGATGCTTAGAGCGCAAACCGAAAGGGAGATACTGCAAATGCTGGATCATCCGTTCCTTCCTACTTTGTACGCCCATTTTACAACAGATAACCTCTCATGTCTGGTCATGGAGTATTGTCCAGGTGGTGACCTGCATGTCCTTCGACAGAAACAACCTGGAAGGTTTTTCTCTGAACCAGCTGCCAGGTATGTAGCTTCAACTGAAGACCACATGCAGCTTAGCTGTTGCCTTTGTCAATCAAGGACGCATCATGAAAATTGTTAAAATCATCCTCTTAGTAGCATTTAAGCGAAGCAATGGTGTTTTAGATGCTATTTTATTTTAATCATCCCAATCCTACTTGCACTTAGGTTGGAGGCTTAGGAAGATTGTTTAGTGACATTCTAGATTTTTGGGTAGGGATGCTACTCTCTTAATAGTACATCACAGCTACTTAACTAAAGTTGCTAGAACTATACTCTGCAAAAGTAGGAAGAGAGAAACCAACATAAACAACACTCATTGACTTAATTCAGAAAGGAGGCTATTTCAATAAATCTGAACCGTGACAGACCTAATAATCTGACTAGTTGAAGCCAGTCTAACCCCGCTTTTTGTCTAATGCCACCAGTTGTAGTACTTCAATGAAATATTTGCTTGCTGATTCAAGTTTTGATAAACTAACTTGTAAAAAGTGCTACAATGTATTCGGTTCTCTTGAAGCTCTATACATATCCTACAGAAGTATGATTGAAGGATATGAGTGTGAGGCACTTTTCTGTGCAACTTCTCAAGTGGCATACAGGTTGCTGCTTTTTAAGCAATTATCCAAACCTGAATCTACAATCAGGAACAACACTTTGGTCAGAAAATTCAGCTATTTTATCTATACTACCCACCACACCATCTAGGAATCAGAACTACCGTGGGATAGCTATTATTTAGAGTCAGTAACAATTGAATTCACAGCATGAAATTGAGATCATATTTGCAATCAATGTGTAGCTTTTATATTCTTTCACTTTGCTTTAAGAGTACATGGCATTAATGCTACATTGTCATGCTGTGCAACCGTTTCTACAGGTTTTATGTTGCAGAAGTCCTCCTTGCATTGGAGTACCTGCACATGTTAGGGGTGATCTATCGAGATCTCAAACCAGAGAACATCCTAGTTCGTGATGATGGTCACATCATGCTATCTGATTTTGACCTTTCTCTCAGGTGTTCCGTAAGCCCTACTCTTCTCAGATCCTCATCCTTGGGTACAGAAGGGCCTGTAAAGAAGCTCTCAGGACCTTGTGCTGAGAACACTTGCATGGATCCTCTCTGCATTCAACCATCCTGGGTTCATGTTTCTTGCTTCACACCCCGTCTGGTGTCTTCCAACATGGCAAAGAACCACAAGCTAAAAGCTGACCTGGGTGGCCAGGTCAGCCCACTTCCACAGCTTGTGGCAGAACCCACTGATGCACGATCCAACTCTTTTGTTGGGACTCATGAATACTTGGCCCCTGAGATTATCAGAGGAGATGGACATGGAAGTGCTGTAGATTGGTGGACCTTTGGAATATTTCTATACGAATTACTTTTTGGTAGGACACCCTTTAAGGGACCAGGAAATGAAGAAACTTTGGCTAATGTGATCTCTCAGAGTCTGAAGTTTCCGGAGAGCCCTGCAGTTAGCTTCCATGCAAGGGATTTGATCAGAGGGTTGCTGGTAAAGGAACCAGAGAATAGGGTGGGATCAGTCAGAGGAGCAGCTGAGATTAAGCAGCACCCATTCTTTGAAGGGCTGAACTGGGCCCTGATTCGTTGTGCTGTGCCACCTGAAACACCAAGAAGCTATGATGTTGGAACTCCAGTTGCAATGCGCAAGAAAAAGGAAGGTAAATGCTTGGATTTCAGGAGTAATGGGGAAGATGTGGAGTTTGAGCTTTTTTAGCAAAGCTCTCTGCTTTGAGGAGCGTACTGGTTTTGGTAGCTGTTGCCTGTCTGTTCACTCCCTTCTCATTATTGTAAGTGAGAGATGTCAATGCAAATGTAGATCGGTATATTGCTGTAAGCTTTCATTTCTTGTTAATAACATGAATATGAATCAAGAAAAATGTCGATCTATCACCAACTTCTGGTTTGTCCTGGGATGGTTGGAGCTGAATCTACGACTGTGGAGGTATATGGCAACCATGCAGCTCCTTTGGTGTTTTTGGAAGGGACATGTTCTCTTGTTCTTGATTCATAATTTATTTCATGATTTTCAACGAAAGGAACTCCAAGGAATTTTCCATTGGCAACTTTTTGCGTGAAGGGATGAATGTAAACATTAATGAAGCAGTGAGATGGATGATAGTTGTAATATCCAATGCATATAAAGAATCTAAAGAAGTATGGTAAAGCAGCAGCAATCCCTCTGATTCCGCAGATCTGCTGCTTCTTTAATCTTTTCTTAACCAATTCATGTTGGGACTCATTTTTAAAGGATTTTGAGAGAGCCGTCTTTTATCCTTGTATCTCTTCCTTTCGCATGTATGGTAAAATTTTCTCCCCATCTTCATGAAGGACGTCATAAACATCTGTCCTGTATTTGATCTACCCTTTTCTCCTTTCGTTTTACTTGATGTCATGTTGACTATTCATGAAGCTCACCGTAACAAATTAGTATCAAACAGGTGTCATAGTGGTAGTAGGTATTGTCTGTCTTAGATTGTTGAGGTCGTTCTTGCTTTTGATCTGGACTGAATGCATTTAGCACTCCAAGCGTCCAACGGTTGGTCGGTATGGCGGCCAATGTTTCAATGGCCAAGAATAAGGCCGAGAGGTTTAGTGGGAAGAATAGCTTTAGTCTGTGGTGCAATAAGCTGTCATGTTAGTGCAGCAAGGCATACACGGCATTGAATGGTAAAGACTAGTTGCTTGAATCATTATTAGATGAAGAAGAAAGGATGACATTATGGAGAAAGCACATAATGCTATTCAGCTTAGCTTGGCTGATGATGCGGGGTTGGTGACGAAGCAATGATGGCTTGATTGTGGCTCAATTAGAGAGTTTATATATGATGAAAATCTCTCACCAATAGCTGAAGGAAAGGTTGTACACCCTGAAGATGAAAGAAGATACACCTATTATTCGGCACCTTAATAGATTTAATCAAATTATTATGGATCTTAAAATTATATATATTGAAATTGAAGATGAGGACCCGGTCTTGATTGTTTTATGCTCATTGCCTTTTTCATTCAAGTATTTTGTTGACATGATACTTTATGACCGTGACATATTCTTTAGAGGATATAAAAATAACTTTGAGTTCAAATGAGTTAAGAAAGAAGTTATTAAGGAATTAAAAAGAATAGTCAAAGGAAAGGTCTTGTAATTAGAGGAAGACCCAAGAATGAAAAGAAGAGCTTCAATAGAGGGTAGTCTAAGTCCTAGTCTAAGAAAAAGGTTGAGTATTACCATTGTTACAAGATCGTGCACATGAAAACTGATCGTCCTAAACTCAAAAAATAAGACTGAGAAAAATGAGCAAGCCAAGGACATTGCGTGTGTTGTTGAGAAGTCCTCTGATGATGCTGATGTTATTCTTTTACTTTCTCTAAATTGCTTCAACGATAGATGGATTCTTGACATGATTGCTATATTTTACATCGGTATTAGTAAAGATTTGTCCACTACTTACTAGCTATATACTAATTCTGTAGTGATGGAGAATAATGTTCCTTATCAAGATGTTGGCATTGGTATAGCTTGTTTCAAGATGTATTATTAAGATTTTGATTGATGTTCAGCACATCCTGAAATGAAAAAGGACCTTATTTATTTAAGTACTCTTGATTCAAAAGATTGTCAATATTTTGATGAAGCTGGAGTCTTAGGGTATTTTCAAGTGCTCTTTGTATGATTAAGGGATACTTGAAGAAATGCCTCTATTTCTTATAGGGAACTGCAATCATTGGAGATGCTACAACATCATCTTCTGTTGATCCATATTTGGGACTACACAATTATGGTATATACAAATAGGTCATATAAGTGAGAGGGGTATAGCGGAGTTGAGAGTGGAGTTTGCTTTGTGGCTAATCTATTAGTAAACTTGACTTTTATGAACACTATATATTTGGCAAATAAATTAGAGTCAGGTTCAATATTGCTATTTATAGTACTAAGGGTATATTAGATTATTTTTACTCGAATCTTTGGAGACACTTTCCTACTATTTCAAAATGTGGTAATCATTATCAGCTAACTTTTATTAATGATTTTTCAAGAAAGATTTGTGTGTATTTTATAAAGCATAAGAATGAAGTGTTCGACACCTTCAAGCAATTTAAGGCTTTTATTCAAAACGAAACAAGTAAGAAAGAACAAGCATCTCAGGATTGATAATAATTTGGAGTATTACTTGGGTGATTTTGATAAGTTCTGAAAAAATAATAGGATTATTAGTCACTACACTGTTTCAGGTACATCAAGCAAAATAGAGTTGTGAAATATATGAATAGGACTACCTTACAAAGGGCTTAGTGTATGCTCTCTAATGCCAAGCTCTTAAAGAACTTTTGGGCTAAAGCTTTTAATATAGCTTGCTATTTGGTGAACAAGTCTCTATCGACCACTATAGAGCTGAACACTCCTAAGAAAGTATAGTTTGGTTCTTCTATTGATTACTTTAGGTTAAAAGTATTTGGTATTAGGGCTGAAAGGATTTAGGCTATGATGTCTTGATCCTAAATCACCCGAGTTGTTATGTGGCATAGAAGTGACTTTTGATGAGTCATCCAAGCTTAATTTCACTTCTAATCCTCAAGTGAAGGAAACAGTTACAGAAAAAATTCATGGTGTCAATTAGTAGGTGGAGCTTAAGGTGGAGGCTCCTAGGTCATTGCAAGGAGGTAATTCAATTTAGTCCAATCATTATGAGATATAGTTTCCTAATAAAGAGAAAGTAGCACCACAAGAGCAGTAATGCAATTTTATTAGTAGTCAAAAAAGAGACTAAGTCAAACCTCCTAAAAGGTATGGTTATGCAGATTTAGTTTCTTATGCACTTAATGTGGCAAGGTCATTAAGATTTCAAAACCCGCTAGTTATTATCAAGCTATTATTTGTAGTGAATCTATTCTGTGGATTGTTGCTATAAGGAAGGAGATTAAATCTCATTATAAAAATCAAAAATGAATTACAGAAATCAGAAATGAGAGTTAGTTGAACTACCTAAAGGCTAGAAGATTGTTGGTTACAAAAGAATCTTTAAGAAAAAAAGAAGAAACTTGAGGGTTTAAGGCTAATAAATTCAAGGCATGCTTTGTTGGAAAGGACCACACTTAGAAGGTGGGTGTTAACTTTAATGGAGTGTTTTCTTCTGTTGTGAAGCATAACTCAATTTATATGTTCCTCATCATGGTTGCTTCCTTGGATTTGAAACTCGAGCAACTTGATATTAAGATAGCTTTTTTATATGTTGAGCTTGAGGAATAGTTTTACATGCATCAACTAAAGGGGTTTGTTGTTCAAGAAAAGGAGGATCATATTTGCTTATTGAAGAAGTATTTATATGGTCTAAAGCAAACTCCTCACCACTGATACAAGAGGTTTAATAGCTTTATAGTTGATTATGGTTATACTAGGATTGACTATGATGCTTGTATTTATCACAAAAAGCTCTCAAATGGTTGTTTTGTGTATTTGTTACTTTATGTTGATGATATGTTAATAGCTGCGAAGAACATATCTAAAATCAACAAGTTAAAGGCCAATGGAGTGATGAGTTTAACATAAAAGATTTGGGTGCTGCTAAGAAGATTTTGGATATGAAAATTTATGAAAATCATATAGCAAGCGGGTTATATTTATCTAAAATCAACAAGTTATATTTGTCTTAGAAGCAGTACATTGAAAAGATACTTGAATGCTTTGGTATGCATAAGGAAGCACTCCTCTTACAACACATTTTAAACTTTCACTAGTTTTGTCACTGCAACCTAATGAGGAACACATGTCTCCTGCTCCTTATATGAGTGTAGTTAGGAGCATCATGTATGTCATGATTTAGTCTTGTCCAGATATTTTATATATTGTTAGTATCGTCAATCAATACATGGCTCATCTTGATAAGAGTCATTAGCAAGTTATAAAATAGATATTTTGATATTTGAGAGGCATTGTAGATTTGTATTTGGTATATGATCGAATTGATTGCTTTATTCATAAAGTTGTTGGTTATATGAACTTTGATTTTATTGAAAAATTAGATATAAGGCAATTTTTGATAGGTTATATGTTCACATTCCTGGATAGTGCCCTTAGTTAGAAGGATGTGCTATAGTATGCTATTGTTTTATCTACTACAGAGGCAAAGTATATAGTAGTTATAAAGGCAGTGAAAGAAACCATATGATTCAAAGATTTAACTAGCGATCTTGGCTTACAGCAAGAGTCAACTTTAATGTATTTTGGATAGCTAAGTTGCCATATATCTAATCAAGAATCATATATTTCATAAAAGAATTAAGCATATTAATGTTAGACGTCACTGCATTTAGAATCATATATCTGAAGGTAATGTTTTGATAAGTAAGATTGCCTTAGAAAATAATCTTATAGATATGATGACCAAACTAATTTTTATACTCAAGTTGCTATTCATGGTATTTGATTTGTGACATTTGGGATTTTATGGAGAAGAGTTGTTTAGAAGAGAATTTTCTACTATGTGTTATTGCAAGTCATAGTGGAGATTTGTTGAGTATGTCTTGAACTTCTTAATTTGCTTTACTTTATGATTTAGCTCAATAAATTGGAATGAAAAAATTAATTAAGAATTTTTTTAAGGTTAGAAAGACTTGTCTATATATGTATGTATGTACATATGTATAAAGACAAGTATGCATGTATTTTTTTTCTAGGGTTTTTCAAAGATCGAGAGAGATAGGGTGCATTTGGGATTAAGGTTTTGTGAGAGCTCTCTTTTACCTATATAGCTATTCCTTTTACATCTGTAGTTGAATTTTCTCCTGATCTTCACTTGTGGACATAAGCTATAAAAACTAAACCATGTAAATCTTAGTATTTTGTATTTGATTTACTATTTTTTCCTTGCCTTTTAGTTGATATTATAGTAATCACACATCAAGTTCACTGCAATATATGCCACTATAAAT
The DNA here is from genome assembly GCA_017589505.3 of Metroxylon sagu. Lineage (NCBI taxonomy): Eukaryota > Viridiplantae > Streptophyta > Magnoliopsida > Arecales > Arecaceae > Metroxylon > Metroxylon sagu. The sequence goes on along the minus strand of JACVBY030000499.1, from coordinate 343,314 downwards.
ATCTCTTCCTCTCCATTATTTTGTCGTTAACTCTTCTCTTGGAATTTCATATTCCCTCCTCCCAAGCTATCTCATTTGCAACAATATCATATTCAGTCACTTAAACTCATTCTTGAAGCTTGAGCCATTTTTTATCCTTTTCTAGTGCCTTAATGAGTTCCTCCTGTGTCACAACCTTCCTAGAGGTTGGTTAGCCCCTTGCCTTCGCCTGGTGGTAGCCGGTAAGTAATTTGACTCACAAAATAAGGATGGTCAGTAAAGAAACAAAGAGGTTTGAGGATAAATAAAGAACTCACTAGGCGGATCCTTCCTTCCTTATATACCGATAGTTCATCTTGGTCGACGAAGGCTCTCAAGTTTGCAAGAATCATGGTGATGGTAGTGGTATTGGGCTACAGCAACCAATGTCTTCGTAGCTGATGGCTTATGGTTTGGTCAAGAAAATGGGAGGCAAACTAGGAAAATAGTGGATGACTACTGACAACTAATTTGAAGTTATGCATTATGGATCGAATGAAAAAGATCAAGGAAGGTGCGGAGGTGGCATCCGGTGTCTCTTCGCTTCCATTGGCTTTCAGCCATACATATTCCCTACCTTTCTGATCCTTTTGATGGTCATGAAAACAACGTTATGATATCATAGGTGATGAAGTATGAGAGTGTATTTTAGAAACAGATAGGGATGGTAATGGAGATGAGGAAATCCGATCCTTGCATAGAACCATCTCAATAAGGGTACATTTGGAGGACTCAAACAGAGATGAAGGTAAGAATGGAAAGAATTATTAAAAATCCTTCAGGTCTAGGGATAGAGACAGAGGCTGAGATCCCCCAAAAATTCGATCATTTTCTTGAATGTAGAATTAGCTTTATATCCTTATTAAATAGGTGTTTCCCAAATATACCTCTACTTACTCTTTATTTTTAATTTTTAGATATATATATTTACCTTAGGTTATGTTGTATTTGTTTATATAATGATGATAGGTACAATTATGCAAATTTGAACCTTCTATTGTATACTAACTATTGGGTTTAAGCTTTTAAATTTAAATTTTATAATATATTTTAAAGGTCCACCCATTTATAATGAATTTTGGGCTTCAAATAGCTTTTTTTTTATAATAAAATTGGATCCAAAGTTAATGGCCAATATTGACAAAAAAAAAAGGGGGGGACTGAGGATTCTCCTTAAGGAATGGGGAGCTATAAGGATGGGGATGGAGGGAATCATTCCTTATTCAGGTATGGGGGTGAGGACAAGGAGGTAGAAAATACTCTCCCTGAAATAAAGAAGGGTGTTTATGGGAGTATCCAACCGAGTTAAGACCAAAATGAAATGGTTATCACATTCTCTCTTAAAAAAAAAAAATCATTCTCAAAATTTGCTAACCTAAGTTTGTGCAATTATGCTCATCTCTTTAAATTTTCAAGCTAATAACTAATTTATGATCATCACATAAATCAATTTGCATCTCTTCCAAAGAATTGGGTTGGTTTACACTTTTGAGATTATTTTTCAAACTCTACTATTATTGATACTAAACTTATACCTCTCCTAATCTCATGATAATCTACTGCATTATGATACATGTCTAACTTGTCCAACCTATCTAACCCAAGTACCATAAAAAAATCTTTCATTCTCAAACTGGCAATCCCATTGGCTCACTAATCTCGATGCTCATGAATTATAATAAGGTCCAACTAAATGATATAACATTCTAACCCACCATGTTAGATAATCCATATGGCTAATTATCTTTATGAAACATCTAAGAAATCACCTCTATGCATCATCCATCTCTCTCCAACATTAGCCATTGCTACTAAATAAATACAAAATCACCATCTAAGGATGGATGTTGATACTGAAGTGCTTGAGTATTTTGCTTCCAAAGATGTATAACTTCCAATGTTAGAAGTGGCACTTACCAAAATCATGTTTTCAGTATGAACCTATGTAACTAGGCTACTTATATCACTTTTAATGAGCTCTCTATAAAATGTACTTTTCAAAGATGATGCAAGCAAATTTAGAGGCTGTAGTAACTAGAACTTCAGTCATAATGCTAATTTTTGATATAGCAATTTTCCTATAAGTGCTCATCCTTGTATGTAGTTACAAAAAAAAAAATCATCATTCATGGATTAAAGTTTCTAGTATTGTACTATGTTACTCGGTTTATATATAATATACATAGTTCATTTTTAAGCTACGTGGTTCTCTAAAGGTACCAAGGCAAACCCAACAACGATCATGTATCATGTGGTCATAATGATATAGGCTAATCTAACATGAAGTTCATACAATGTTCTAATCTAACAATAGATTGGTACAATGCTCTCTACCTCTAAATTTGTATGCACTTAAAGATTACAGATAATCATCTTCATTACCTTGATCTGGTACAAAAATTTTCTGAGAGAACTTAATAATCTTTGTCTAGGTTTGCATTTAAGAGTCCGCATGAAATAAAGAGATTGGTGCAAGAATTGACAAGGATTGAGATTGATGCTCAAAATATTATCATTAATCAAGTACTTTATGGCGAGGAAGGTGTGTAACATGGCTAAATCAAAAATGCTATTTATTAATTCAATAGATATGCTCCTTTCATGTCTATCCATGTGACATTTTGCTAATACACAATCTCTGACTTGGTCTCCAACTAGGTCCAAGACTAGTCAAGGGGTTATCACATTAGGTTTCCATTCAGGAACTTGTGGGTTATGGGCCTATCATGTTTTCATTATGTCATTCTAATCAGATTATTTAAATATTTAAAATTTACACTATTTTATTAAATTTATATGTGCAATATCATAGCTAATGTATAGTCTACCTTCTTGCACTTATTAAATCCTTAAATCTCATTAATTTTAAATGTAAGCTCCGATACCATAATTATCATATCCTAACTTGTTAATTAGGCTAACATATGATATATCAACATAACTCTTAGATGAAATCCTAAAAATTATGCAAGGCCTAGATGTTTACAATTTATCTATTATGCAGAACATCAAAATTCAAATATAATTTAAGTGTTGTCCAACATGCATGCTTGCAATTTAAAGCTCAATTAATTGAATTACAAAAGTTACTAGTATCAAATGATCTAACTTGACTTTTATCTTTTTATACCTCCAACCCAATTATAGAAACTGAGCTTAGGCATCTCGAGACTATAATAGAAACTGAACCGGACTATAAAAAAAAACATAAAAGAATATGGAATGAGCCTTAGCTCAAATGAATCCTCCACCCACACATCTTCATGCAGTATGATTTATTATATATATATGTGTGTGTGTAATCGTGTTTCAATATAGTAGATTAGTCATATTCAAGTAATAAATAAATCACAATCAATAATAGGCAACATCATCAAAATATATACCTTTTGCAATATAGCCTAAATTATACGTGATCAATAATAAGTCATATCATCATAATCAACATTATGAACCAATACCCAATTCTATTATGTTATCAATAACAACTTAATTTCATAACATTTTATTTGAGTAGGTATTAGCAGAGGTATGCATGGGTCAAGTTAGGTCAGTTTAGAGATATATTTAGAACCAAATTGATTTAAATTGATTTCTTAAAATTGAAATCGAAACCAAACCGATTTATCAGTTTACTTGTATCTGCAACCATGAGATTGGTTTTCATGGTAAACTTTATATAATCAAATGATAATTCAGTTATTCACAATAAAAAAGAACATGGCTTTCACCAGTGGCGGATCTTAATAGAGACTAGGGGAGCCATAGTCCTCCCAAAAATTTTACAAACCTTTTTGTCCCATACAAAATTCATGATATATGATCTCAAAACAAAGCTAATCGTTTTTAGTCTGCCCCTTTCAAAATAAATGGGGAAATGGGAAATGGGAAAACAAAGAGATGGCCTGAGGTTCAATCAAGAAAAATGGGCAGTGAAATGGGAAAACAAAAGGGATGGCTACCGACTACCAAATTGAAGCTGCGCATGATGGACTGAAAGAAAAAGGACAAAGCAATGCAGGGGTGGTATCTGATGTCCCCTTGCCTCCCTTGGCAATGGCTCATGAGATCATGGGTGGTGGGGTGCACGGATACATTTTCAGAATGATGAAACTTAGGTCCAGTTGATCAGGTACTTGCTATTTGTGCGGTTTTTCATCTAAAAACTGGCATATGTTCAATCATTTTTCTTGACAAGCACACATATCCATTAAGTATTTCCCACTTAATGAGGATAAACACATCCTTTTTAGAAATGGGGGAGGGCACTTTTGGGAGTCTCTTGTTGGTTTGGGGCTAAAATAGGATGGTTATCACATCTTGGACTTGTTTTAATCATTTGCAGGTTATCATGTTACACATCTCTTGAATATGATCTGGTGGGCTAGAACTAGCAAGAGAATATGAAATTTTAACAGATTCTGTGAGGTTGATATCCAGGATTCAAGGATTTTTTCCCACCAAATCATCATTCTTCTTTAGAATAGTTTTGAGGAGTCCTAAAGGAATTGCTGCACCTAGTTGTGTCTCGTCAGTCATCAGGTAGGTAGAACTTGGGCGGCATAGGTTGCAACTAGTACATGTCACCACCTTATATAGTTAGGATTCAAGTAGTCTATTAGCATAAAATGTGAAAATTGAAGAAATTAGCGAATCATTTTCCATCATTCTGTCCAAATCCTCGCTTACTCAATTACTTAGAAGACAATGAATCTTAAAATTGTGCTGTTTTCTACTCACTCTTTTGTCAAGTGAATGCTTAATTAGCGCTGTAATGACAAGTTATTTGATCTTTTTTCTTGTTTTGCTGTTATATTTTTGGTGCTCATGTTTGGAGATCATTCTAACGTTTAAGAAAGCGTTGATTGTTTAACGTGGGTATTTCCCTCTTGCCTTGATGTGATGAGTATAGGGTTTAGGTTTATAATGCCAAGAGGAAGAGTTTACTGAGAGTATTTCTGCTGAGTCAAGGAATGATATAATTGGTTTTGTAGCCATTACAATTTTACAATGAAACCTTCTCCTTGTTTGATACGGCTGTGTGCAATTGTTCGGAGAAAATTGCAGTGCTGTCGTCTTTTGTTGCCTGTTGGACATAGAGTATTGTGGGCGTCGGCATATTTTATACCATCAAACTTAATGCGCCAAACTTGCAACATCCATTGTTTTAGAGTGGCAGTGTATTGGAAGAGGCTTTTGGCTTTTGTGGTATAATCAGCCAGCATCTTGACATATTTGCATTTCCAGTTCTTCAAAGGTGAGGATTGATAAGTTTGCCAAAGTATCAAATTGTGGACATGCTCCAGGAGATGGGTGCTACCCCCATGTATTTGACCTTCTTGTCAAAATTGCTGCGATGTGTCGTAAATTTTATGGTAAATGAGTTCATGGCAAACCTCTCTTTGAAATGACAGTTGCGATGCATTTTTTCAGTGAATCATGCCTCCTCTTGCTTAATTAGTGAAGGCAAATCTTTTAAAATTTTTTTTAGAAGGAACCGCAGACCAGCTCTCATAAGTCATAACAATCCAGAGCATTCGTGCTTGCGTGGTCCTGGAATCAGTGTTAATGGCCCACCCAATCCGCATATATTGAATTTGTACCAGCTGAGAAGAAAAGAAAAGGATCGCACAAAAAGCTCCATTCCCATCTCTGTTAGCAAAACGGCATGTCTGGAACCAGTTATTATATTTAAGAGCGGCAGATGGCTGTAAATGAGATGAGAGGAATCCATCTGGATCATTATTTTCTTTATTGGTTGCCGTGTTCAGTCTTGGATGAGTCAACTGATGACAGGAAGCGCTCTTTACTGCGGTTTTTTAACTGATGAATCAATCTTGTATCTACGTTGGCAGTGGTTTGTATGCTGGTAACAGGAGATTAGTCCTCAGGGTCACGGATGCAAATGGGCTGGGTCAGGGCACAGTAGGTCGAGCTTGATCAAGACAAGCTCAGCTCACTCCCATTTTAATTGATTTACCTGAAGCATGGAACACTGGATATTGTCATGAGATTGCCTGTTATTGAAACACCCATATGGAAAGTGAACCAAGATTCAGCCTTAAAAAGGATTATTCATGCATCCATCATCTATCCACCAGGGGAAAATACTACAACATGAAAAGTAGTTTTATTCTATAATTCACTTAACACAAATCACAACCACCAATTCCAACACAGAAAATTAAATAAAACAAGGAGGAAAAAAATACTGTGAAAGAATACATCTATAAATTTAGGAAGAGCAAACAAATGCATGTACAATAGCGGGACAACATTGCTTGGGCATAGCTTCTTGATCTGCCATCTTTTACGAGGCTAGCATGGCAAGCCCTTCCAATAAGTCGGGATGTTTCTCTTCAATTAGAAAAAGTAGGCCAATTCCATTACCTCTCATACTATGTAGGTCTTCTTCAGTACTTTCCTACCCCTTTTCCTTCTTGGGTTGGATGGATCCACCATAATATTTAAGGCATTAATAATCTCTGCATCCTCATCATTCCAGAGTGTTTTAGCAGCGTCAGGGTTGTCAAGCAGGAGCTTCGCCACAAGAAAGCCTGCAATGGACCATGTCTGGTACAGCCGAGATTGTTTCCCAATGAACCGTGCTTGCTTGGTATCATAGTATTCAGGCCACTTATCAGCTGCCATGCGCTTCTCTGCAACCTCAACAGCCCTTGCTGCAATGTCTGACCTGTTCATCTTGATGCATGCGACTGCAAGCTGCAATAGAGTGGAGATGTGACCTCTCAGTAAACTTTAAATGGCTGCATTGGACTGCAAGACTTAGGAAAAAAAAATTTCTTCACTTGATCTTATAGAATGCACCGACAGCAGTGCTGGACCATGCCCGTGACATACCCTCTAACAAGCCAGAACTAGACAGTCAATCTAGCAATCTATGTAACAGTTCACAGCCCTCAACCAACCACTCTGCACGATTGTTGTGCTAGGGAAACATGCAACTCCACATGTAAGTTTCCCAATGAGATGTTTGTCTAATTGTTTGGAGCCAAGGGGAATGAACTTCACAGTAACAGCCCCATCAAGAGAACCACCACATCGAAGTTAGGAGGTAGCAAAATTGAACACGACATGCGAACATGACTCAAACCCAACATGAAATTAGTGAGTTTGGGTTGACTTTAAAATAAGTTCGTATCATAAACATGTTGATACAATTATAATACGAAATAATCGTGTTATGTCACAGATTGATCCGTCAATACGAAAGTAACTGTTCAAGATCCATTTAGTTGATAACATATTAAGTAGGTCATATTAAATGGGACGGATAGTATCTATTCGTGTTGAACAGGTCGTATCTATTCGTATTGAGTAAATCATATCGTGTCAATCCAATACTATTTATTTATTAAACGGATTATGCATGTCATATCATGTTACCCGTGTAATAATTGTGTCATTTTTGTGTTTGGATTTTTGACACAATTAACTAATCGTGTCGTGTTTGTGTCGATCTATAAAATATTATACCTTAGGTTCAACATGACACGAAAACATGAATTGCAACCCTTAATTGGAGTATCATGTGGAGTCACATTTCTAGTCCAACCAGCATTATTTTTCAAAGCACCAAGTCAACATGGCAAAATTTAAAAATAATAACTCAAACAAGCAAGCTGTTCCTGTGATGCCTTTTTAAACATAGACAGTGCTTACAAATCTCTCATATTTTCACACAAAATGCTCAATATAGTTGTTGGCAGAAAAGCTCTCCAATTCTGCCATCAAACACATGATTTGTAAAACACCATGTATGCCATTTATCATTCCAACAAACCACGTATACTATTGATAATGCATTCAACACCTGTAAAATCCATGTCAATACCTTTTTCCGGTCCACATCTGATTATTTATCTAATAGGTTCAAAAACACTGGAACACATCATCCCAAAACCAACATTCAAACAATATAAGAAGGTCACGATTAAAGGGAGATCATGAGTCTATGGATGGCTCTCATCTGTTCATTTAAACAATATGAATGCAGATGAAACTAAAAAAAAATCATGAAGATTAAATGACACTACCAGCTTAACCTTAGCAAGTGTGGCAAATAAAAACGAGTAGGAGAGAAACTATACCTGCCAGAGCAAAGTTGGCCAAGCACCGCCATTGTGGTATGACCAAGGGCTGCAATAAAAAGCATATCAAGAAAAAACAAAATCAAGAACAAGAAAAGAAATTTAAGGGATAAATGAAGAATAGGGACTTGAAGATATTACGTGTTCTTGGGATCACTGCCAGTAATGATTCGCCATTCCTGACCCTCAAGAGCAGGATAACATATCTTGAATGGCATATCTGCTATCAAATCAGACCATTTGGCCTCTATCAGATCCAAAATGGCATGTGATTGATGTGTCGTTGCCAAACTACTTACTATAGACCACAGATTTCCGAGAGAAAAGAAACGAAAATCCATGTGAGCAGGCTGCAAATTCCCAATAAAGTAGCCTCCTTTATCAGGCATCCACTCCACTAGCCATGGAGAAATCTGATCTGGGTAGATGTTGAACTTATTAACTGCATCATAAGAATACTCCTCTGTTTTGTATCGGTAAATCTCATTGAGTTTTCTCATGTCAACCCAATAGTATTCCCTGATATGAAATGATAATGCTATTAACCTGTTGTTTAATGCTCGAAGAAGGTCTGCAGATCCGTCCTCTGGTGCAAGCATTTCACGTGCACATAGAAGTGCTGAATAGAATAGTGCCTGAAACAATATGCAATAATTGATCCATTATTTATACACATTAACAAAAGAAATCAAAGCACAACTTTTCACCTCAAGGGTGTCTCCAGCAACAATTTGCACTAAAAGGAGGCTTCATGGACTGCATTAGTTACACACCCCAAATTGCTGTTCTTTTTAATGCTTATCATAATTGTAGAGATGACTAGCAGGGAAAATCATTATGACCTCCCTGTACAATGATTCAAGTCTCATTAACATTCAGAAAAGGGATCTAGAAGCAACAAATCATGGAATCTTAATATATTAATTATATGATTGCACGTTAGACTGCAGGACATAGATTGAACCAGTTTCAGCTAGAGAAGATACTGAACTTACCAAAAGCATAACAGAAGATACTGACCACAGTGCCTGATTTAGTAAACTGTACATCAGTTAGTTGCATATTGAGGGATGCATAGGGGATATGGAACTTATATTAAGGACCCGTATTTTATGTACTTCTTGAAATACTCGAACTTAAGTTACAGAAAAACATAACTGTGCTTTGGCAGTTGTATTTGAAAAAACATATACAGAGAATGATTACATAACTTCAAAGAACCATAAACATGATCATAACTGAAAACTCTCGCCTCAATGATTTGTGGTCAGCATGCCTATTGAATACTAAATCTTCAATCAGCATGAACTAATCCTCTCTCATAAATTCCATGCGTACACTCCTTGAACTCTGCTTGCTGCTTACAGCATATTTGGCTTTTGTTGCGTATGACTAAATCATGCTAACACCCTACATTGTAGGTTTTGACCAACAACCAAATGAAAGTACTTGATAAGAATGGAGAATAACCAGTGAGTCAACGACACTACCAGTTATAAACTTCATGCAAATCTTATAAATATTATCTGTCATACTCATATTGCTGGGTGTTTTACGCCATATTCATATAGATGATATTCGACACACACCAATAATAGAATATCATACATCCTTGTCAATAGATACATATCAATGGAAGATCTTGCACCAATAATATATAGCAATAAAGTTGATCTATAAAATTGCTTCAATTATTATGTGATTAAATATATGAGGCACATTATGAGAGGAAAGGATGATCAAACGTATACTAATAAAAATGGCAAGAAACTCTTACAATAAAATTGGATTTATATTGAGAAGGTCAGCAATAAAAGTAATTTATGGCTTTAGCAACTGACAGAAAGAGAAGACATAGGATAGTGTATCACAAGAGGTAATTTGTAGGGCATGAAGGAATAAAAGTGGACTTAAATAATATATTATAACTCTGAAATATCTATGGCGTAGCAAAGACTGCATCATAGTAAATTGCAGCAAGAAAAGCAAATTGGTGGTCATACTGAGCATACACCTAGAGTAAACGCTGTCACACATCTTTCAACTAGGCACAGATGGACTTATTCATAATATTTAGGATGGCAAATTGTGGTGTACATTTGATAGAAGAAATAGTGTTGCCTGCTGAGAGGAGGACAAGATAAAAAACAATTTGTTAAAGCAACAAGGCAAAAAAGATCAATAAAACAATACAGAGCACATGACATATAATTTCAAAGAAAAAGAAAATTACCAAGGACCTAATCAAACTTAATCATCAAACAGATGCCACAACTTAACTGGTTCCATTTTCAATCCTTTACAAGAAAATAGAAAACCAGATGCAAAAGTATAAAATAAAGATGAAGCTGACAGCATCATGTTTTTGGATCTCATATAACTGTCACATGTCCTGTTTACTTCATGGCATGACTAAAGATCACAAGTCTGTATGGTGTAAAATAAAAATGAGATGAATGCCTCAGAGGTTAGAACGTTGGGATGAAGCTGTCGTAAAATTTGAGTGAGGAACATCTATATGAGGATGGAGAGTAGTAGAGCAATTGACACAGACACACTACAACAATACTCATCAAGGATAAATGCATCACAAAAGCCCACAAAACACTGAGAACCATAAATATGCTGCAACAGACAAAGTGCATAAAGAAAGCATTTACTTGCAGAACAAAGGTGATGGTTAAACATACCAAAATAATTATCTTCTGTAGAAGAATTAGGATTTTTTGCAAGGTTATGAAGATAATGATGGCGAATCACTGCTTAAGTCTAACAAATCCAGAGCAATCTTAATGCATTACTATCTTGCTTGAAAGTCAGAGACATTGTAAAAATTCTGATAACATGAAAATTAACCAGGGGCATAAATCAAGATTTGAGCATGCAAGAATACTTTTCAAGCATGCAGGAATTTGAGAAAATAAATACTAAGTGAGAACACATCATCTGGATTTCATACTAGTCCAGTAAAACCCAAAGAATGAAGATTCCATGATCACAGAAACAAAGGAAAACTCCTTCACGTATTCACTGAGAACAGCCAGAAATTAATAGGGCATCCTTACCTAATACAGAATATAGAGCATCAGTATATGATCAGTAAAGAAAAAATAGCCCACTAAGAAGAAATAAGATCATTTCTGCATGTGTGATAGAATAGTCTATAAATTATTACATGTTTGTGTTCAACAATCAAGAAGCATGGGGATGCATTACTCTTTATTTTTTTTCTTTTGGGGTTGCATAAGAATAAAAACTTGCTGATATTAATGGCTTTCCTAGGTCTTCTGTCTAAGGAATAAGAACAAATTGCATAGCACTTGTTGCACCAAAAATTCTTTAGCTAAAAGAAATTGAATTCCTTTATTGCTATCCTGTGTGGGAAAAGGAAGAACAATCATTAATTGACTCAGACCAAATTTACCTGAATTTCAAGAGGGTGGCCATGAATTCCCATTCGGCGGTCTATCATGCATGAACCATCTGTCACCAGTAAAGTTGGGAACATGTCAAAACCATCAGCCAGACAAAGCTTCAAAATCATCTTAATTCCAGTCTGGACATCAATTCTTTCCTGAACTGATAGATCCCCAGAGCATTTTCCATAAGCTCTTAGCAGTATAATCCACCATAATCCTGCAATACAAAATGACAGCATGTGGAACCTTTATAACTGTAGGACCAGAAACAATGTGCACAATAATCAATTCAGGAAACTTGTTGACTATGTTTAATAATCTTACCTGAATCAACTGGTGCTACACGCCCTATTGCAGCCTCTCCAAAGTCAGGATCCAGCACCTCCTCAGTTGCAAAACCATCACCATCAAGTGGAAATGTCCGTACCTTGAAGCTAGCTGGGATCAGCCCTTGACCAGGACTATAGCAATCCATTGTTTTCTCCCAGCTCTACAAAAGGCAAAGGCAAGGATCATTAGAGCAACCATGCAACCATTAATGTAATTGCACAATTTTTCCCCTTTCTTTTTACCATATCTTATGAAGCTAAAGCACCATAAAAACATGAGCTCTTCCATAGAAACCTTTAGCTTTTGAAGCTAAGCCACATTGACAAAATAAAGACTTACAGAAACTGTCAAATTTTTGTTTATGCTGGATACTTCACACACAAATGTTCATGAGAAACTTCAAGATTCGATAGAAAAAAAAATTGCCACCCAAAAGTAGAAAGATAATATATTTGTATGCACTCAGAAAAGTTGAACATAATAGAAGAATTTTAAAAAGATAAAGAATTGCCTAAACACCTTGGTGATTTATTTATACCAGTGGTATCTGGAAGAGACAAGACATCAATTAAGACATGTTATTTAAAAAGTCCAGATACCTGTTGATGAAATACTGTCATGGACGATGTCAGAGCATCATTTCAATTTTTTTTAGAAGAATGAAAAAGAGACCAAGCACAACAGGGTGTCAGTTTGATGATAAATCATTATTTTTTAAGGGAAAAAGGGAAGACAAAAATAGGAAAATCATTTACAAATTATGCATCTCAAAGGAAATCATTGGCACCTATTCAATTTTTCAGGCAATGAGGTTCTCAAAATCAATGAATGTAGTCAATAAAATCATCGTTCTTAAAAACCAAGAGTATATAGCAGAAACACTAGTGAAAGACAATCATTACCTGCAGCTGAAGAGTGTGAAGGATAAAATTGCGGACAATTTCATACTCTCCCTTCAAAAGAAAGGCAATCCCAGAAGGTATGAAGTCCCGAATGAAGACCTGATCATAATTTAGAACATTGCTGTCAGAGGGGTCCTTTGCAGCAATGGTTCCAACAGGGCTACCGCAATAATAAACCACAGACTCTTGCAAAAGACGCCATGCTTCATCCTCAACAGAATTTCCTCTTTTCTTGTGTGCTGCATGTTTATCAGGTCCAGTTAGAACAGATTTATCATCAATTGGAACAGCAGGTCCATTTTCCTGGCTATTCACATCAGCAACAGTCTGGCTTGTTCTGCTAGCTGATTCTTTTTGGCAGGACCCATTACCATTATTACTGGTTATCTCGGTGATACCCTTAGTCCTTTGGCACTGGCATTTTAGAGACACTGATCGACTATTGGCGGCCCAGACCCCACATAATCTCATACAATTTGACTGTGATCTCAGGTACACAGAACACCTTTTCTTCCTATAATTGCCATTAGGTTTGGAGGGTATGGTTAAGTGTGAAGTGTTTATATGTAGACCAGAGTAGAAATGTCTTGGAGCGGCCCCAGATACAACATGTACAGCTGCTTCAGAAATTCCCATCATCATAGAATTCAAAATATGACTGAATAGATTTGCTTCGACGTAGTATGATCAAGCCAACTGAGCAATTCTTCGCGTATATGATCCAAAAATCCGTGCATAAAATCACCAAAGTAACATAAACTGCGACGGAACATGGAAATAGTTGAGATTGATCAATACTTGTTTAGCAAAAGATTAAATGGATGAGCGCATCTCAATTGCCACAAGTTCCACAACATCATGAAGCTATGGAAGATTAAATGGATGAGTGCATCTCAATTCCCCCAAGTTCCCCAACATCATGAAGCTATGGTATCTAAACAAAAACAAACAGATGATATCTTCTAAAGCTACAGAAACTGGGAGCTCCTTTTTCTTCTTTTCTTGATTTATTCAAAGAACTCGGATCATATACGACAAAATTACCTAAATTTCATTAAAGAGAGTTTTATTCTTTCACCACTTAAACCTACTTGATCTGAAATCACGTGTCAAGATACACACAAAAAAAAAAAAAAAGCCACAAAATTTCCGAAAAAAACAAAGACATAAATCTTCGACGAAAACGAGATTTTCCGCGCATCTTAGGGGTTTTTTTTTTTTTTTTTCTTCATTTCAAACAGATCGATGAACAGGAAATGATTGCGTTCGCTTCAACTCATGCTTCGTTTGGGAATAAAATCGCTTAATTTCCACACCCTAATGTATTGAGAAAAATTGAGCGGAGATGCAAGAATAATCTGACCTCGTGTCTCGATTTGACGATCGAATCGAAGAGGAGGAGACGATAGATAGAAACCCCGAGTTCGAGGCGTTTTTTAATTTCTTTCAGAGAGAAGTCGTCCCTTTTACGAAAAGAAACCCGAACAACGTATCGTTCTCATTGTACACGGGAGCCGGGAACTTGAGAGAACCATCCCTATATATTTATATCGTAAGGTATTCTAGCCGTTGTTTAACGACTAGTTGCACCGTTTTCTGGGTACCGTGTGCGATCTCCCGCTTTTTATTGCCCAAACTAGAGGATAACGAGCTGAAACGGCTAAAATTAAGATTTGCCCTCCCGTTACCATGTGTATGTTTAAATTAAATAATATTTAATAATAATTTTTTTATTAAAATGATATTTTAAAAAAATTATAATTTAAACTGGTATAGTGATATTTCACTTCTATTTTTTTTGCTTCTATTTTATATTTTTTATATTTTTTTTATATTTCCCTTATTCTTTATTTTTTTACTTTCATTTTACGGCCAACGTTTGGCTTTTTTTAAAAAAAATTATATTTATTTTATAACGAATGTTTAGCCTTTTTTTTTTCTTCTATTTGATATTTTTTTATTTTTTTTCTTTCATTTTATGACAAATGTCTAGCGTTTTTTTATCTTTTTTTTTTTTACTTTTATTTCATAACAAACGTGTAGCTCTTTTTTTTCGTTCTTTCTCTTTTATTTTATAACTTTTTTTAATTTTATTTTATAATGAGTGATAATTTTTCTTTTAAATTATAACTCATGTTTAACTTTTTTTAATTATTTTTTCTCTTTTATTTTATACCTTTTCATTTTTTTTGCTTTTATTTTATAGTGATTCATCATTTTTCTTTTTATTTTTTCAACTCATGTTTGAATCTTTTTTTTTCTTTTTTTCTTATTTTCACTTTTATTTTATAATGAATGTATTCCCTTTTTTCTTTTTTTTAAAAAATTTTATAATGAGTCATAGTTTCTCTTTTTTATCTATAAGTTTGTCTTTTTTTTCTTTTCTTTTTTCCTTTTATTTTATAAAAAATAAATCCCTATAATTAAAGTTTTTCACCCACTTGATAAATAAGAAAGCTGAGCCTATGCTCATATATATATATATATAATATTTAAATATTAAATCATATTTAGTTGTCTAAAAATAAAAATAATAGTAAAGGAAAATAAAATAAATAAATGATAGATAATGAAATAATTTGAAATTAACTCTTTTCTTTTATACAATGTAAAATCAAAATATTAATTAAGAAGAACACAAGAAGCTTTTTTTAAGACTACAGTAGTAATTTTTATAATAATTACACCTCAACTATAAAGAATTTTATTTGATTTCAATTATATTTTTATTATTTTTTAAAAGACTTAAAAATATTTTATCTATTTCTTAATCTATAATTTTTAATTAATTATATTTTATAAAATTTAAAAATAATTTAATCTATTACATATCTTCTATTTATCTTATCTTTTATTTTTAATTTAAAAAAAATTTAATTTAAAATTTAATAAAATAAAATAAAAAATATAAATTTATATTTTAATTTTACTAATCATACTAACATCTGTGAATATTATTTAACTATGAAATCAAAATATTATCCAAGGATGATACTACAATGAGAAACTTCCTTAGAATTATACTAGCAATTTTCATAATAATCAAATATCTATCACAAAAAATTTTATTTCATTTAGATTATATTTTTTATTCTTTTAAAAAATCAAAACTATTTTATCTATTTTTTAATCTATAATTTCAAATCAAATTAATTTCTAATATTTAAAAAAATAAAACCTAATATATATTCTATTTATCTTATCCTTAATTTAAAATTTAAAATTTAAAATTTACATTATAAATTTATTTTTGATTAATTATAATAGTGTCCGTGCATCGGGCATATACTTAGTTTTCATCATAATTATATATATATATATATATATATATATAAAGAAGAAGAAGACGAGCTGATGCACATCCGAGCGGGAAAGGAGGCAATAGTGGGGAACGCTACAATAGTTTCGTTGTCTAAAAATTTCCCCCCGGTGTTCAAATCATGCGATTAGAATTCTCTCCATGGCTGACAGCTCTTACTCTTCAATGGATTTCCACGGTCACTGATGCAGTAATGATTTGGTAGCACCACTTCGTTTTTTTGACAGCCTTTCTCCATTTTATGAATTAATTAATGATTTTCGTTCAATCACTAGCGTTACTGTGAAATGATTCTATCACTGAGATTTTTCTCGATCATCCGGTAGTATGATACATGGGTGACGATTTTGGACAACACGAGAACAAACTCGTAACAGAGTCAACGGATTTGAATTTAATATAAATCAATTCAGACCAAAACCATGTAGACTTATGAAATACAATTAATATACAAGTTATGTTTCAGATTAACTTATAAATATAAAATTGATCATAAATGACATAATCATTAGATGAACCAATTTATGTAACATAACTTGTAAACCTTGGCACAACTTATTAAATCTGTTTAACTTATGTTAAAAATTTATTTATATAACTTTGTTTGATATATAAAATAAATAAAATAAAAAGTGAACGGCATTTTGGAATTTTAATACTCTACTCATATTGCTACCTATTATTATCGATTTAAAATTTGTATTAGTGTTTCTCATTAGAAAATTATTATCAAATATATTTTGAGTAATTCATTATATAGACAAATTATGACTATATGTATATATAAGGATTTTATATTTATTGCTCTCTTTTTCTCTCTTAAATGGAAGGATTTTTACTTGTTTTTTAGTGATGATTGTAAGCATATAATTGTTTTATAATTAAATTAGTTTTAATTGAATTGCATAGATTATATAGACTAGATGGGATAAAATTTGATTTCAGATTATATGAGTTAAAAATGAGTCATGCATTCATATCAATCCAAATACATCCTATTTATTAAACAGGTTACACAGATTAATCAGATTGTATTTGAGTCGACATATTTGCTATTATACTCGAGCCATTTATGACCCATTAACATATTTTATGATTTCTATTATTATGTCATTTTGAAAGTAAACAAATTATGCATTAATCAAAATGGTTTATTATTTTACTTTTTTTTAATTTTTTAAATCAACATAATTACCATGCTAGTGATCATAATCTTCATCAGTTATTCATAATAGTTATTGTGTCATTAGTACCAATGCTGCACTTGCGGTTAGCATGTTTGATGCAATACCTTGCGGTTGTTACAAGCTAAATAATAATTATATTTTTTATATAATAATAAAAAATTATAAAATAATTTTTATACAATATTGTAAATTACATGACATTGCATACTTAGCTAGTGTCATGCTATCCAATCAAATGAAGGCTACATATACACACACACGCGCACACACATACACATATATTCAAAAAAAATCTAAAATAAGGCTTTAAACATCCTTTTTTATCTAAGAAAAATATTTGTGTAACCTTTATTAAGTCCCTTTCCAGGTTTTTTTTTTTAACCATTAAACGCGCAGTAAAGTCTTTCATGAAACGCTTAACCAGTGCATGGCGCGCAAAAATTTAATTTGGTGTTCATTCTATACGCGCTAAGAAGTACGCCAAGCAAACAGTATTTTTTTTTTGTTTTTCTAAAATCATATAGATATATAATTATATTTACAAATATAATTCCTTCACTTAAAGACGTTGCTAGGATGGGCATTTACGTAGCTATCAACGCAATTGCCAGCTTCACCAGCTCTCAAGAATCCCAAATTAATAAGCAAGGATTTTTTTTTTTCTTGACAAATTGGAAGAAATATTTTTCTTGATCATAATCGGACTAAAAAGAACTTCCAAGCCTCGCTTGAGCCTTTCCGTGACCGCTATCCTTGTCACGGCTCAAAACCACAGGACTTGATAGATGTGCCCCTCGTTTCATCCCAAAACGACGTGTTCGCTGCTCTTCCTCCCAATTCTTCAGCCAGCTATCTTCACCGATATTTTGGAGACAATGTGCATTTTTGCCTTCAAAGGGTGCACATATCATCCAGGCCTGAGCGTATCCGGCAGAGCCAAGGCCCTCTCTCTTTTAACTCTTCATGCCACTAATTGATGGATGGCTCCTAGAACTCCCAACTAGTTGGATAATTGGTGCTTCTTTTCATGGGATTGCATAATGTAAACCAACCCAATAAGAAGAAAGCTTTAATTTTAAATTAATTAAGATTGGTTATACGAGTACTTTAATTATATCTTGTTTGGTTTTGAGCATATTTTCAATAAAATATAAAGATTTAAAAAATTTTTAATTAATTTTTCTTATATAATTTTGGTTTATCTTTACTTTGTTTTCCTTTACATATATGTTGATAAGCAAATATGGATAAAAATCCAAAGTGTACTAAATAAATCTTAATTATTTACAAAACAATAAAATATAAGATGAATTAGCGCAATCAGGTAACTAGACTGACTTGATTTTTTCTCTGCTTGACATATGGGTACAAGTAGTAGAGGCTGGAGAGGATAAGGAGGATAAGGAGGCTAAATTATAAAGGTTACTCCTAACTAAGTTATCAACTACTCTTAATGATATTCAAGATATCTTGATTTTTGATTTCGATGATGGATACTTTCAAATATCATCTACCTTGATGTTTATAATGCTCTGGTTGTTACTGTAGAAGGGGATTACCTAAAACTTCCAACCATCTCCTTTTTGATTTTAAGAACCATGGGAAACTCCCTTTAGTTATTGATAGCCCACCATGAGCTTTACAATTCGAAATATACTCTTTAGTCTTCTCTCAACCTGACTGAACAAAAGTCTAACTATATAGTTACCGAAGGCAAGTAGCCTTCACTGGCCGGAAGTTATTGACAAATTTTTGATCCCATACTATTTTATTTTATTTTTGGAAGGCCAAAATATGATTTCAATAGCATATTAATTCACTTTTTCACACAATGTATCTCTATGCTTATGTTACAAATGTCCAAAATATCTAAATTGTTTTTTCCTCAATTTGTTCTTATTTACACAATACAAGGTAAGATGCAATAATTGAGGACCGACTAGGGGACAAAGTAATCATTGAAAAGCCCCATGCATGCTCATGAAATCAGCAATAAGCAAACAAAGCTGCTACTCAACAAATTTGCTTTGTAAATATATTGTGCCCAAAGAGGCATACATGTAAATTATTTTATTTTGACAAACCTATTTGCATCATGGAAAGAACATTGGTTTTGATGCTGAAATGATATTTTGCAGCGAAGATTAATGATGTATATGTTTGCATAATGAAAACAGCAACACCATCGCAAGGTATTAGAGAGGAAGGGATAGCCTATGAATTCTGGTTGTATCCTTTGTGGGGCCAATTAGGAAATAGTCAATCATCTATATATCATTTATCCTTTCACATGAGAGATCTGGAGATTTCTTTTACGTTGCTTTGGCAAAAGTCATAGCCCACAAGCATTCAATGTCTTTGGTCTACTTGGAGGAACAATGAAGTTCTGACTAATAGAAAGAAATGTTAGGACCAACTGATGAGGAAAACTATATGACATATCTGAAATGAGAGGAATGCAAGAATCTTCCATAATAAGTCAACTTTGCCATCTTCGATCACCTATAAAATCATGTATTCTTTCTCTTTACAGGATAATCTCTGTCTTGAAGAGATGAAGGGAGGCTCATAGCAATTACACTATCTTGAGAGATGAAGGGAGGCTCATATTTGTAATTTATTCTTTCCATGTAAATTTGATTCTATATAATAAATGCTAGTGGAGAAACATTTTTCTCTACTATTCCATTTTAAAAAAAGAAAAAAATTGAAAGACAAAGAATTAGTACTTAACAGAATGCAAGGCAACCATGATAATTGCACAAAGTGCGCCATTTTGGATCATCTTTAGACGGGGCAACCCTAGTAGGTCCCAAGACTTAATTTTCTTCTAACATACCCTACCAACTTAATAGAAAGCTCCATAGCGTCACATCTTTTATCACCTATGACTGTGAACTTTTTAGACAAAAAAGGTGTAAAATTATGGTAATACTTTCAATAATTATCAACTACCAGTTGGCATGATTCTATCTATATCCAATTTAATTTTTTTCAAAAAAAAATTGTATCCTATTTGAAAGAACTTGAATCATACATGTGTTCATAGAAATGTAAATCATGCAATTTCTCCTGTAGAAAAGAGCAAGTTGTCTCATAAATGTTTAAAGTAAACTTGACATGTGTTAAACTGAAGATAACAGAAATGATAAACAAGTTTGCAAACCATCCTCCATGTTATGATCATTTTTATTGTCCCATTACAATACTCATCAACTCAATGAATTAGAATAAGGAGTCCAGTAACTTCTATGAGAACATATGCATGATTTATATGTTTTCATGGATGCATGAAGGTAGTAGATATTTCTCCTTATATATATTTATATTTAGTATGCACTATTAATAATAAAAGTATGGTATAAAAATGTTTTGGCAGAAAAGTAAAATTTAGTATTCTCTCCATTCTTAAATTTAACTTAGGTAAGAGGAAACTTTACTTTAGTCCTATATCAAATCTCAAATTATAATCCTTGCTCTTCTTCACTTATAAATAGATCAACACATTCATCTTTAATCTTATAGTTCTCTTGAAGCATTCCCTTTGAAAGGCACTAAAAAGAATTATTTAATTCAAAAAATTATACATATATGTGTGTGTATTATATGTGTACACAGATATATATATATATATATGTATGTATATATATATATATATATATATATATATATATTCATATACAAATATATACATATACACACACATACATACATACATGTATGTATGCATGTATACACACACACATATATACATATGTATATATGTATATATAAAAAAGAAAGAAAGAAAAGGAGTAAAAGATCAAGCAGTAGACCAGCCTAAAGGAGTGGTTGATGAAACTATACAGAGGTACTATGGCTATTTGAGTGGTCGATCAGTCTTGGCATAGTGGTCAACTAAATTTTGCAAAGGTCACTGTGGCCATTGGGTGGTCAATCAGTCCAAGTTCAATTAATCAGCTCATGTCTACTAGAATTTTCTGTTTCTAAACAAATGCATAAAAACCTTTTCATTTTCTTTTTAAAGGAGCCTTTGGCTATAAAAAAAAGAATAACTTCTTACAATCAAACTCTTCGTTCTTTTGTCTTTCTTGTCTTCTTCTATTAATTTATTCCTATTCTTTCTATTCTTGGTTTAGTTCTAGTTTGAAAAAATATTCAAAAAGTGCAACTTTATTTATTCTTGAATAGGTATTGTATCTGAGATAAATTTTCTATAGAATTCTTTCTGCATATGAAGAGTAGAAACTATCATCTTTAAAATAACACCCTAGAAGTGTCTTTCCTACACACAGATTCTTTCATCCATTTTTTGTGTCTCTATTTCATTTCTTTATATCTTGAACCACCACATCTCCATAACAACAATGAGGAGTGTTAAGATTATGTATCAACTCAATTGTTGCTTATGCGCTGAACATGGCATAACTACAAGATGACGGAAGGAATCCAATAATTCAGAAACAATAATAAAAATGGCTTGAAGATGACAACACTTATGGTTTCATCATCCTCAAATTTATTGCAAACATGGTATTCAATGTCTTTCACAAACAACCTACAACATTGGATTTATGAAACACTATTGAACTTAATGAAGATTCTAGCAATAAATCCTTTCTTGATAACAAGTGTATTGGCTTCAAAATGGTAGATTTTAAACCTCTTATTAATTAAGTTAATGAGTTGAATAACATTACCACTAAATGTGCTGATGCCGGTAAGCAATTTCAGAGACCTTTCAAGTTACTACAATTATAGGCAAATTGCCTCCTTGGAAGGATTATCAAAAGACTTTAAAACATAGAAAGAAATCTATGAATTTGGATGAATTGATTCAATATATTCAAATTGAAATTGAAGCAAGAAATAAGGATGTATTTGGTAACGAAGGTAAGAATGATATTGTTCATAATATTGAAGGGTCAGCATCTTCCTACTCTAAACCCTACAATAAGTCTCAAAACAATTACAAAGGTTCTTTCAACAAGAAGAGGAACAAAGGTATAAATAATGCGAATAATAGGAAGAAGAGGGGTCTTTGCTTTGTTTGTGAGATAGGACATTTTATAAAGGTGCGTCACCATCGTAAGGGTCAAAAACCTTCTAAGGCAAACGTAATAGAAAAAAGAGACTTCGTTGCTATGTTCACTAAGGTTCTCATGATCAACATGGATATTTATGATAACAATAACAAATTGATTAGAAAAGAAAACATTATTTCATCACTTTCATTGATGATTTTGAGCCAAAGATGAAGCATTTGAAAAATTTAAGGTTTTCAAAGAAGAGACTATGAATACAACTAATAAAAGGTTTTAAAAAATGGAGGAGGTGAATTTCAATCAAATGATTTCATAAAGTTTTGTGAATTACATGAAATAATTAGGAAAGTTTTAACTCCTAATTCTCCCTCTCCAAATGGCGTAGTTGAGAGAATGAATAGAACTTTATTGGAAAGAGTTAGTGCTATACTTATTTATTCTAATCTACTTATTAGTCTTTGGAGTAAAGCATTATATACTACTTGCTATATTAATAATAAAATTTTGTACAAAAATCTTGAAAAGACTTCTTATGAATTATTATATGATAGAAAACCAAACATAAATTACTTTATGAGTTTGCATTGCATATGTTTTAGATTACTCAAAGTAGACCTAAACTTGGTAATAAGGCTATTAAATCTATATTTTTAGGTTATGTTATGCATAGTAAAGTATTTAGATTTCTTAATTTACATATAAATAGTATCTTTGAAGCTTTGCATGCCATCTATTTTAAGCATCTACAACTATTAAAAATGTTGACAAATTAAAACTAGATAATGCATTATCAAAAGAGTTAATCTTTGATTATATACAAAACTCATCAAATAACGTTCTACACGAAAATATCTCAAATGAGAATATTGATGATTCCAATCCTAATCCTTTTGAGTTACGAAGTAAGAGATGTAAGATTGAAAAAGATTTAGGTCTTAGAATGTTTATATACACACACACATATTAAATGAGAATCCTAAAATTTTTCAAGAAGCTACGTCTTTACTTGATGCTAATTTATGGAAGAAATACATAGATGACAAGATTAAATCCATAAGTGATAATAACACTTGGACTTTAATAGATCTTCCTCATAATACTAAACCCATTGGCTATAAATTGGTTTTTAAAAAGAAACTTAAATCTGAGCAACACTTGTAGACAAAGGTTATAGTCAAAAAGAAGAATTAGTTTACTTGAGGCATTTTCTTTTCAAATTAGGTTTACTTCTATTAGATTTATATTTGCTATAGCTTTTACATATAATCTTGAAGTATATAAAATGAATGTGAAATTAACCTTCCTCAATGAAGATCTTGATGAAAAAATATGTCATTCACCATCCTAAAGGGTACGTTGCTCAAGGATAAGAAGACAAACTATATGAACTCAACAAATTTCTTTATGGTCTCAAATAACCACTTAGACAATGATATAAAATGTTTAAGAAAGAGATTAAAAAGTTTAGCTTTAAAAGTAGCAAGGTAGAAAGTTATGTTTACCAAAATAATAAGTAACTATAAAGTTCTAATTACTTTGTTGATGACTTGTTGATCTTTGATATTGATAGGCATTATATAAATAAGACTGAAAGATACCTAACATAAACTTTTTGACATTAAAGACCCAAGTCAAGTGGATGTAATTTTATGAGTCAAGGTGATAAAGAAAGGTGTTTGTTATATCTTAACTTAATCTCATTATGTAAAGAAAGCGTTAAAAATTTCAAACTATTTTGGTTATAAACCAAGTAAAATGCCTATTAGTGAATTTTATAAGTTAGGTCTTAATAGTGGAACATTGGTAAAACAAAGTAAATATGTTAAAATTATTGGTAGTTTAATATATGCCCTAAATTATATTAGGCTAGATATTGCATTTGCTATATGCATACTAAGCAGATTCACTAGTAATCCTAGTGAAGAAAATTGGAAGGAACTTGGTAGAGTAATGAGATACTTATAGTATACATTGAATTATGGTTTGCATTATAAATTTCTACTCCTATTCTTTAATGTTATAAGGATGCCAATTGGGCATTAGATAGAGTAAGTTTCAAGTTTGCTAGTGGTTGGTTATTTACTCTTAAAGAAGCTATAATTGCTTGATCATCAAAGAAGCAAACTTGTATAGTCTTGTTATCTATAGAATTTGAATTTGTTACTGTCACTAGTAAGCATAGAGGTTTTATGGGTTAAAAGGTTTTTTAGATGCATTTTATTCATAAATAAACCTCAAGTGCTAGTCATATTATATTGTGACAACCAGACAATTATTTAAAATATTTTTAATGAGAGGTTGTCGAGTAATAGCAAACATATTGCTATGAGAAACAATTATATAAAGAATGTTGTGTAGAAAAGTAAGATTACAATAAAGTATTTACCGACTGATCAAATGTTATTAAACCCATTTACAAAGCCTCTTTCATGTAGAAGATTATTAAAATTAAGGAAGGTATAGGGTTATTATCCTAATTAAAACCTACTCGATAACATTGATGTTGGTTAAGAGTATATATTTTAACAGAAAACCATGTGCATGAGAGTTAAATGGCAATTCAACTAATATTGCCTGAGAAATGTCAATACGAGGTTGTATTTCTAGTGTATCACTTCTTAACAAAATAATGAGGGTAACTCAAGTGCTAAGTGAAGAAAAACTATTTCTTTTAAAGTCTCATATATGGTTAATGCATTGTCTATCCACAATAAGATAGACTAAACTATTGTACTTAATAGACTCATAGCTTTATAAAGTGGAGTGCAAAAGCAGTTGTGGACACTCTTGATGAGTTTGCCTTTACAAGCAAAAAAGGTTCTAGAGTACTTGCTAAGATAAGATCAACGCAAGACCCATTAACACATTGTTTTGAAAGAACTAAAAACCTATGTATAGTATGAATATGATTTTTTGTGTCTTCTATTCAACTGTAGATTTAAACCTTGACCACCAATGAACATATGCAATATAGTCCCCCAAAAGATATCATTTTTATAAACATACATTTATGTGTTTTCTTATTATTGATAAAAAATAAGTGGAGAATTATTATATATTTATATTTAGTATTTGCTAAAGTATGGTGTAAAACATGTTTTGGAGGGAAAGTGAAATTTAGTCTTACCTCTATTCTTAAATTTAACTTAGCTAAGACAGCACTTTGCCTTAATTCCACATTGAATCTCAAGTTATAATCCTTTTTCTTATTCACCTATAAATAGATGAAGAACTTTTCTACTTTTGATCTCATAGTTATCTTAGAGCTTCTCCCATGAGAGGCACCAAGAAGAACTATCTAGTTCAAAATTATCTATGTAAAAGAAAGAAAGAAAATAAAAAAGAACAAAAGGAAGGAAAGGGAGTAAAAGATTGAGCAGTCAACTAAACTATGTAGGGGGAAATGTGGCTACTTGAGAAGTCAACCGGCCTGTATCTATATATTATAGTTTTTTGTTTTACAGAAATCGATTGTTTCATACCAAAAGAAGTGTCCCTCTGATGTATAAAAATCTTTTCATTTTCTTTTTAAATGGGCCTTTAGCTGCAAAAAAGAATAACTTCTTACTATCAAACTCATTATTTTTTTTCTTTCTTTCTTGTCTTCCTCTTTTAATTTATTCCTATTTTCTTCGTTGTTAGGTTGGTTCTATAGCTCAAAAGAATATTTAAGGAGCGCAACTTTATTTATTCTTGAAATAGGCATCATATTCTAAGGATAGATTTTTGTTAGAATCTTTTCTGTATCTAAAGAAAGAAAATGCTACTTTTAAGATAATTTCTTGAAAATGTTTTACTATTTTTGGAATCCATGTTTTAAAATTAGGTTATATCAAGATATCGTTCACGAAGGAAGAGAAATTCATGGGTTAATGTTGGACCCTATGAAATTAGGAGTAAAGGCCTTTGATTGGTGAGAGAGGATAATGAAAAAGAGATATTAATAAAAATGTGAAAAATGTCACTACTTTAATTAGAGGCCTTCAATAAGCTAATGAGAAGCTAATTATCCACATGAAAAGTTGGAGAGCTAGCTAATTTTTTTATTCTAAAAAATTTATGGACTCATAAGCAAAACGAAATAAAGTTAGAATTGTATTTTTATATGATGTAAATTTGGCTATATTCAAATATAATCAAATATAAATCCAAGCACTTCTTTATTTTTGAATCCATACAGTTAACGAATCCAAAATGTTGAAAAAGTAATAAAGATAAATAGTTCTGAGATTCATGTAGAACAAAGGATTGAAAAGATAATCGAATTATAAATTTGACTACATTTGAATATAAGCAAATTTATTTTTTTTTATATTATAAAATAATTATATATTATATTATAATTATTATAAAATTATAATTATATAATATAATATAAAAAAATATTGTTTGATAAGAATAAAACTTAGGTCGCGAGAGATGCTTGATTCTCCAAAATATGCATAATTTTATCATTCATCATATGCTTAGATGCCAATCGATGATTGTGTAGTGGCTGAGTGCACATCAAGTCGAAAATCTCAGCCGCACTAAAATTCAATCTAACCCAGAATCCTCTCCGGTGACGCACTTCCCGATGTCATTGACGGGTATACCGTTTGTCGATGTAAAGACTGAAGGCGAAGCGACCCCCGCCACCCTCCACCCATTGCACGGACAAATGGGAGAGACCGGCGAACCCACCGATCGGGCGGTCATCTACGTAGGAGACATCCATGGCTTCTTCTCCAAGCTCCAGCTCCTGTGGTCCAACCTCGAGGGCGCCGTCGGCACCGCCTCCTTCGAGACGGCGCTCGTCATCTTCCTCGGCGACTACTGTGACCGCGGTCCAGACACCCGCCAGGTGATCGATTTCCTCCTCTCCCTTCCTTCCCGCTACCCGCGGCAGCGCCACGTTTTCCTCTGCGGCAACCACGACTTCGCCTTCGCGGCCTTCGTCGGTGCCCTTCCCCCGCCGCCGGACGGCTCGCTGTTTTCCGCCACGTGGGCGGAGTACGAGCAGAGCGAGGAGCGGGAGGGGTGGTTCAAAGGGGAGGGTTACGAGGCGATGCACGTGCAGGGGAGGCGATGGGGTGGGAACATGGGGGCCGCTGGAACCCTAAGAAGGGCATGCCCTACAAGGGATCTATCTATGATGCCGGCCCGACCTTTGAATCCTATGGTCTCCCCAATGGATCGGCGGGTGAGGAGGGCTCCTTTGATTTCTCTTCTAAAGCTGATTTTTGGGATCGATTTACGGTTTTCTTCAATACGATATTTGATTCAAATCGAGGTTCTGTGACTGATTTCGTGTTTGTTCGATCCAATTTCGTTTCTTTGCAACTGGCATCCAAAAAAAAAACTTTCTTTAATTGAAAGTGTTAAATAACTTTTTTTTTAAAAAAAAAAGAAAATTAAATCTCCTGTTAGAATGCTTTGGGCTATACTAATGTGTTCATTTCATCATAAGGTAAACGAGGAAGTCAGGAAGTCTTTGTCTTGTGATCCAGTTTCTCTAGTTTCTAGAGTTGTATTATGAGAATGTTTCGGTTAATGGTATCCGAATGAATTAGTTATAATAATTTCTTTTAAATCCTGATAAATGCCAGTCCTCTGTCATATGACTTAATTGCAGATTTGGTTAGAGCAGTCCCTGATGATCACAAGAAGTTTCTTGCAGACTTGGTTTGGGTTCATGAGGAGGTACTAATTTTGGGAGACAAGTAGTTGCTGATTTGCTGGTTTGCTCTAAATGATATAAATCAATTTGTGTTAGGTAGGAAGACATCAAGTTGTGTATTTTTTCCTCAACAATGGTGACTGCAGGACAATGTTTTAATTGACACTACTGAGGGAAGGATCTGTTGCCAACTAATAGCCGTTCATGCTGGCTTGAAGAAATCCGAAGGGGTTGATGAGCAGCTAAAACTTTTGAGAGCCAGAGACACGAGCCAGCCAAAGGTGGAAGATCTTAGTGGGAGGCATGATGTGTGGGAAATACCAAAGGTTAGGCAAGCTTCTACACTTTTTTAGCCTTCTCATATTTATATCTCCTGGTCTGATTTCTTCATGTCATTTAAATAGATAACACATGGCAGAAAAACATGGCAGAAAATATAGTTCAGGTCTCGTAGGGCTAGTGCGAAATGGCCAATTGTTTCATATTTAGTGATAAATATATAGTTAAAGGCTTCTAAATCATGCTGGAAGAAACCTTCGTACATCTTAGTTCTGTCTTCGTACTCGACCTATCCAACTGGTTATCTTTTGATGATGGTTGTACCTCGAACTTCAAGCGTTGATTTATATAATTGCATGTTTTTTGTTTTCCAACTTTTTCTGGATTCTTGTTGGATTGTTCCAGGCATGGGAAGCTTGGATATAAAATGCAGTGTAATATGTGATGCCCAAACAAGATTAGTAAATGAAGTTGAAATTTATGCATGAAGGCTTGTATGGTTCATCGCAATTTCTTTCCATGCACAACCAATCCATAGCATGAGGATACCTGCCTCTCTATACCATGCACTTCGTGGATTTACAAAATGCATTATATGGCATATTAGTAATTTCTGAAATGTCTTATATTGTGGTTATCATTAGTTAGTGATTGTTGTGTTTTTGTATATCATGTTGTGTCATGCCAACAATTGACATTTGTAGACATTATATGCATTGATGTTCCAAAAATGCACAAAGATATTGTAGCTTCTTCTTGATATGAATTATCTTGGAATTTATAGTGATTAGCATGATATTTTGGACCCTGAAATAAATGTGTGTTTTCAGAATCACATCAACTCAACTAGTCTTATTTTCCAGCTGTTGCTATTTCTAAATTATTGTGATAGATATATGAACAATACTATATTGATTGGGTAATGTTATACCGAAGAACAAGTCATTGCAAGGCTTGATGAGCAGTGAGCTTATTGGTAAAAACTGAATTTAGATGTAGAGATATGCTAGACTTTAACTCATTGGAGATTGATATGTCCGAGATCACATACAACCAACTTCAAGGTTAGAAGACACACCTTGAAGACAGGTAAAAACTGCACCCTCATAGTGTTTAGGTTCCATTAATTTGAGGCATAATATTGGACTTTGACCATGGTCAAAAGATAAGTAAGGGTTCCCACACCTTCATGGACGGATGTGAGTAAAGAAATTAATCTAAGAAAATAAAAATAAAAATAAAAATAAAATATATTTAGCAACTTGGAATATAGGGTCATTAATAGAACTAATAGATACAATGACTAAAAGAAGAATTGACACAGCTTGTTTGCAGAAGACCAAGTGGATAGGTGAAAAAGCAAAAGAGATTGATGGTTGTAAATAAAAGCCTAAAAGATGAAGTTGTAGACATTAAGAGGATAGGAGATAGAATAATTTTAATTAAATTAGTGATAGATGAGGAGTCAATAAATATTATTAGTACTTATGCTCCTCAAATAGATTTAAATAGTATGACAAAGCAAAGTTTTTGAGAGGATATGGATGGATTAATTCAAGAGATTCCTACTAGAAAAAAAATATTTATTGGAGGAGATTTGAATGGACATGTAGGAAAGTATGATTAAGGTTTTGAAAGATTACATAGAGATTATGGATTTGGAGATAGAAATGATGAGAGAAATGCCATTTTAGAGTCTGTGATAGCATATAGTTTAGTATTAGGCAATACATAT
The DNA here is from genome assembly GCA_017589505.3 of Metroxylon sagu. Classification (NCBI taxonomy): domain Eukaryota; kingdom Viridiplantae; phylum Streptophyta; class Magnoliopsida; order Arecales; family Arecaceae; genus Metroxylon; species Metroxylon sagu. The sequence goes on along the minus strand of JACVBY030000499.1, from coordinate 313,310 downwards.
TTTAAAAAGAGGAACTCTCATTTGAGAATTTTTAAAAGTGGATATAATGCTAGTTAAATAGATTTTTTTTCTTATTAGAAAGATTGATCGAGTGTTTGGTAAAGATTGCAAGGTTATATCGGGTGTAGGTCTAACTACACAACATAAATTAATGGTTATGAATGTATGTATTTAAAAATAGAGGAGAAAGACTATAAGGTATAAGAATACAGGGATTAGGTGGTGGAATTTGAAAGGAGAAAAACTAATAACTTTTAAAGATAGAATGATGAAGAAAGAAAAATAGAGTATAAATAGAGAGACTAATACCATATAGGAAGTGATGACTAATAGTATTAAAAAAATAGTTATAGAGATATTAGAATAGTCAAAAGGAAAAAGACTATATGATAAAAAAACTTAGTGGTGGAATGTGAAAGTTTAATTAGCAGTTAAGGCTAAAAGAGAGTACTATAGAAAGCTACCTAAATATAAGAATGGAAAAGTATATGAAAACTATAAGATGGTTAAGAAAGAAGTTAAAAAGACGGTCTGAGAGGTTGATGTAAGGCATATGAGGAATTATATAACAAGCTAGAAACTAAAGATGAAGAGGACACATATAGAAGGAGAGGACACATATAGAATTGCGAGAGTAAGAAACAGAAAAATTAGAGATATGTTTCAAGTTAAATACATTAAAGATAATCAAAAAGTTTTGGTTAAGGAGAAAGAGAATAAAGAAAAATGGAGAAGCTATTTTAATAAATTATTAAATAAAAATCATGTATATAATTTAGAATGCTCTATTTAGCTTCATTGAGGATAAAGTTATGGTATATACTCATAAAATTAGGACATTTGAAGTAAATAAGGTCATAAAAAAATAAAAGTAAGAAAAGTTATGGGATCTGATAAGATTTCTATAGATGTTTGAAAATGTTTAGGTGATGCTGAAGTAAAGTAGGTGATAAATTTATTTAATAGGATTTTAGAATTAAAAAGATACTTAATGAATGGGGAAGAGCATTATAGTATCAATTTATAAAAATAAAGGAGATATTCAAAACTGCTCTAATTATCGTGGTATCAAACTCATGAGTCATACTATGAAACTTTAGGAGAAAGTAATTAAATATAAGTTGAGATATACTAAAAAAATATCAAAGAATAAATTTGGTTTTATAGCAGGAAGGCTGACCATATAAGCTATTTTCTTTCTTAGGAGGTTAATGGAAATGTATAGAGCAAAAAGACAAGATCTTCATATAGCTTTTATTGATTTAGAGAAAGTATGTGATAAGTTTTCTAGAAAAATCTTATGATGAATGTTAGAAAAAAAAGAAGTACATGTTAAATTTATTAATATAATAAAAAATATGTATGATAGGGCAGTTACTACCGTAAGAATTATTAGTGGTAATATTAGCGAATTTCCTATTATATTAGACTTACATCAGGGATCTGCTCTTATTTTCTATCTTTTTGCTTTAGTTATAGATAAGCTAGATATATTCAGGATGACATTTCATGGTGCATGTTATTTGCAGATGATATAATACTACTGGATGAAACTAAAGCTAGAGTTAATTATAAGTTAGAATTATGGCGAAATGCATTAGAATTTTTAGATTTTAAGTTAAATAAGATAAAGACAAAATACATGAAATGCAATTTTAGTACAATTAGAAATAAAGATGAATTTAGAGTACAAATTAGGGAACATGAAGTTACTAAAAATGATCATTTTTGGCATTTAAGATCGATTATTCATAAGGAAGGAGAGATTGAGGATGATGTGTCCATAAGATTAAAGTAGGTTAGATAACATGGAGAAGTGTAATTGGAATATTATATGGTCGTAAAGTACCTACCAAGTTAAAGGAAAAGTTCTATAAGACAACCATAAGACCGTTTATGCTTTATGGCATGAAATGTTGAGTAGTTAGAAAAATATATGTACATAAGTTGAATGTGGTGGAAATGAGAATATTAAGATAGATGTATGGTAATATAAGAAAAGATATAATTAGAAATGAAATCATTTGTAAAAAGATAGAGATAGCTTCAATTGAGGATAAATTAAGGAAAGGACAACTTAAATGGTTTGGACATGTGCAACGTAAACCTAAAAATACACCTGTATAAAAGAGTGACTTAATACATGTAGAGAAAAAAGAGGTAGAGGTAGACCGAAAATCACATGAAAGGAAGTGATAAAAAAGACTTAGAATTTTTGTATCTTACAAAAAAATATAACTCAAAATAAAACTGAATAGAGAAAATGATTCATATAGCTGATTCCAATTAGTTTGGGATTAAGGCTTTATTGTTGTTGTTGTTGTCGACTATGGTCGAAGTCCAATTGGCATAGTGTTAAATTGCATCCCCACAATGTTAAAGGCAAGAAGCTGCATGAAAATTCACGAACCATGATGTTCCATGTGCCCTTGGTCACTGGTGCAGTACGATAACACAATTTTATCTTAGTGGAACCTAAACACTATGGGGGTGCAATTAAGATCTCTCTACTCCTAATCCCCCTTTCTACTGCTTTTCATTTATTTTCTTCTTCATTTTTTCAAGCATGTATAAAACTCTAGTTTGTTAGAGATGAGAGATCATTTTTACCTCTCTAACCTCCTCAAAGGAGGGATTGTTAGGTTTACTTTAAGGCCCTTCCCCACCATGAACCTAGATATAAACTTATTGTCTTATCACTATAGGTTTCGTAGCTTGTATAGAAGCTTGATGGTGACTCCTGCACTCGAGGATAGCCTACATCTGAGTCATTTTGAAATATCACATCTCCACTTGAGTCTTGAAAGTTTGAAAACCAAAAGTAGTCAAAATAAATGCGAACATTTGCTCCACAATCAAGCTACCAATCATTAAAGGCAATGGCAAGGTTAACTAACTTGTTTGAAGAAACAGGGTTGATTACCACTTTTCATCATGGCACTTCAGTTTAGATGCACCTTGACCTTACCTCAATGGTCTGGTCTTCTTGTGGCAATAGTCCCTTGCAATATTATTTTTCTCCCCAGGCATATGATAGAATTGTTAAAAGTTCTACTCTTGGTGTAAATTTGGACCATGATTAGGATTAGGACGATTTTGGATAAAGCTGATCTGGTTTTAGGATTCGAGCTGTTAAACTTGGAATGAAGATTCTTTTTCTTGAAGTTCTTCCCTGAAGGAGCTGGTAGGATTTGAACTTCTTGGATTAGTTTTCATTCATGTTACCCTAGGGCCATTTTCATATTTATACTTGGCCTTTAAGTGGTGTTGTTCCTCTATTCTAATGTAGTTGATTAACTCTGTTAGGGGGAAGTTATCTTACTTACAAGTCACTCTCTGGATGTAGTTGGCCCAAGAAGGTAGATGGGGACCAATCAAGGTTGAGATCTTAAAGTCTTCTGAGAAGAAGGATCTAAATTTTTGGCTTCTCTTTGAGGTTTTTGGAACTCATGGATTTGATCACTAATAGGTCGACTTTAAGGTGTCTCAGAGTTCCTCAGTAGATTTAGTACCCAGTTACATAACATAGAGTGAATTAGAATGGGCATTTAGGATTCTTTGGTGCAATGGAAATCTATATGTTGTATTGATCTAGCAAAATGTTTACATGCAGTAGAAGGGGAACTAGTAGTGTTTCTTGGAGAGCAAGTCCTCAGTGGTTTAGGATCAAGGGAAGTTTGATATATTTGATCACTTGGAGGGAATTCAAGGCTGAAGTCAACACTAAAGTGATGAGTCAATATTTCATTTGACTTTTAACCTTTTGAAAAAGGACCCATTGAATTTCTTGTGTTTTATGGAGCTAGGGTTATCATGTGTTGCCATTTGGTCGAGGGGAGGGTCAGGAATTAAATTTCTGCACCAATGCTCACAAAGATTGTAGACACACCCAAATTTCCTCATCCTCCCCAAATCTTCATTGGTACAAGTTTCTATAAATATGCGTGAGTCTTCCAGCTATTGGATGGGTTCTTTTTATGACTTATGCATTCCTTTCATATGATTTGGTAGAGCTTTGAAGTTACTAAAGTGAAACCATAGGACTAATGGGGTATTTAGTTTAGTACTTTGATGTTTCTCAATTATGAAACTATGCATGTGAAATTTGGTGGCTTGGTGGGATATCGTGAAAATCTGTGTGGCTGATCTTTTTGCATCTCGGTTCGAGTTAAATTTAGATAAGAGGCTTTATAGATCTGTTCTGATATTACTTATTTTTATTGCAGGAGCTGTCTGAAAAGCCAACCATGGTGGTGAGTGGCCACCATGGGAAACTCCACATTGAAGGCCTTCGGTTCATCATTGACGAATGTGGCGGCTTGGAAAGCTTACCAATTGCTGCTATAATATTTCCATCCAAGATGCTTGTCCGTGACACAGATCAATTCGCAGCTCAGCATTGAGTATATCGCAAGCGGGTTTTCAGACTCATCATGCACCTGTATCTATACAAGTGACTCGAGCATGCGTCGGACACCAAGACTAGGACGAGGCATCAGTGTGAGTCTCAGTCGCGTTTGTTGGATTGAGTATGAGGTCTTTATGTGAGCGGTGCTGTCGACGGCCTCCGGGCCCACTGTTAAGAAATATTTAGGCCTTGTTTCGCGTTGCCGTTAGCAGCAGGGCTTTTGTTTGTACTGGCTTTTATCTGTGGATCTTTTGCTAGTTAAGCTTCTACGAAAAGTTATTTACTGTTTATAATTATATTTTTAAAATACTATAAAATTTTGTATTTGTTTGATAATTAAATTAAAAAGATATTTTTTATAATAAAAAATGATAATAAAGAATATTTCATAGTGCATTCAACTACCAAAAATTATTACAATAAAATATTATAATTCATAAATTATCATAATAATATTATCTTATCATATAATCATTATTATAATATAATAATATTTTATTATAATAATAAATTATATTACTGTAATAATATAATACTGATTATTATAATATAGTATAGTTATTATTAGTTTATAACTCTATTATATATAATTAATATAATAATATGATAATAACATTACATTAATAGTAGAATAATATTAATATAATTTGGTATAGTTATTGTTAGCTTATATTATATTATTTTCATTATTTTATAATATAATAGTGAGAATAATATTATATTAATAGTACTATAATATTAATATAATATAGCATAGTTATTGGTAGTTTATAATTATATTATAAAATTAATATAATAATATTATAAAAATACTACATTATTGTAGTAGAATAATGATATTTTATTATAATAATATAATAATATAATATTCTTGTAATATGATATATTATTTTAATCTTGTTATTATAATATTATATTAGTGTCATAAATTTATTATAATATTAAATTTTATGATAGTAATAACATAATAATGATTATTATAACATAATAATGATATAATATTATATTAATGGGAGTATAATATTAATATAATATAATATAGTTATTATTAGTGTATAATTATATTATATTATAAAGCATTATGATTTTTACTATAATAATATAATATTATAATATTATAATAGAGGGTAGCTTTGTCTTGAAAGAGCTTGGCAAGTAAAGCTTTTAGAAAGGGCATCAAATCTGAGATTTTTGAATAGAGCTTCTAATAGGTTTTTTTTGGAAAGCCAAAAGTTACTTCTAAAAATTTTATCAAATATTTTAAAATATTTTTAGGCTTTTAGAGGCCTAAAAGTGCTTTTAGGTTTCCTAAAAGTCTAACTAAATGAGGCCTTAATGTTGTAAGTGGTGTTGTTTTTTTTTTTTTCTTAACACATATTTTAAAATCTTTCTTTTACTTTTTGTTTGGATATTTATACCGTGCTTTAAAATTTTTCTTTTATTTTTCTTTCAAGATAATATCAAAGTGCTCCTTTTTTTTTTTCATATATATATATATATATATATATAGAGAGAGAGAGAGAGAGAGAGAGAGAGAAAGTTGGCTACATTCGAATGTAACCAAGTTCAAGTTTCGATCACTTCCTTCACTCTTAAATCTATATAGATTTTAAAGTCATCATATATTTTTTACCTTTTTTTTTAATTTTAAGGATTTGTGAACTGTATGAATTTAGGAATAGAAAAGGTAATCGGATTTAAACTTGATTATATTTGAATGTAGCTTAAGTTTATATATATATATAATATTTCTTTTTTGGGCATTGTATCATTTTAAAAAAAAAATCCTTTTACTTGTTATTCTTGCGTTGAAAGAGGGGGTAAGTCACTATTTATCATTGGTATTATTAGTAGAATTTTAAGTTTGAATGATTGTGGTTAACTTTATATTATAAATTTTTGGCCATGAATGGCCAAGAGATGTTCCTTTTTTTTTCCATGCCCTTTCCTATTTTTAGCTAAATTCAGAACACATTACTCTTAAGCCAAATTAGATAATAAATAACTACCTTTAATTTGATGGTAAAGTAATCAATTTAATCAAGAAAAGAAAATAGTAATAGTTTAAATATTGTAAAGTGAACCAATTTTACTTGGTAAAAAGAAATAAATATGTAAAAAAAATCGTAAGGTTAAAAAAAAAAAAAAAAAAAAAAAAATCTTAAGCATTACTTTGACTATTGTCAAAGAGAAGTAAAAAAAGTCAGTTATTGAGATATTAAATGTTTCTTAACGGGTTCACCGGGGCACCCGTTAGCTGCCCCCTCAAAAAAGCCTATTTCGTAGGCTTCGAGCCGCGAGGACGAACAGTTGTCAGCACTGTTGCCGTCCTCAAAGGTATCATGGCTTATTCAACTAGAGTTGATGGCACAATTTCAGTCTTCAAATAGGTTTCAAATTCCCAGTGGGTCGATTGAATAAAAACACCGTTGGTCCATCCGTGGTCCATCTTGAACAAAAGCTTTGTTGTGGTCCAACCATGGTCCCATTCACGTGTGCTCTGCGGCCTTGACAGTGCCTCCACTAAGGAGGCCTCAGCGCTGTTCTTTAGCTTCGATATCAAGGCCCCCACTGAGGCCTCAGCGCTGTTCTTTAGCTTCCATTGGAAGCTGTCTTTTCAAGTACTTGCATAATTGCAAATGTGCTTTACCGTTCTTATTCTATATATTTTTTAATCCTCATACTTAGATTTGATGAAGGCTTTTATACCAAGCCGCCAGTGCTCGGTAGGATTCTGTACGATGTTGAAGGATTGACAGATTTTTTTGAAAACCCACCTCAATCTCATCCCTCATCATTCAAGAGGCATGGTACCAAGAGCCGAGAGAGTAGCTATCTTTTACTGTTTTGCTTGAGTTGGTATTTAATTTCCAATCATTTTGTGAGCGGATCTCGCAGGGAACGAATCTTACAGAAGGGAAAGAAACTCATTGAGAGGCGGGATCATACACGCATGACCGATTTTAGATACCTCGAAGGGGAACATGAATCAGATATATAATTAAAAAAAACTTAAAATACAGTACATTATATACATGGCGCCTGATCCTATTTATTTTTATTATTATTATTTTTTGATGCTACCTCAATCTTACATTTATACATCACAAGATGATAGAGAGGTAGAAAAAAAAAAAAAAAAGAAAGAAAGAAAGAAAGAAAGAAAGAGACAGAATCAATAGGATGCAAATGAGATATTCTACCTAAATTTCATTCTATAAAAAAAAAAATGCTAATTGACAGGGAGTAATTCTATTTTCTACTTCTTCCTCCAATGAGATAAGTAAAGATGGTTGGCTCAAAATTTGCATCGCAATTGCGAGCCTTTTTTTGGTTGTTTTTTTTGACTCTTGTTCTCTTGTCTAGTTCCACGGAACTGATTTCTCCATCACACCTTAACTCACCTGTGGGTCCAATTTTTTCAGCCATTGCGTCGCCTTCTGTTCTTTGTGTTGTCACGAGCTTTTCTTGTTCGATCAATATGTAGCGTCAAAAATTCGTAAGAATGGACGGTCCGTTTTGCTTCGGTCGTCGCTGTCTTAGATGGTATGGACCTTCAGGGATTGCTGCTGATAGAGACCGTGGATGAGATGGCGAGTGCGGCGTTTGGTCATGCTGGCCTACTCGCATGGCCATGAGAGTTGTGATTGCTGCTCCGACTCTAACCGGGCGATCGATGTGCGATGATCCATTTAGGCCCCTCGATTAGCTGCGGTAACGTCTCCAAGTTGCAGCCATGTAATAAAGCGGTTGACCAGCAGTCGGATCCAAACAAATTTTAAGAATGTATTCAGCGCACCAAATTAAATTAAAAGGAAGATAGAATTTTTTTAGCTTTTTTTTTATGTTTATTTTTTTCAAACATAATAAATTTTATTCCATAGAATAGTTAATCCCATTGAAAAAGAAATAACTTATCCGATTAAATTACTATTATATAATATTTTTATTTTTATTCTATAAAATTACTATTATATTTTCTCTTTTTATCTTTATCTTCAGCGATAACTATTATTTTTTTTAAGGATATAACTATTCTATATGGTTTATTATTCTATTTCATCAAATATGAGATAGAATAAAATTATTTTATCTTATTCTTTTTTTTTTTAATCTTTTCTTGTCCTGTCCCATATATCAAACACAGCCTAAGATTATTGGTGGCACCTCAATGATCTTGTAGGAACAATTATTCAACTCGGTGAACTCATACCCATCTTTGAGGCCAGGTATCTAAGATCATCGTCAGATGATAATCTTGACTTGAGATTTAAGGATCAAAATAGCCCTCATTTATTTTTTTTCAAAAAATGCTCGGTATTATAATATGAAATAACGATAAATTATCATAATGGTTATAAAATATGCTGTATTATATGATTAGTGTTCTTGAATTCTTATGATATACCAAATGCTTAATCATAGTTATCCAAAAATTTTTAATCACTGTAATATAACATATCAAATGTTATATTATATATATCATTAGGGATAAAATTACATGAAGATAAGGATTATTGATGATCTGAAATTAGCATGGTATTCATTTGAGTTACCTCAAGCAATATTGTCAACTTTCATTATTTTAGAGTCTTTTCACCCCTTGAAGAAAAAATATTCTAAGGAATCGTTTGGTTGGAGGAAAATAAAGATGAAAAATTTTTTCACCCTTATTTTTTATATTTAATTATAAAAGAAAAGAAAAATGGTAGGTAAAACCCACACCTTTTTTTCTCCATATTCTACTAAAAAAGTTTTTTCATGGAGAGATAGTATTTTTTCTTTTCAAGTCCCATTAGAAAAATTTTTAACATCAAAAATTTTAAAATGATCCTCAACATTTATTTTATTTCCTTACGATTTCATTGTCTAGTTTTTTTTTTTCCCCTTCTTCTTTTATCTGGTTGAATGCCCTTTTTTTGCTTATTTATAAGACTTTAATTTTTTATTTTATTTTTTTTGCCTTGTAAGCTTAGGTTTTGGTCCTTTGGTTTTGTTGGAAATAAGAAATCTTCCTTCATTAAGTTAATGATTATTTTTAATGCAAGATAATTGGATTCAGGATGTTGCAAACATTGATCTATCTCACATTGATACTAACTTCTCATCTAATTTTTTATTTTAATACCAATAATAAAATGGAGAAAAACTCTATTCATTATTTATTCAATTTAGAATGAATCTATGTATGTATTTAAATTTTCTACTATTTTTTTCACCAAATTTTTTTTGTTGCATATATATTGTATTATTTTTTAGAATTGTTAGATTAGTCTATTAAATTTTTATGATATTATAGTCAAATTGACATTTTCTCATGTAAAATTATCTTTAATCTATAATAGAAAAATATTTTTGAAGCTATTTTTTCATTCAAATTTTCTATCAATATGATAAATTTTATTTTTTCTTGTAATTTTTTTTTAAAAAAATAGATTTTAAAAAAATATTTTTTTTCAATAATTTTTTTTAGAAAAATTTCAAGAGGGCACTAATATATTGAGCTTCATATTAAAGAAATAAAAGAAAAGTTTGCACGGTCATGGAAGCCCTGGTGGTCCTGAACAAACGAGTTCCGGAACAAGGTAGCTTAAATCACATCTATCAATTTGTCAATTAATTATTAATCGATTTACCATGTTCAATTCTTGTTAAGCGCTTATTATTTTTTAATTCAACTTCAATCATAGAAGAAAAAAAAAAATTAAACAATAGTTTAGAAACTTGCAGCCATCCATTTTTGAACGGACGTCCATGACTGATCCACTTCCTTGATCTAAAATTCCGTTACGAATCCAGGAATCTCTATTAGATAGGGTTTTGCTATTTACACATCTCAAGGATAGATTTCCGAAAATATCCTCTATCCGGCGACTATAGAAACTAACTAGAAGCAAGATTATTATTATGTCCGTTGGTTCCTCTTGGTGAACGAGTTGGAGGGCACAAATAGAAGCAGGCTGGAGTTTATCTATCGATTTATCAGTGACTCACGTCCTCATGTCCCATATTAATCGTGGTTGCTTTAAAGTCCAATCATAGAACTTCAACTTGACCAACGAAAGACGTACCGGCCACCTATTTTCTGGCCGGACGTCCGTAATTGATCCATAGAATCAATAGAATATGCCAGCTTGGAATCCAGGAATTTATTAAAACTATTGGATTGACGCGCAGATTGGCTTTTAGAAGGAAAGCTAGCCGCCTTTCCTCACTGATCTCTTTTTCGAAAGTGGCCTTTCGTTGCCGATTCATCTCCAGCTTTGTGCAGCTCCGGTCTCCCGCTTCGTTATGTGAGACAGCTGTGGTGGGCCCCACCCCTATCTTCATGCAACTCCTCGCCGCACACGTAGCAACCGCGGTGAATCATTCAAAGGAGGGAGAGAGAGAGAGAGAGAGAGAGAGAGAGAGAGAGAGAGAGAGAAAAGGCCCTCTCGTTGGGATCCGTCATGCCCTCGCCACTCTTATACCCCACTCTCACTTGGATCTGGAGCAGGAATCAGATCTTCTACTCCTTCCCTTCTAAAACCCTAGAGATATCGCCTGGGAGACATTGAAGGATCCTTGGTCGATGGCCTTCGCTTTCGCTGGGATCCGCCTCCCCGCCGTGCAAGCTCCGGGACTATCGCCTCGATCTGGGATCCATGGCGATCGCAAGACCGGTGGGAATCCCTCTCTCCTCTTCTTGAAGAAGGATTCTTTCCCTCGTGAGCTCTCTATATCTTTCTCGCTTCGGAGTTTGTTTGTTGTTTTGTTCTGTTCTGGAATCTGTTCTGATACAGTTTCTTGGATAGCAGTTTGATGTTTCTTTCTTTTCGGTAATCCGAGCTAGTGTGTAATTTTTTTTTTTAAATGCTTATCTAATGATCAAACTTTTTCTGTTAACTGTTTCTTATACTCTGATTCGGTTTTTTTCCGCTTCTTTCAATCCGTTCATCTCCTCATACTCTGTCCTGTGATGTGTGTTCGCTCTCTTGGATCTCGACCATTATTCTAATAATTTTTTTTGGTTCGTTTGTTCTGTAATTATAGGGGTTGATATTTATACTTCTATTACATTTGTTATTATTTTGTTTTTTTAAGAGGGAGGGAGTTGGTTTTTTTTAAGGGAGGGGGATTTAGTAAGAAGATAACGATTTACGTATTATGTGCTATGCTATGTCTTCTTTTTGAATTAAATTTTTCCTCGTGCATAGTGTTAGGTCTCATCCATTAGAGTGAAAGAAAGAATAAGGACATGAGAAAAACGAAGCCAGCCATCCTTGCTTGTGATCCAGCCATTCTTGCATTTTATTAAGCAGGTTGGTTTGTGACATTGGGGAAGAATAAGTTGTTATGTTGTGGGACACTAAGTTGTTATTCCGTCTGAAGTAGAGAAAATAGGAGCAAATAGGACAAAATTGTACTCTGTTTTCACTTGTAACTTTTCATTAAATTGAGTGTTCCAAGTTCCTTGAACTTCCGAGTTCCTTGAACTTTTCGTTAAATTGGAGGTCTGGCGGCTTGTTGAGACGTATACTTTGATTTCTCAGATTCGTTATTCTTGATTGCGATGATACAATGGGAATTTGCAAATCAACTTTACTGGGCCAAGCAAGGACACAAGACAGGAGCTTGAATGAAAAATGTCAAGCAAAGAACCAAGATAAAGTAATTTGAATAGCTGTGGATGTTGATATGTGCGAACCTTCTTGTTTAACTATTTGCTCAAAGATTTTTAGGATAGTTGTGTGGGTGGCCTAATTGTAGATGCATCCATTTTTTATAAATGAGTCATCATATATGCTAATGTTTTTCAAGATGCTTGGAAAATTGAGGTTGCATTTCTTACGTAATCATGTTGGGCACTTGCCTCATCAAAGGTGACCAGGCATCGCATGACATCATTAAGCATATTGACATGCTTTCTGGATTGACAGAGCCACTGTGGTGGAGTTATGGCCTCGTTATCTATTTAGTTCCTTGAATAGAGAAGTTCACATGACCTTTCTTTGGGGTTGTCTTTCACTAGTATTTTATCCATCTCATGTGGAGAATAATGAAATGGGAGAGTCTATTGATTGCGAGTGTGGTGCATATGAGGATTATATGTCTGGAATGAAAGACTAGGAGGGGGAAGTGGAGCTGCCAAATCATTGGATTTTTCTCTTGTAGATAACATATTCACATAGTGTAGGTACATGAGCCTAAACTTGAAGAACTTTAAAATGAGGATTGCACTTTACACTTGAAGAACTTGCCTGATGTGGTTGCAGCCCTTTATTTGAACTAAGGGCAAACTAAGGGCCAACAGAGATTTATAGAACAATCCCTAGAATGTGGGGATGCTACTGGGTTATGGTTATGGATTCAGCTTCAGATGGGAGATGTCATTTTAGTAAAGATGATACTTATCTATAGAAGCTTGATGATATTTTAGTGTAGATGATCCATTATCTATATAAATGCTGTAAGTATTGTAGAAGTAATTAGCTTTGGTATGTTCTTTATTTTGTATTCTTCCTTTAAATCATATGTATTTCCTGTTGAGTAATTCCTACTGTATTTCTTTTTCAGGGAAAATATTTGCTGGAAATTCTTCTTATGAACCTGATTCTGCATCTACAACGGTTGCTGCATCTGGAAAGGTGCTGATTCCAGGTGGTGAAAGTGATAGTTTGTCATCTTCTACAGATTCAATTGGGAGTCCTGAAGCTGCTCCCAATGACTTGCAGGTGCATTCTAGGATAGACAAATTCCTTTTATTTTACATGTACATGGTCTTGCAATGTTATTCACCTTGATATGTAGCTCAAGGACCACAAAATGGAAGAGGAGGTGATGCTTTTATTTATGGGTATAATCTTTATTAAAGAATCTGCTGAGTCCATATATGTTTCTTGATTGTTCTTGCCAATAAATTTTTGCTTTGGTATGGATCTTTAGTCCTTTTCAGGTCTCATTCGGTTTTAGTTTGAACCCAAAATTTTCAAATCTTGCCACTGCCCAAAAAAAAAAAAAATCTCCCTTCTCCTCTCTTCTTATGATATCAATAATACTGTTTTTCCTCCCGTTCTTAATCAGGCATACGGGCTTTAACTCCATATTCTTAGGTTGCTAAAGTAGGTTTTGCTTACTGTATTTTTAAGCAAAGTGATTTAGGTTTCCTTTTTGCATGACTGATCTACATGTGATTCTTTCTTTTGGCAGGTATTGCAAGAATCACCAGGTCTACCCATCGAAGTTGAAGATAAAAAAGAGGCTAGTCAGACACCCACGTCTTTAGAAGTCATGGATGATGGAATCATGAATGAAGGTGCCAAAGAGTCTGTACATTCTCAAGCCAGTCAGACTATTGAAAAGGTTGTGGAGAAACCAAGATTTATTGCTCCACCTGGTACTGGACAAAGAATTTATGAGATTGACCCATATTTGAAAGGACATCGTGCACATCTTGAATATCGGTAGGCTGCTCTTTGTTACAACATGTTTTACAAGATGTTTTGTTTCATTATGGTGATGTGAATTTGATAATTTCTGAAAAATTCTGGTAAAATAAAAAGCAATTAACAAGGCATTGGTCATTGACATGTATGGTGAAACATAGGAGTCTTAAAACATCAATATGAATCCAACTGAAAAGACGTCTATTTGCATATTTTTCAGTTTGCCAGTTCAATATGACACTTTATGCTCCAAAATAAGTTTGTCTTGACGCAGAATACAAATAACTAACTTAGACAAGATCAACAAAATGTAGGATCTAACAAAAATCATATGCTTTTGGCTAAACAGCAGGCCTCAGAAATCTGTTAACAGATCATTTGGATTGCAGCTTATATGGGCGAAAGATATGAAAGAAATCAAGGGTTTTTTTTGTCTACAAAAGAGGTGTTTTTCTGCGGTTCTGGAAAATCCAATTGTGAGAACCATGTTGACATATGTTTAGTTTTACATTGATTGTGCACTAGGTAGACCAAAGAACCCCAATAATACCTTTTAACCATTCTTTTTGGATGAGATCCTGGGTCATCACATCAGTAATTCTGAACGAGCCTATTGCTGTGTAATGAAGTCTTCATAATAGAAAAAGGTTGAAATTTGTAGATAATCTGGAACACAAGAACTGACAAAACTTCAAAAATATTATACTTTTTCTCATTGTTGAATTAAGGTTTAAATTAATAGGTTTGAAGCTGTAAAATACTGCAATTTCTCACATATACACTCAAGTGCAAAAAGACAAACATGCACATGTGATAGAATTAAGGTTTAAATTAATAGGTTTGAAGCTGCAAAATACTGCAATTTCTCACATATACACTCAAGTGCAAAAAGACAAACATGCATAGAAACAAGTTACGGAACTTGATATAAAACTAGAAGCATATGGTATTGTGTATCCATATAGTTATAGATGCGTATGTGATAGAAACAAGTTACAAAACTTGATATAAAACTAGAAGCATATGGCATTGTGTATCCATATGGTTATAGATGGCATGATGGTTTATGGTTTCTATTTTGATGTTTATGGTTCATGGAAGCTTGAATGTCATGAATTACATGCATCATAATATGTCAATTTACACTTAATATTTGGTTTATGTTTTCTTTAGCTAATATTTGTTAGATGGTGATAGTTGGTAAAATCATCTTAATTTTTTTAAAAATTATTTATTTCATACCTCCTCTTCTGATCCAAAATGCTGTCAATGTTGAATCTGTACAGATATAGCCAGTACAAGAAAATGCGTGAGCTAATTGATCAGTATGAAGGTGGTTTAGATGCATTCTCCCGTGGCTATGAGAAATTTGGCTTCATCCGCAGGTAAAGTGTCTATTCTTTATCTGCACAGCCACAGATCTCTTCCCCTTCTTCTGAAATACACCTTAGCCCTATAAATTTTCAGTTTTTTTTTTTCTTGATTTCTCATTGGCATTTGATGCTACTTGTCTTTAAAATTATTGCATTCTACTAAATTCAGCAGTGCCAATCTTCATGTCTTTTGATAATGTTGTGCTAGGTCAATTAGTTAAAGCTATCACTTATGCTGCAATGTGGTTCATGGATGGGATATGATTAGGTTAGGTTTGCCTGAAACATTCAGGACATGAATGGATTGTATATTCTATTTTCTTTCTACAAGCAACTTCTTATTGTGTTTGAGCCATCATGGATGCTTCCTCTGTGGCTGTTGAAATTTTCATCTAGACTTATGAACATATAAATAATACAACCTTTTGTAGCAAATTTCTCCTTCCAGTAGGAAATTTTGAAAATTGTCATGAAGATACATTTCATGGGTATGGGTTAAGATCTTTCAACTGATTCTTTTTATTTCTAATTCTGGCAAAAAATCACCTTTTTGTTCAGATGTGTTATGCAAGAAGTATAATATAGTACATAAATCTTTTTTTCTATTACAAAATCATGTATGCAATCTCTGGCTCAGACTCATTTGTATGCATTAGTAACGGAATTTCAATAGTAAATAGCAAGTAAGAGAAACAAAGGAGAATTGAAAAACATTATGGTTGTGTATGCTTGTGCATAAATGTATTCAGGCATGTGCATGTGCGTGTTTGTGTGCATTTGTAAGTTCTAGTTGGTCACGTGGACTTTAATTCTGATATAGAAAGATCATGGTACAAAAGAAGAAAAAAAAAGAAAAAAATCTAGAGAGGAACTTTTAAAGATCTTATTTGGCTCTGTTATATAACTTTTGCTCCCCTCGTTATACTGTAATGCAGTATATTTAGTTGTAATATGTTGATATTTATTTCTATATTTTATGTACATTATTATGATATTAATTTTTTTCCTTGAGAAGAATACCAATTTAGTAATTAAGCAAGATCATTCTTATTATATCTTCTGCTTGTTTTCAAGGTCAAAGCAACCGTAGATTTGATCACTCTTAATTATTTTATTTTTTCACTTTTTTTTACCAGTGCTGATGGTATTACTTATCGGGAGTGGGCTCCTGGAGCAAAGGTTTGTTCCTTTAGTAATTTTCATCTGTATCTAAGTTTTGCCACTTGCATTCATGATGCAATGATATGGATAAATGTGATATGTGGCTTAGCTGGTTCAATCAAAGTTTTAGATCTTGGCACCAGGTCTCCTACTGGTACCACATGTTGTGACATTGCATGTTATGATATGCCCCATGCCGATACATGGTAAGGGTTCTAAGTTGAAAAAACTTCTATAGCATGTGCATGTATATCAAGACCTTGTAACACTGGTTCCTTGTTGATATGATATTGGTACACCCAATATGGACTGGTATATCATGACCTTGTAACACTGGTTCCTTGTTGATATGATATTGGTACACCCAATATGAACTGATATGAAATCTCTTGAATATGTTAATATATCATAACTTTTGGTTGTCAAGAATGGAAAGTAGGAATGTTTTCCCTTTACTAAGAAATCCATTACTGGAGATTGTGCATATCAATTCCTATGTTTAAGTTTGTGCATATCTCTATACAATGAAACAAACCCAATAGCAAATAATATAATATATAATTATTAATATATCAATATTAGTAAAATATTATTAATAAATGACAATATTAATATATAATATTAATTATAATATAATATTAGTATTTCAAATATTAAAAATAATATATATTATTATTAATATTAATATAGTTATATTGACAATCTAAATAATATAATTTAACATCTTTTGTGTAATGTTACATAATTTATAATTATACAAATATTATAGTTTTATAAATATAATGCTCCATATTATTTAACATTTAATATTATTAATGTAATAATACTCAATGTTAATATTATAATAATATTTTAATCTTTTATAATTATTAATTTATAATTAATGTCAATGTAACATTATGTTATAATATTAGTATATAGTAATAATAATATAATTATGATGATAATAAATAATGCAAATATAAATAAGATAATATTGATTATAGAAATATAAATATAATATGATATTAATTTTAATAACATTATTGTAACAATATTTTTAAAAAATATAATGATAGTATAATTAATAGTGTGTTGTCAAATATATTACAAATATTATGAATGTTTATATTAATATTAATATTATAACAATATATCAATATTTTGCTATAATATCATCTTTGAATAATATAGTTATCTTATAATATTAAACATATAACAATATGTTAATCTTCTCCTAAAATAAAAATAATTAACACTATTGATATAAATATTATAATATATTGTGATTATATTAATACTAATCTTATGACTATATATCAATCTTCTATCATAATAAAACAAGTATATTGTCATGCAATATTAATTATGTAATATAATATGACTAATGATATTAATGTTATTTTTATGAGTAAAATTAATGAAGATAGAATTGACATAATAAGTAATCCAGCAATATAATATGTTAGTATAAATATTAAACATATTTAAAGTTTCATGATAGCAATAAAATTATAATTAAATAATATATAATATTATTATGGTATGATAGTAGTATGTCTAATAATATACAAAGTATAATATTATTACTGATACAATATATGATATAAAAAATGTCTGTCTATTAAATAATAATTATATAATATCACAAATTAAATATTATGAATATACTATATATGTATTATCAATATATAATTAAAATATTATATAATATATTGTGATCCAATAAACAAGATATTACTACAATACATTTTCATAAGTAATAAGATAATATGTAAAATCTTTTTAATTGTTACTTAGGCACATATGCATCACTTGGGAAAATGTTACCCAAGCCTCCCTTGCGGTATAGTTTTACCCTTCTTAGGAGAATCCAATGCCCCATTCCCATATTCTCCAATGCCCCATTCCCATGTCCATGAGTCACCAAACATAGAAATAGAGTAGATGAGTATTTGATTTTCATTCCAACCTCCCAATTCCTGTCAACTAAAAATGGCCTATGTGTTGCATGAGCATGTAGTTGTGGTTTTAAGATTCGTGATGTCTTGAGATTCTGGAGTAATATGATGACATTAAGGAGAGCTCTTTATGGGACTGCAATTAATGATGTTAATGAAGTCTTTGTGTATTTTGTCTTTATTTTTAGCTCTCTTTACACGTCTCCTGACCCTCCCACACCCCCCCTCCCCCCCCCCCAAAAAAAAAAAGGAAAAAAAAAAAGAAAAAAAGAGCCTTTTTCTAAGTTGACCTTTTTGATACCATGCTTTTAGCTGTTAATTCTGATACATTCAGTATATGCTGCTAGCAAGGTTCATTATATTTTTAATTGGATAAAGTGCATGCAACTAATCATAAACATAGCTTCTTACATGTTAATTCCTTTTCCAATATCTAGCTAAGAAGCATGACTCTACACTTTAGTTTTCCATACATTTTCTGTATACATTTGCTTAAAAAAATAACTTGCTGATTTTGGTTTTCAGTCAGCAACACTGATAGGAGACTTTAACAATTGGAATCCCAATGCAGATGTCATGAATCGGGTACGTTCTTGCATTTTAGATAGCTCTTCACATTTGCAAGCATTTTTTTTTGCTATTTTATGTAGATTAATTTATGAGTCTCAAAGTTAAACTCCGTTTTTCCTTATGCCAAATTTTCCCCTTTAAAGCTAATTTTTGTCATTATTGAGAATCTCATCCTATATTATGGAAGGAAGACTGAAATACACTAAAATTCCCTGTATGTTTCATGATGGAAACCGTTATTGTGTTGTCCTTAATAATCAGCCCAAAAATAGTAAGCACTAAGCAGTACAACTTGGCAGTTGTGTAAGGAGGTTATGTAATTATAGATCATTAACCATAGATGTACTAATGGTTAACTTACTTTACTGGTGAGTGTCTAAAGTTGTCCCCTTGCAGATTCCTTCCATTAAAGGGGTTTTGGAGTAGTTCTTCGATGATATTTTGACTTGTTATCTTATGTTATGCATACTAACATTTTTCTTGTGCATAATAACATGTTTGCACAACCTGGAAATATGTTATCCTGAATAAAAGAAACTTCAATTTTTATTAAGAAATCCCTGCACCACTCGATTTTATGTATGCTGATGTTTGATGATTAATTATTTTCAGAATGAGTTTGGTGTGTGGGATATTTTTCTGCCCAATAATGCAGATGGCTCACCTCCTATACCCCATGGCTCACGTGTCAAGGTATTTTTCTTCTTGGACATTAACTTGCTGGTTGAGTGTCGTCTCTGATTTCATGCTGTAAATCCTTATTTTATCTGTTTGCAGTAATAACTGCATAAGATATAGCAGTGTCTTCTTTCCTGTTATTTTGGAGTATCTAAAATTATATCATGCATTGTTCTTGCATATCTGTTCTCTAATTCTATGAACTCAATGTATCTAATAAAATTTGCTATTACCAATCCAAGGAAGCTGATAATATTCCTGTGCCTGCATGTTAGATTCTCTTTCTATTAATAATGTTCATGCACCTCATATGTTCAGGGACATTTCAGCTTCTGAAGTAGAAGAAAATACACCAAAAAATCAACCAGCTTAATACGTGAATGAACACATGCTTCCATCAGAGTTGAACTCAGTGATGCTAATGCTAAAGGCAAACTAGTTCTTGATCAACTTTTGCTAGATGACAATGATAGAAAATTATAAAGCACCATTTGTCTTGATCATGAGGGCTCTAACGTTCTCCTATCAACAAATTTACTGTTCACATTTGTACATAAATTTTTCAATGTGCAAATTTTTTTCTTCTAGAGAACTACACTGTTTTATTACTAATTTCTATTTCTTCATTCATAACGGATTTGACTTGGTCTTCACCCACAAACATATCTAGGACCATAATTAAAAATCCATATCATGGTATGTGATACCACCCTGTACTTGTACATACCATGCCGGTATCAAACTAACATGCAGTATAGAGGGCGTATTGAGTATCGGTACACCAAACCGACTCTTGTACCAAGCATACCAGTACTGTACGGTATTGCTATGAGGTCTAATACTAAGATTGCGAATCTTGATCCATATCACATCAAATTTGGATTACAGTTTCTTATGCCCAATCAATCCAAGCTTGGAGTCTATATTGACAATGCGATTCTCATGAACATGCACACCTTGTTCTAGCTTCATAAATATTTCTATCAATAATCTACTATATATAAAAGAACACTTCGCATTGGGCACATGAAGCTGGATTCCTGAAATGAAGCCTTGGTAGTAATGGCTCAAAGAGCACAATCAAATAGAGATGAAAATAGATTGGATAATATTTGTTCAGATCCATTTCCCTATCCAAATCTATCTAAATATGGATACAGATTTTAACATCCAACTAATATCTCTAATTATATCCATATTTGTCAAAGAAAAGTAGATGCAAATATGGATCTATTTAGTCTTACATATCTCTCACTAACTATGTCTTAATTTACTTTTCATATTGTGATATCATTGAGTTGATGACTCATAAAGTTTAATTTCTTATTTATGTCTGCATTCATATCCATACTTTCAAATCTAATTTGTATCCATATCCATTTAAACAAATATGGATATGAATTTTAGTATCCTATTAGTAGCTGTATTTGTATTCGTATTCCTCAACTGAAAATGGATATTGATATGGATACACTGATATTCAATCTATATCTGACCCATTTTCAACCCTACCATCAAAGATTGGAAAAGCAGTCCCACACTGCTTTTTTTCTAAGACAATAGGGTGGGGTCTACATGACCCTATCTCTCTCTGTTATGTTTTTTCCTCTATTGTAAAGGCACATGGACATGCCAACTAGTGTATTTCATTGCCAGAGGGACACTATGTGGCTTTATAATAGAGTCTAATAGTTCCTAATCCCTGTGTTTTTGAGCAGTGCTGCTCATTTTAACACTTAGATGATCAGGTGACATGCATCACATAATTAAAATTTCCATTAAGCTGTTTTTTTTTTAATTTTTAATCAGAGTTTGTTCATCATGTTCATATCATGGATTGTTTTATGAATGATTGGATTAAATATCATGGAGCATTTACCAAGTTACACTGCATACTTGATACATATCAGTAGTTAACTTCCTTGGTAACTCTGTACTGATGTTGGAATGATAGATACGCATGGAGACTCCATCTGGCATTAAAGATTCGATTCCTGCATGGATAAAGTTCTCTGTACAGGCTCCAGGTGAAATACCATACAATGGGATTTACTATGATCCCCCTGAGGAGGTATCGTTTTATTTATTTATTTTTCTAGTTTTTACTCATTTGGATCATATTTACATGTTATTAAAATGATTATTGGCTTAATTTATTACTTATCAATCTCTTGGGCTTGATGTATTCACTTTGAGCTCTAATAAGTAGGTCTTTCTCATACAATCATCAATCTTAATTTTACATTAAAGGCTCTTTACATGCATCTGCAGGAAAAATATGTGTTTCAACATCCTCAACCAAAAGCCCCAAAATCATTGCGCATTTATGAATCACATGTTGGGATGAGTAGTCTGGTATGTGTGCTTTCTTTGTATCCTTAGTGCATGATAACAGTGATAATGTAGCATGTTCAAGTCTTAATGTGGCTCCTTTTACTGATCAAATGGGAGCACATTAACATATGATAGCTTATGGTGTTGTAGGAGGCATCACAAACTTATAATATTTTTATGAACCTTAAAATTTTGTGCATGAAATTTCTACTTTTGATGCATTTTTCTTGCATATTCATAGTTCAAGATAAATCCCTTATCTCAACTTACAATTTTTCCTATTTGGATAGCTAAATACCTCTTTATTAAAACTGAATACCAAAAATGAAAGAACTATACAACTAAAAGATTTCTAAGCAACATCATGGTTCTAGATTAATAGGGGTACAAATGATAAAGTGGGAAGTTATCCATTGAATTGCTAGAAGTTGGTTTCATGCAGTCAAATTAGTTGCAAACTAAATATGTATCAATATTCTTATGTATTTGCATTAAATGACCATGCAAAAGGAATCAAGCTCTTAACTAAAATCATAACAAGGTAGCCTTTTCCCCATTTATTTGGGGTTGACTAATGGAATTATTTTATGCCATTTCAGATATGTGAAGGGCTAATTCTTCTTGCCAAACCGTGCAAATTTTCCATGTGTCTGATCTGGTCTTTTCCTTTAATCTGCAGCCTTAAAAACAACACATCTTCTTTTTTTGTTTGCTTTTTTTTTTTTTTTGCCCCTGTGGCTTCTGTGATATGTGTTGCACATCCCATATACTCATTTTTTTTGGCATCACTCTAAAGTGTTCTTTTACCATGCTTATATCTCCCCAAGCCCATGTCCTAATCAAGCATGTGTTTATCTATCTCCTCTACTTTGTATCATGAAGATAAGGAAACCTCTTAGGTGTCTGATGATGCCAATTTTGATGGAGCCTATATAAAACGTGTCACATTTATTGAATTTAAAGTGTTGACTATTGCAAGTATTGAATTAGGCAAACTGATCCATTCAATGTTTAAAGTCTCGATATTGGGCCCGATGCTGGTATCTTAGTTGTACACTATGGTACACCCCTGTTCAAACACATGGCACACTGTTGGAATCAGCCCAGCACCTGTACCATCCGTATGTAGGGCATGAGAACCCTAGCTGTACTGATACCCTATTGGGTCAACACAATACTCCTTGTACTGCCTGGTATGGGTTGATATTCAAAGCCTTGGTTTTATGGTATACTTTCACCTTCTAAGGTGTCAGAATCCCATATAAGATTCAATGTTCCTGATGCTTCTCTCTTATTTTTGACAGATCTTTATTGAATAGTAAATATGGTGTTCTTTGAATGTTAAATTCCCTTTGTCTGATTTTTTATACTGAAAGGAACAGTCACTCTGAATGTTTAAAGGCACTCATATTCCAATGTCACATTGGGCATGTGCTTATATTATGCCTGTAGGGTAATGGGGTTGTTGGAAAACTGTGGTTTCCTCATGCTTTAGTCTACAGTGATATTCAATTGCAAGACCTTTTCCTTCACTAATTCATGGATTCTTGTGAGCAGGAGCCCAAGATTAACACATATGTTAGCTTTAGGGATGATGTCCTGCCTCGAATCAAAAGGCTTGGATACAATGCTGTTCAGATAATGGCCATTCAGGAGCATTCATATTATGCAAGCTTTGGGTATATTCTTGATTCTTTTAATTGTAATATTTCTCTGAACAACTAAATATCCATAAATGTTAGTGATGGAAATAGTAAAATCATTTCCCTTTTTTTTGAGCTAGACTCTTGAACCAAATTTCAAACCACCTTGATATGTGATTTATTGATGACAAACTTTTCAAGAGTTTTCTTGCCTTCTATCTATTTTTGGTTTCATGTAAATGCTTTGGTTTACATTTTTGGGATCTTGCAAACTTGAGTTTTGCAAAGAAACGGTACTAACAGGCCATTTAGCTAGTGTTTGCACATAATTGCTCTCCTCACTTGTCTCTTATCGACTATGCGTTTCATTTTTTATGTGTATGTGATTCAATCTGATTGGGTTTAAAGAAGAAATGTATCGGAAGTGCTTGATGTTTGACTCAATGCACTTGCTTCTAATCCAACTTGTTGAGCTAAGAGACTATTCTTCTGTTAATCTAATACTTCTAGATGCTGTTTTAGGTAATTAATTCCTTCAATGCACTACATGTAGATCATGAACATCTTGAAAAGTTAAGCCATATTTATCTTAGATGGTTGGTTAGCTGTCTCATCTTTTATATCTGGGGAAAATAATAGTTATATTTACAGATCATAGGTTTATGGCACCTCCCCAGGTTTTACACATACATGTGTATTATTGTCCTAAGGTTCAAATGTCCTCGATGGTCGATATTACATATTAATTCCAGGAGTTAATCAGTGATATCAGTATCTCGGATATGAATTATTGATGTGGCATTATGAATCTTTGCTTGCAATTCTGCTTTTCTTTATTCAAACTTACATATGTACTCCATGTTTTAGGTACCATGTTACTAATTTTTTCGCACCTAGTAGCCGTTTTGGAACACCGGATGAACTCAAGTCTTTGATCGATAGAGCTCATGAGCTTGGCCTGCTGGTTCTCATGGATATTGTTCACAGGTGACATTTGAAATTTATTTGGTGTGATATGTGTTGTATTTGTGATATAATAAATATTGCTATCAACATTTTCTTGATAAAAGATTTATGCGATCAGTTTTTTTTTGTATTTTTTTTATTAATGATTCATGTTCTTATTTTGACTTAGCACTCGTGCGGAAGAGTGACTTGATATATGTAGAGGGAAAAAGAGATAGAGGTGGACCGAATATCATATAGGAGGAAGTGATAAAGAAAGACTTAGAATTTTTTTGTCTTACAAAAAATATGACTTAAAACAGAGCTGAATGAAGAAAAATGATTTATGTAGCCAACCCCAACTAGTTTGGCATTAAGGCTTTGTTATTGTTGCTATTCTTATTTCCACTTAAGTATTTGTCTCATTTTTTTAATACACATGTTCACATTTTAGTTTATTTTATTTTCCTTAACTCTCTTTTAAATTCGTGTCAGGATTTCCAGAAACCAGTGATATAATTTCTTGTTGCATTATTTTTTAAGAAAATCAATCATAGCAGATTGGTTATATCTCAAAAAGATAGCATAGAGTTGAATAAATGGAGATTTCATGGATTTGACACTATTTGCGTGATAAACTTCTCTTAGCAAAACTCTTACAGTGCTAAGGTAAATCCAAGGAAGTAATTCATTTAAGGCAATATGAATTGAAGCTAGTCCTAGTGGTCACACCCTACTACCTAGCAACCAAAGGTTTGGGTTTGATGCTTGGATGGTGGATCACCAAAAATTTAGACTTGGGTAATTATAATGTGGGTGGATCTTTTGGTTAGGAAACAAAAAGGTACTAATATCAAAAGAAATGATGAAATAACTGACCATTGCATAAAAAATTAGAATGTTGCTAATTTAAAGAATTGAACACATGCATGATAAAGCATGTATGAATGCTGTAAAGGTGAGAGTATTCTTGATATAATTGATGATACTGCAGTGCATGTCTATTCAAATGTATTGTTTTATTTGAAAAGCCATAAATTGTATGCAATTGCATTTTGCATCAAGCACTTGGGACAGTTTCTTGGTGCTTTAGGAACCTTCTTAAATATGACAACGATCTTGTAGTGCAGAGGTCTAATGACAAACTCATAGGTCAGAACTTAGAAGGTTAACTCTCTATAGGGGATGGGTTGAATACGTACATTCATACGTGTGTGCGCACGCGTGCGTGTGCATGAATAGTGTTTATCTTTATTCATATCTTCCCACTGCATTTATCTTGTACATAATGTTTTTTCTGCCTCAAAGAACCCACTCTTTTATTTGTAATACACTAGTTAATTTTGTTTCTTGCCGTGCTCTATTTCCAGCCATGCATCAAACAATGTCCTGGATGGTTTAAATCAGTTTGATGGAACTGACTCACATTACTTCCATTCTGGTTTGCGGGGTTATCATTGGATGTGGGATTCTCGCCTTTTCAATTATGGAAGTTGGGAAGTAAGGAGCAAAGTTACAATTTTTAGTTGTATACTACATTTGATTATATTTTTTATTTTGTCTTTTAATCATAGATAATTATCAAATTCTTTTGTTCCTTAGGTGCTAAGGTTCCTACTCTCAAATGCAAGATGGTGGCTAGAAGAGTACAAGTTTGATGGGTTCAGATTTGATGGTGTAACCTCAATGATGTATACTCACCATGGTTTACAAGTAAGCAAATGTCAGTTACACACTCACACATGTTATATGTATGTAAGTATGCATGCATGTGGGTGTGCAACCATCTGCGTTTGATTATATTCTATTTTTTGACACTTGGTGTTTTTAATGCAAAATAGTTTTTCTTTAATTTAATATCCTAGCCCAAAAGCATTTTCTTTCTTCATATTGAATTTAAAACCAAAGTGAGACAGAATTAGTTATTGTCACTACCTGAATGAGTATGATATAGATGACAGTATTGTTTATTTTTTGCCCTTGTGAGTTTTTTAATTATCAACTTTCTTCCAGGTAGCGTTTACTGGGAATTACAATGAGTATTTTGGATATGCAACTGACGTGAATGCAATAGTCTATCTAATGCTGGTAAATGATATGATTCATGGGCTTTATCCCGAGTCTGTTGCCATTGGTGAAGATGTAAGTGGAGATTTTTTTCCTTTTCTTTCTGTTTTTTTAGTTTGATGCCTTTCTCATGCATTTTATATTTCTTTGGATTTGATATGGATTTTTTCCATGAGCTGGTCTATTGAATCTTAAATCTTGTGTCATTGCAATCAATGTCATATTGCTATCTAAATGCATAATTATGCTAACACAATATGCACGTTAATATTTCTAGAGGTATAAGGTATCATATGCGTGTTTAGTCACTCATGCATAGTAATATTGTTAATATGTTCCTGCTTATATATTCGGTGGAGGTACAGGTATTACTCTTATTTTCTTAAACTGGGGCAGATGTGGGAACATTTCTATAAAATAATTGTTATAGCCTTATGGGCTTGTAGCAGTACAAGATACCTGAATAATACATGGTGCAAGTCTTAGGAAGTGGTGATAGGAGATTGGAGCTTGGGTGCATCCTAGGTCGAAATTTCTACGATACTATGGGTTTAACATATTCTGTCGCTGATAGCATCTTGTACTTTCAATACACAGAAGGTGAGACATCTGCTCGACCAGAATAAAGTATTCATGGCTAAAGGATGGGGCTTTATTCCTAATGGTATAGCCCTTCCATTTTCAAACTACTAAAATTCTGAGATCTCGGGTTGACAATGCCAGTCAAGTGGCAACTCTAAATGCTACTAAGAATTGGATTGGATTGTCATTGTCTAATCCAGTGCTTCTTTATTGCACAGAAGTGTAATTAACTCATGTTTTTTAATAGATAGGACACTTTTGTTTTAATAATCAGATATCTAAAATCGTGTTTATTGAAGGAATTGCTAGCAGAACTTGAAATATGCTCAGCATACGTGTAGCAATATTCATTCTTCTGCTTATAGGTGGCTTATGTATTTCATTACATGTTCCTACAATAAGGGGCAGTGAAATGCAGTATCTTTTGTTTTGCATGTTTAGAATCATATGCAGTGTTAGTTTTTTACAAAAATTTGCTGGAAGACTGAATTGTTCATTTTGAATGGTTTTGGGGAGAAGAAACTTGCATCAATGGTATTATTCTAATTTGAAAAATAGTCATTTTAGGATGTGATACGTCATAGTTTAACAATAATTTTAATTTATAGGATGGTGATAAAATGGTGCACAGGGGAAAAAAAATAATGACTCTGATCTGTTTTGCTTTTCTGTGCACTTTTTCTGGAAAATCATAGATAAGGTTGGATTTGGGCTGGTAACTGAGATATTGTTGCTATATATTATTTGCTTTTGTGGTTTCCGGCTTCAGGGTGCACTTGGGTTGGGCCAAGACCCGCTGATACACAGCCTTAATCATAACATATTCAGGTCTTTAAACACCTGAAGATAAAACCAAGGGCTTATACCTGACCTGCTTTTTAATGGCTCAGGCTCAGGGTAAACCGTTATTATGTGGTGCTATACATGAGCAAGACTAATCATGCGTCGCAGAATAATAGGACCATGCATAATGTGATCTACCAACTCTCGTTAAAAAGAAGAATAAGAATATGCACATAATCCACACACACATGGCTGTTGTTTGTTTTCATGTAGAGTTAATATTAAGCCTATTCCTAATTTGAATTATTTGAAATTTTGCTACAATGCTGAGACAAACGGCAACATTATTGTGGTATGAAGTATGAACCGTATCTTCAATGCAGGCTAGTTAGTCTCTTTAGGTTGCTACCTAGTTTTACACATCTTCTAAAGATGTGTCTTTGTAGTTGGTATGCATGGTTTGAGTACTAAAATGGATCATACAAGCTGGTAAAGCAATTATTTTGCACTAGTCAATGTGTCATGTTGCATTTTCTCTGTGATGTTCATATAATGCATATCAGCAAGGTACTTAGACTCTTAGTGTTTCAAGTGTTCTTGATCATGGTTTCATTTTTAATGATTCATACTTGATCCTTCCCTGATCATAGCATAAACTTGTATTAACATTTTATATGTTATTTGTACAGGTCAGTGGAATGCCAACATTCTGCATCCCTGTTCAAGATGGTGGTGTCGGATTTGATTATCGCCTTCATATGGCTGTTCCTGATAAATGGATTGAACTTCTCAAGTAAGTGCTGTCTGGAAATTTTATCAGTTTTCGGAACATTGAATCCATGTCAAGTTAAATTTACATGCACTTGATAACAGAAAATCCATTGTTGTATACGTGGTAGTCATTGAGAAAATGCCAAGGGTATGACGAGTTGTGGGAGTTTCTTGGAATTGCGTGCACCTTACTTGTGTGGCATTTTTAATGTTACATGGTACAGGTGACTTGATGATAGATATTATCTTATACACTTTTTGTTTGAATGATAAGTCTCTACCTTCCTTTCCCTCTTTGTTCTACATTGATGACCGTTAAGAAGATTGATCCATAATTAAGAAAAGAACAATGGCATGTCATTTGGAACTTAACCTACTGGAAAGAAGGAATAAGGGATGTTACATTACACGATTAATGATTGATGTTTTACCTATCAATAAATACAGAAAAGGTTTCTTGAATCTTTAGTTACCATTTGTCCCATTTGCTGTGATATTTCTGAAATTATTTTATTCATTTGCATATAGACTTGTGCATATCACAATTTCAGTTTATTCTGTGTTTACAGATCTTCCTGCATACTAAATGGGTAACAGAAACAGCTGGCAAAAAATAAATTTGTGCTGCCAATGATATATCATTTGTATTCATTCAACATTTATCATTACTTATTTTTCTATCTTGTTATCAAGCACTGTGTTCTTGTGTGTAAATTTTTGTATTATTTGCCAGAAGCCTTCATGATAGTTTTATGTTAATTTTCAAATTTCTTGCCATGTCTGACCAATGATCAAGCAACTTCATTATCTGAGAGTTGAGTCATAATGACTCTGCCATATATGAGATAACTAGTTATGCACAAAATAAATTGACTTGTAAGGCTAAGAGTTCCATGGATACTACCATCACGTTGATAGCTAAAAAAAAACTAATTTTTGCTTTTTCTTGATGTTTGATACAGGTTAAAGGATGAGGATTGGAAAATGGGAGACATTGTTCACACTCTCACAAATAGGAGATGGTTAGAGAAATGTGTTGCTTATGCTGAAAGTCATGATCAAGCTCTCGTTGGTGACAAGACTATTGCATTTTGGCTAATGGACAAGGTTTTTATAATATTAGCTTAGCAGTATTTTGGCATCAGTCCAATCATAATAACAAATATTAAGAAAGATGTTCATTTTTGCCTTTTGATTTCTGGCATCTATATTTGCAAGTTAATAAAGACGCTATGCAAATGGAGTTGCTTGCATCTAGGAATTAGTCACTCCAGTTAGCCTTGAGAGCACACTTCTGAATGCCCTGTCCCAGTCACTACAAGCTGATCTATGATCTTCTTGGATGTAGGTAGTGTTTGAGTATTTTTAGTCTTTATTTTTGCCTGTACTTTCAACATTACAAACACCAGAAACAGTGTAGTTGCAGTAGCTGGATGTAAAATGTTCCAGTCGCAAGAAACCAACAAGAACCTTTCCAAATTTCTCTTCTGTTGCTTCTGATTAAAAAGAGATTGTTGGTGATAGATATTATGCTTATTTACTGAGTTACTGCAGCTCAACCAAAAGATGCCTAGTTAAAGATTTGACATATGTAAATTGGCTATATAGCCCAGTGGTTGAACGCCTTCTCTAGAGCAACATGTGTTTAAATCATGGGAGGTGTTTCCCCATGTATTTGACACTTCAGATAGTGAAGAGGATCCAAGTTAAATTGCACGTATTTGTTATCTAGAATTCACATGTTCTAGACTTATCCATTACTAATCATCTAGGAGATCAACCAACATAATAGGCTTAGCTGTTATAGGAAAAGGTAAATTCTCAATGTGTTGCTTGGATCACCATTGGCTGCTCATGTTAGACGATTTTACATTGTGTTGCTTGGATCACCATTGGCTGTTCATGCCAGACAATTTTACATGGTCTCCTAAATTTTTAAACTCCAAATGGTAGGATTATGTCTAGCAAAATGTGCTTATTGTCTTTTTTCTGTCTATCTGAGAATCATCCGAGTAAATGAAGTGTTGGTTTCTTTTTCAGTTAATAATAATTAAGTGACATAACATATGAATAGGGAGCAAAATCTATGATGGATTATACCAAAATGTCATGTCTGACCCATAGAACAAGCACAATCTATAGAGTTTATTGATTCATTCACCAAACTTACAAAAATTTAAAATGCATGTGTCTGAAGTCTTGGTTGTCTATCACTAGTGTTTTTGAATTAAAAAATATTAATATGTTTTCAAAATACAGTGTTCTTGTAGAAGAGCAGAAGAATTATTGAATTTTTAAATTACAGTTTTTGAGTTTCTTGAATACTTTCTTGTAAAATCAAAACTCATTGAAGAATACGAGAAGTGTTCTGATACCTCAACCAGATAAAAGTACGGATCACATGCTACATAACTTCATAACTCTGATGTAGCACTTATTAATTACTGTCAAATTAGAAATTGGTGCATCAGTTCGTCTCATATTGTAATAATAGGTCTGTATTTGATGTTGTCCTTTTTGATTAATGCAGAAGGTATGTTTAATATACTGATTGTCCTCATCTTATTTGCGCAGGATATGTATGATTTTATGGCTCTGGATACACCATCAACTCCCCGAATAGATCGTGGAATAGCTCTACACAAGATGATTAGACTAGTCACCATGGGATTAGGTGGAGAAGGATATCTTAATTTTATGGGAAATGAGTTTGGGCATCCAGGTCAAGATATGTCACCTTTTTTGCATGACTAGAATTCTATATTTGAAGTCTTCTGATGTGATTTTCTCTTCATTCTTTCCTATGTCACAGAATGGATAGATTTTCCTAGAGGCGACCAACATCTTCCAAATGGAGCGGTGATACCAGGAAATAATTATAGCTTTGATAAATGCCGTCGTATGTTTAATCTAGTAAGTTTGAAGGATGATCTTGCTTATTATATTGTTTCGTTTGTGGTAGATTATTTAGTTATAACCAGTCAGATAATAGCAGAGGGCATCAACAGCAGGGAAGTGGCAAATATTGAAACTAAACGTATTATGATAAAGTGAAGTGTTTATTTCTCTTGGTCAAACCAGTTGCATGCATTTTGTTGACAAACTATGGGCATAAATACTATTCATTGCAAGGAAATGGGTTGAAACATTTTGATACATGTTGAACAAGTTAAGCTCTGATTCACATTGTATTTCAAAGCTAGCCATAAAGCAATTTCCTATTACATTAAGCTATCACAGGTAGGACTAATAAGCTCCATTTGATGACTTTATCGCATTCCCTTTTGAAGTCAGTTTCACATCTTTATATGCATACACATGTTGAACTCATGAGCCAGTCCAAAGATGTGCTTCAGAGGTTGTCGTTTTTGATTCTTGCGAATGTTGTAAGCAACTTTCTATATACATCTGTGTATTTTAATTTCTCTGGCTCAGTGTCTATAAGCATAAATTCAGAGGATATGAAACTAAAAACATGTAAACACGATGATATTGCATATAAATTTAGAGGAACCAATTATAACAGACAAATCTCTCTCAAAATGTGATCACAAACAGACCGGAAGCTACTAGGCTTAAAGTTATCTGAACTTTCTAAGTTGAATGAAGATGTTTAATCAGAATCAGTTGATGTTCATTTTGTTCATGAGTCACGGTTGGACAGTTTTACTTTGTCTTGTTCTTAATTATATTCATCACAAAGATTGTTGAAGAAATGGCTCCAAAGCCATCATTCTGCATACTCATGAGATTGTGTGTATGCATTTTCTTGTAACTGACTGATTATTTTCAACTTTCTTCAGTAAGATACATATCAAATAGTTACTGTATGAATCTAGATCAGTATTGCCTTACTTAGATCATAGTCTAATGCAGTTCTCAACAATTGGTTTTTAATATCAGGGAGATGCAGATTATCTCAGATATCGTGGTATGCAAGAATTTGATCAAGCAATGCAGCATCTCGAAGAGAAATATGGCGTGAGTATTACTTAGCAATCATTGCCTGAAACCTTTATACTTTTAATGTAAAAAAACTTTCAATGATTCTTACAGATCATTGGATTACTGTTAGATAGTGCAAAATGGTTGTCTTTTTCCCCCTTTTCCGTTCATTTGTGTTGGTTGTCACGAGTTTCCATTCATCTGGAGCATTTCCATTCAACAAAAATTCCATCCAAAACTAGAATTGACTTTGGATTTCCACTTATTGTGTTCAATATTATTTTTTAAGAAGTAATTTCCAAAAAAAAAATTCTTATCCTTTCATAGCAAAATTAGCAGACATCTAAAGCTTTGAAACAATGTATTATACTTTATAATAATGTCTAATTTACTTTCTTTGCTTTGTTCTTTCTGATTTTTCAAATTTAGGGCTTTTTTTTCCTGTTTATGTTTTTCTGTTGAAACTGCTGGAACTGGATTTAAATCCACTAAAACTAACAAATAGCTGAAGGGATCATTGAGTTTTTGATATTTGACCAGATGCTGGTTGATTTCACTAGATGCCTTTTGTTAAGGGCAGCATTAGATATTCTTGTACAAGATCAGGTCAATGAATACTTCAAATGTAACAACCAAAATTATGGTTAGCAGGCCCTTAATAACCATTATACAGTTCTAGACACGAGCTGAGCTTCCAGTGAAGTAAAAATTTCGTGATATGCATTTTGGTTCATAGAGAAATTTAAGCATGACTGATAAACAGACATGCAGAGCAAGTGGACTTCCATTTTTCATAGACATCTCGTTGGAAAAACATACACTTCCCATTTGAAAAGAACAGAAGTGCAAATCACCCTTTAATTACAATGTATTTAAAAGCAATATTTGTAAACTATGTTTCATCAATTAAATATTCAAACTGCCCCAGCTTTGTTACAATATTATATACTGCAGTGCAATTCCTTTGACATGGTTGATGTTCATTATCCAAAAACTTGTGCTCAACCACTCGTATCACAGAAATATAGAATTCATTTTTGTTCACTGCCTGCTCTGTTCTGGCAATAGATGCAAGAGAATTTTATTGACTCAAATGCTTTTAGTAAATATGAATGTTAACTGTTGATTTATGTTCTTGCAGTTCATGACATCAGAGCATCAATATATATCACGAAAAGATGAAGGGGATAGGATAATCATTTTTGAGAGAGGAGATTTAGTATTCGTTTTCAATTTCCATTGGACTAATAGCTATTTTGACTACCAAGTTGGTTGCTTAAAGCCTGGAAAATACAAGGTTTGTGTCTCTTCTCCATAAGACGGCTGCATTTGATCTGATATATTCTTGTCCTCCATGCTACCTTTCTTCCAATGGGCTACAAAACCAGCCCATTCAAGTTCCGTTTGCGTATAGAGCAAGCTTATTCCGGCTATACTCGGTTGGCTTCAAGAATCTTTTGCCATCCATTCCCTTTCAATACTAGGCTGATTCATACGTAGCCCTAAATAACATGATGAACTTCATATAATTAGCATTCCTAGTAAATCTTAGCTATTTTTGAAAATTAACTAGTCACTGTGTAATGATTTTCTCTATACCTTCAAGCAACCTCAGTACTGTCATTCAGCAGTACGTAACAAAATTACAAGTTAATATTTATAGTAGAAAGAATGTTTGCTAATGTGTTCCTGAGACTTTTATACCTACTGAAACCTGGGATGGTGTTGGAGTTGAATAACCTTAACTGTAATATATCCAAGATTTGAACTCTCAACCTTGTACAAGGGCAAACCCTTCGGCAATGCCAACTATATTCATGTAACAAGGGCCTACACTGAAATAGATAGCTTCCCCACCAACCCTTAGCCAACAAAAGATGATATTTTTATATTATGTTTGCCTGCATGAGCGCCAGTGTGTGTGTGGGTGTTTGTGTGTGTGAGAGAGAGAACATTAAATCCTCATGGTTTCAGGTGGTGTTAGATTCTGATGATATGCTTTTTGGTGGATTCAATCGAATTGATCACACTGCAGAGTACTTCAGTAATGTAAGCATTTACAATGGGTTTTTTCTTGGTACCGGTTCCATTTGCCTTGAGATTATGTTTCACCATTTTCTACGGTGCTCTTGCAGGAAGGTTTATATGATAATAGGCCCCGTTCCTTCTTGGTGTATGCCCCATGTAGAACGGCTGTCGTGTATGCTCTATCGGACTGATTTCGGATTGTCAAGTCATTAAGTACCGTAAGAAAAGCTGCATGGGGATCATATGGTTTATGCTATCTTAAAGCATCATGAATGCAGTTAAGACTGCGTTGCAGCTGATACTACTGATCTATTTTCTCATCCCATTATAGAGCTTCATGGAGTAAAAAATATGACGGTCAATGTTCCACGAGCAAGGATGACCTGTAATCTCCTCTGAACGTAGTATCACCAGCAGCGACCTTCAGCTCATTCAAGAGCTTCTGTCAGCATCAGATTACCATCTGCAAATGCCTTGGCATTATGTACATCATCTCAAATACATTTTTGTTTCAAATCCCAAGAACTTTTCATGCATATCTTTATCCACTTGTTTATATAATTTATGAATAAATTATGTCCATTCAAAATAGGAGGGACAGGAAAACCATGATGGCAACAAGTAAATGACAAGTACGGTTCTCCCTACTTTTTATATAATTTGAGCTTCCAAAGGGCTTGGTTCTTGTGATAGGCAGTTTATTATAATTTTTTACCTATTAATAAATAGGGTGGCACATTAGTATTGCAAGACATTTGTATATATGATTGAATTTCTAAATGGCTGACTAGGTTTGTGTCAACTTGGGTAGTAGAGGTGTTAAATGGGTCGGGCCTTGTGGCTCATGGGCTGAATCATCATGACGGCCCTTGGTGGGCTGGCACGGACAGCAGCTTGTCTGGCCTGCACGATTCACAACTAATCAGAATTGATTGGAGTAATAAATTAGGAATAGTTTCGATATTACATAGACAGTGAGCTTAGATTTTTATGGGGTATCAAATAGGGATATTAAGGTATCTTTAACCACTAGTATATAACACATCGGAATCTTTAATCATTAGTATATGGTATACCAGATATTAGATCAAATCTGATGATAAAGGTTCATTTATGTAACCATATCACTAGCGATCTTATTTGGGTAACCAAACACTCCCTCAATGTGCAAATCATGTGCACTTTTGAGATTTTTATTATCTTTAATTATTCATTTATTTGTAGATGGAGAAGATAAGAGTATGGGATATAATATTTGCTTTCCCTCGGAAGACATGGCATGCTTCATGCCTCTAGAAGCCAGCCGCGTGAGGGCGGCATAAGACTTTCCTTTTATATATACGATGAACTTAAAATTACATGTGCGATATTTGTTACTTTATAGATCGCTTATTTTTTTGAATGTGTAACGATGGTGAGATAAGGAAAAACTGATCTACTAGTTTGGTCTTTATAGATCGCTTATTTTTTTGAATGTGTAACGATGGTGAGATAAGGAAAAACTGATCTACTAGTTTGGTCTGCTCGCTTCTGTTGTGTATTTATACAAAACTTTCAATATTTTATATCGCAAATGCTATGATGGGCGAGAGCTTAACTCATCTTCTAACACGCTTTTGTGCTACCTTAGTAAGGCCATATGCTCGATTCACACATTGTATGCGTCAGACTTTAATTCAGCATCAAAGACCACATGTATAATATACGTCTCACAGGGAAATTGCCGCTATTCGTGAAAGTTGGACCGTTCATCATTGGGCATTTCTTGATGAGAATTAGCATCAAAAAGAATTTAACATCTTTTGGAAGGAAGATTTACTATCTAATGCAATCTTAAGCACGAGCACCCTAAAAATGGCAATACATAAGGCGGCGGTTTGATACTTAAAAAAAAGAAAAAAGAAAAAAGAAAAAAGAAAAAAAAAAAAAAAAAGCAATCTGCGTGGTTTGATACTTAAAAAAAAGAAAAAAGAAAAAAGAAAAAAGAAAAAAGAAAAAAAAAAAAAGCAATCTGCGTGCATTGATCATTTCTATTTCTTGCTTCTAAATTTACTAATGAGATGAGAATTGCATGGCTATTTGCTTTTGGTATGTCTTTGGCCACACAACGGACTATTGTTTCATAGATCAAAGTGTGATAAAAATTTTATAAAAATAAAATAAAATTAAAAATATTTATAAAGTGAGGTCAAATTATTGTGTTGCACAAGCAATTTTAAGAATTAAATTTCTTACAATTTTATAAAAGTATAAAAGAAACAAAAGACATGGCAAGCTTTCAAAGATAGTTAGAGTTGAACTATCATTTCACAAAGTTTTGTTGTTATCGTTATTATCGTTATTATTGTTGATGATGATCATAGTCATAATGTTATTTTTTAGTAGTTCATTTTATTATACAAATGCCTTCCATTTATCTACTGTTAGGGCTAATATATCTTCCTTTATCTCTTTTGGGTGCTAATCCATCACTTCATTTTATATAAGATTTCTAATATTTGGATGGAAGAAAAGTTAAAAAAAAAAAAATTATGGATCTTCAAATTAGGTTATGGCATGTTATAAGTTAGCTATATTAGAATTGTAGTATGTGTTTAAAAATTTATTTTGTGAAAAGTTAACTGAATTTGAAATAAACTGTTATTATTTGAACATAAATGTCATATTTTAGAGGCATTAGACTTGTGATAAGGATATTATTTTTGAGATCTAAAAGTGACACTTTATGAGCTTTGAATTTTCTAGTAGTTTTAATGTCAGAAAAGGTAATCAAGAGATAAATCCATAACACAATTTTAGTCAAGATAGGAAGAAGTAAGCCGATTAACTATGTTTGTTGCATTTGTTACGTTGGCACAAGAGACATCGGTCCAATGTTGTCCTACTTAGTATATGCAAGGATTAAATTATATAATGATGCCTATCAATAGCCAGAAATGATGATTTTCAAATTTAAAACTTATAAAAAAATCAAATTTGTGCTGGATGGTTAACATCTCACACTCTTTTTTTTTAATAGATTTCTTTTTTAAAAAAAAATTAAGATGACCCTCATTGCTTAAAGCACATCTCGTAGGGAACTCATTCTACTTATTGACTATATATTAATTTGCTAATACGGATAATATCATATGCATAATCAAACAAAAAAAAAGATTGTGTGGAGCACTTAAATGCATAAGAGGAATGATGCGGCGCACAGATTGTTCTCTCTCTCTGGAATTCTGGGGGATTTTAAATAAAATCAGAGATGGTGGCATTTCTATCATATTATATGGCGGCAAATGTGCGTACGATGTGCTGGAGCAGAGAAGTAAAAATTTTGAGAACAGGGCTGTAATTTGATCACGCAAGGTGGACTTGATCCATAACAATGGCGTAAACGGTGGCTCGACGATGGGAAAGGTTGCCTCAAAGTTCATTCCCTTCCGTCGGGGCCATTCCATTCTACTACAAATCTAAAATTCATTGGCCATGGTAGACAGCGCCGATGTTGCCGCCGCCCCTGGATCCTTCACCTTCGTACTTGGCGCCCGTGTTGCGGCCACCCAATGCGAACCTTCCGTAGGTGGCGCCTATATTGTTGCCGCCCGTTGCGCTGCCTCGATAGGTGGCGCCCGTGTTGCTGCCGCCCCATGCGAACCATTGGTAGGTGGCCCCGGTGTTGTTCCCGCCCTGCGCGCGGCCTTCGTATTGGGCTCCGGTGTGGCCGCCGCCGTTGGCAAACCATTCATATTCGGCGGCAGTGCTGTTGCCGTTCGACTGCCTGCAACAGTAACAGCGGCTTCCCTGCGCGCGGCCTCCGTGTCGGGCTCCAGTGTGGCCGCCGCCGTTTCCAAACCATTCATATTCGTCGGCAGTGTAGTTGCCGTTCGACTGCCAACAACAACAACAACAACAACAGAACAGAACGAAAAGGGATGTGGAACAATTAATTAGAGATAGATCTATCTACACGAGAATGAGAGAATTATTGTGGTGGATAAACTAACCATCTTTTCCGAGCCTATGAGAAGCTAATGCGTCTGTGTCGGAGGAGGATGCCAGTAATGCCGTCTCTCCACTGGCTGGCCGGCCAATTTATACGCGTACGCTTCGGCTCGCACCGGATACCAGTCGGTTCAGGGAATAATCCAAAACACACCCACGTGATGTTGCTCAGAGGTCTTGGCCTGGCCTGCTTGCAATTCATGTGTGCGAACACATTTTAGGATCCGAGTAGATATGATCGAATAATACTCAATCAACCACGTCGCAGTCAGTCTTTATTTGTTTCTTTTCTTTGAAGGGTCTGTCAGTTCAGGCCCCGCCTCCGTTTCATGCGCGCAGGTGTCATAATACCAGCATGAGATGGAATCTGCAAGGCTGGAAGAGGAAGATGGAGTAAAAAAAATGCCAACCGAAAGTTTGTCTTTGGTATCTATTACTCCCAAATGTTACGAACAATGCGAAACATGTTTTAATTTGGAAGGAATCAACAATTTCGAGATCGTGGGATTTTTAAGATCGGTTAAATTTCTCCCATCAATATTTTCTTCTATTATTTTAGTCATTTTCATTTGGAGAAAATTTTTTATCATCATTTTTTTTTTTGACCATACATTCTATTTTCTATGACATTTTAGTTTTTAAAACAGACCAGTATCTCAATCATATTAGGCTATCGTCAAATACCTTCAAATACTTATCCTTCTGCACTAAAATCAGATTCCAATGCTATTGTGAATATCGAAGGGATTAGTAGATCACTAATCATATTAACCATTACAGAATAATCATTCTCATGTGCTCACCATCAGGAAAAAAATATCAAAATTATTTATTTCTTTTTGAGTTAGGAAGTTTATAAAATCATTATTCAAATAAAAAGTTAATTCATTAGATGATGAAGTGGTAGTTTTTGATTTTTTTAGCAAATTTCAAAATTAAAATTTTGTTACTACTCCCACTACTGGTATTGCTTGGGGTTGGTCCTGAAATAGAGGACTTTTTACCTTTATTATATTTTTGATTATATATCATAAACATTTCATTTAGTAAATTACTAATTTCATCTTTAAATCTATTTATATTTACTTCATACATAATATTTTTATGAATTGCTTCTAATATTATATATAAACTATTTAATTTAATGGTAGGATCCATAATTAAAGCTAAATAATGAAAATATAAAATTTCTTCCTAATATTTATTAAATTTTATTTCTATTGGTAAAATTATTTCTTCAAAACCTTTAGCTTTTCTATATTATGAAAAATAATTAGTAATATAATATATTTATTGCAAAACTAGGGGAGAGGTGAGGTAATAAATACTAGATAAAATATTAGTACGTTTGAAAAAAATGTTCTAAAAATTACATAATATAGGTTTATGGAGGAAGTAAATGTTATAAAACATAGCAATAATATCCTTATATTAAAAACATGATTGTAATACTAAATATATAAAATTTTAGCTATGTTTTACATCTAACGAAAATTGTTTATATTTTGAACCCTTGGTGATACATAAAGCTTTAAATTCTTGCTTTCTAACTTTCGAAGATTGTATATATTTAATTACATTTCTAACTTTACTTATATATGATTTAATAAATTTTAAACTATCTTATATAATTAAATTTATAATATAGTATTGACATGTGATGTGAAAAAGATTCCTATCTAAGATGAGTTGCAGTTATAGTTTGACTAATTGAATAGTAACATTATTATTAGAAGCATTATTTAAACTGATTAAAAATTTTTATCATATATATGACATTTATGTATAGTTTGCAAGATATGAGCAATGATGTTAGTGGCAAAGTAGGGATATTTAATTAATTTAAAATAATTTTTTTTTTGTATTACCCAATCGTAACCAATAAAAGGCGTGGTAACACAAATATAAGATAATTCAATAATACTAGTTCAAATATCGGGTGTAAGTGCTATTCTATTATCAAAATTTTTAAAATATAAAATTATATAAGGTAGATTTGGCTACATTTAAATGTAGCCAAGTTTAGAATTTGGTTATCTTTCCCATTTGATCCATACGGATCCTGAAGTCACTCCTTTTTTTACTTCTTTCATCTTTGGGGTTCCTGAACTATGTGGATTCAAGGATGGGGGACGTGATCGGATCTATAATGTAGCCAAGTTTACCTCAAATTATATTTTCTTTATAGTCAAAATATTATTTAACATAATTAGATTTAGCAGTATTTTAGATTTTTTAAATATAGGATTTAGGGTAATTTTTATATATTTTTTAAATCATGGATTTTTTGAAAAAGTAAAATATATGTTAGTACGTACAATAAATTTTGATAATTCTTTCCTATTTAATTATTGAAAATGAGACTAAGTCTAATTTGAATTGTAAAGAGTCATGAGTTGCACTCTCATGCTTCTTTTAATGTCAAAACAAATGACTGGCTCTCCCTAAAGTGTCACAGTTGTAAACATTATTGTAGACTGTATGGACAGCATAGAGCCTCTCGCCGATGATCTCCTCAATGTCAAAGTGCAACCAAACTCCAAAGGTTCTACGTCTAGCTTTGGACTTGGTTGTTAACGTGGCATCGGTGGCATTAGTGGGTTCAGAGATACTAGTTCCAGTGTGCTCCATACTTTATCATGTCAGTATTGAGCCCAAAGAACTTTTAGCCATAGGGTGGGTAAGAGTTATCTACACTAGTATGTTTATTGTAGAGGATAAAGTGTAGAGACTATAGAGAGAGAATAGGATAGCTGGCTAAAGACTAGAGAGAGATTAAGAGAGTTTAAGAAGTTTAAGAAGGCTTGTAGGAAGATGAGAAGGATTTAGAAGAGCTCTTAGAAGTTTAGGAAGGCTTGTAGGAAGATGAGAAGGATTTAGAAGAGCTTAAGAGAGCTTGTGATCTTAGATGGGGTGAGAAAGAAGGGTTAGTTAAAGGTTATTTATAAAGATTGAAGAACTTCCAAATGATCCAATAACTTTCAAAACTAGCTATTTATAGTTGTTGGGATCAGTAAATAAGTCTTATCAAACGGACTTGATGGAATACCTATCAATAGCTAGAGAAGATGATTTTTAAATTCAAAACTTATAAAAAATCAAATTTATTGTGCTGCATTGTTAACATCTCCCACTTTTATGTATATTTTTTTCTTCATAATTTATTTTTTTTTTAAAAAATGAAGATGACCGTCCTTGCTCACAGCATATCACGTAGGGAACACATTCTACTTATTGCCTATATATTAATTTGCTAATACGGATAATATCATGCATATATATAAAAAAAAAAATTGTGTGGAGCTCTTAAATGCATAAGAGGAATGATGCGGCGCACAGATTGTTCTCTCTCTCTGGAATTCTGGAGGGATTTTAAATAAAACCAGAGATAGTGGCATTTCTATCATATTATATGGCGGCAAATGCGTGTACGATGTGCTGGAGCAGAGAAGTAAAAATTTTGAGAACAGGGCTGTAATTTGATCACGCAACGTGGACTTGAACGGTGGCTTGTCGATGGGAAAGGGCGCCTTAAAGTCCATTCCCTTCCGTCGGGGCCATTCCATTCTACTACAAATCTGAAATTCATTAGCCAAAGTAGACAACGCCGATGTTGCTGCCACCCCTGGAACATTCTCCTTCGTACTAGGCGCCCGTGCTGCGACCACCCCATGCGAACCTTCCGTA
Source organism: Metroxylon sagu (assembly GCA_017589505.3). NCBI lineage: Eukaryota > Viridiplantae > Streptophyta > Magnoliopsida > Arecales > Arecaceae > Metroxylon > Metroxylon sagu. The sequence continues at coordinate 270,980 of JACVBY030000499.1, read as the reverse complement.
GGTGGCGCCTACCGCCCGATGCGCTGCCTCGATAGGTGGCGCCCGTGTTGCTGCCGCCCCATGCGAACCATTGGTAGGTGGCCCCGGTGTTGTTGCCGCCCTGCGCGCGGCCTTCGTACCGGGCTCCGGTGTGGCCGCCGCCGTTGGCAAACCATTCATATTCGGCGGCAGCGCTGTTGCCGTTCGACTGCCTGCAACAGTAACAGCGGCTTCCCTGCGCGCGGCCTCCGTGTCGGGCTCCAGTGTGGCCGCCACCGTTTCCAAACCATTCGTATTCGTCGGCAGTGCTGTTGTCGTTCGACTGCCAACAGCAACAACAACAACAAAACAGAACGCAAGGATCAGGAGCAACTAATTATGGATAATCTATCTATCTATCTATTTGTACCAAAAAAAAAAACAAACAAAGAAAGAAAGATACACGAGAATGAGAGAATTATTGTGGTGGATAAACTAACCATCTTTTCCGAGCTTATGAGAAGCTAATGCGTCTGTAACGGAGCGGGATGTCGGTAATGCTGCCGCTCCTATCGTCTGGCCGTCTAATTTATGCACGTACGCTTCGACTCGTACCCGATCCCGGCCGGTTCAAGGAATAATCGAACTAACACCCACGCGATGTTGCTCAGAGGTCTTGGAACTGGCCTGCTTGCAAAATCAAGTGTGTTATATATATATATAAACCCATGTTAGGATCGCGAGTAGATATGATCGAGTGATTCCCACCCACGTCCCGGTCTGCCATTTAGGCCCTGTTTACCTTGCATGTGAGCAGGTGTTATAAATATCAGTTGAGGTGGAATCTGCAGTGCGAGATGAGGTAGATGGAGTAAAACAAAAGTTTGCCAACTGAAAATTTGTCTTTGGTATCTATTGCTTCCAAATGTTATGGACCATGCGAATCACGTTTTAATTTGGTAGGAATCAACAATTTGGACAGGATCGTGGGTTGTCCAAGATCGATCAAATTTCTTCCACCAAAGTTTCTTTCTCCTCGTCTATTTAATTGTGCGGACAAGAGCAATGGTGCTCTTCTAGTTTGGCCTGTTGGGCTAATTTGTTCGTCCAAACCAAAAGCTTAAGGTAGCAGATGTTCCACAGCCTCGCTGTGGTGATCATTTTTGCCGTTCGACTAACTTCAAAAGATAATATAATAATAGGTAAAAATTGCCTATTAGCCCCTCAAACTTTACTGCTATAAAACTTGATCCCTATTGTCGGGCTTTATAGCTTCTAGTTGCTCAAAAAAGTGTCCCATCTCTCAATGACAACACTACCTCTTACACCTAAGTATGTATCGGAAATAGACCTAGGGTATACAGAATCAAAATATAAGTATGCATAGAAAAAGGCTAAGTGCATACATAGTAGTATAAGTGTGTATAAGATTATTCTAAGTGTGTATAGAATCAAAATTCAAGTATGTACAGTGAAAAGCTATGTGTGTACAGGATGGTATAACTGCATCTATAATTATTCCAAGTGTTTATAAGGTCCAAATTCAAGTGTGCATATGATTCTTTTAAGTATGCATATAATCAAAATTCAAGTATGCACAGAGAAGGGCTAAGCATGTACATGATTCTTTTAAGTGTGTACATGATTAAAATTTAAGTATACACAGGATTATTCTAATTGTGCATAAAATGGTACAAGTACATACAAAATTCTTTTTAAGTATGTACAGAAAAGGGCTAAGTGTGTAAAAGGTGGTATACGTGATTCGCATGTCATCTTTGTTTATACAATATCAATTATCAAGTCATCAAGTCATATCATACATATTTTATCATTAATAATTATGCATTCATTTATATTCAATTATTCTATTATTTATTTATTCATATAATTCCTTAAATAATAATATATTATTATTATTTTATTTTTATTTTCATAATAATATAAATTTTTAACTTCTATATTCTATTTGTTTGATTCGATGATTTTTTTTTGTGATAATTAATTATGCAAAAATTAACCAATAAATAGTAGGCATTAAAATTTAATATTTCACTATACATAATAAAGTAATAAAATCTAATTATGCAAATGTTAACAAGGTAATAATTATTTACATTTCAATTAATACTGCATATTTAAACATTAACAATTATTCAGAAATTATATATATACTTAGAATTCAGTAATTTAATAAAATTACTAATTTATAATTAGTCTACTTGTATCACTCGCTTATCCAATAACTCGCTTATAGTGTGAGATGAGGATGCCTCATCAATTATCTTCCATCCGAGTTTTTAGGGCTACATGGTTGCGGCACCAACGACTTGTAGTGTGAGACGAAGACGCCCCATCAATCAACTTCCACTCAAGTTTTTAAGGCCATATGGTTTCGGTTTGCTAGTAGGTTAATTGAGACAGCAGGTGAACTTGGCGTTACAAATAGTATTAGAGCCGAACCAAGTATGTAAAAGTTGGTGAGTAGGAGAAAAAGGCTACTCATGGGACAGTGGTAGAGTCCTTGTACGGTATAAAGCCACTCTTGTGGCACCAACAATATGATTCGGGGTAAATTTTGGTTAGTTTATGGCATTCGACGAGGACGTTGCATTATAAAGGGAAAGATCGTAATACCCCAAAAATAGTCTCACATTGAATGGAAAAATTTTTTTTAAAGTATTTATAATTCAAGTTCATCTGCTACTAACTAACTTCTATTCGAGTTTTTAGTACCATATAGTTTCGGCCCATTAATAGGTTAATTAGGTCAATAGATGGCTTTGAGAAGTTAAAAATAATATTAGAGCCGATCTAATGTGCGGAAGTTGGTGAATAGGAGGAAAGGGCTACCCATGAAACAATGGTAGAGTCGAGCAATAGCGTGGAGCCACTTTTGCGGTGTCAACGATCTGTTTATAGTATGCAACGAGAACACTTCATCAATCAATTTTCACTTTAATTTTTAAGGTCACGTGGTTTCAATCTGCTAATAAATTAATGACCAATAAATGAACTTGGCATGTTACAGTTACAAAAAAGATATAAAAAGTCAAAACTAGCTTTTAAGTACATGGAGATTGCCTTATTTAAAAAAAGTATAGAAGCTCCTTCTCATTTCATAATTAGGTCCATAAAAAGTTACTTGTGAGAAATACATCAAAGGATATTTCTGTGGTATGAACATATTATTCTTTTATATTTGAAGAACTGCAATCACTGGAAAATAACCCAATCCACCTTCAATCTTTTACTAAAAATTAAGATTTTTTAATCTTTAAATAAAATCAATTCAATTTTAATATGAGATTATAGAATAAATGATTTATTTTGACAACCTCGTATTAGGCTTTCCCATGAACCATTTCCTACCCTACTTCATAATGGGCAATATAATCAATGCTATTTCTCATAAGAAGTAGTATACTTACTAGTAATTTTTTAAAAAGAAAAAAAAGTCTATGATGGAAGTTATCATATATTCCAGCTTGCAGATAGACACAGAGCTTCAACCTTTTGGTTTGATTTGGCCCCAGCAAACCTATATAGTGTGTGCGTGTGCGTGAGAGAGGGATGCATCAATAATGATAATAATATATAAGTCAAATCTGTCCCAACTAGTTAGCATCTCTCTTCGCGTTGGAGAGGTATTATTGTCGCTACCCGTTTATAATTAAATGTATTAATATTCTCATATATCCTAATAATGATACGATTCAGCTTCAAGCTAGTGGCGATAATAATGGCAGAAAGAGAAACAAAATAGTGATGCTTAAGAATTTAGAAATCTTATCAACTTTCTTGCCTGGCATTGGTGAGACCAACAGCAATAATAATGGAGAAAGCGAAGAGTGTTGAGGGACCTTATCCTTTTTTCATAAATTTAGCATCTAGTCCTCAAAAAAAATAAAAAATAAAAAATAAAAAAAAATAAAAAATAAAAAATAATATATATATATATATAATTTTTTAAATAATATTTTGATTGTACTTAATTAATGCTATAAATAAAGAGAAGTTTAAAAGTTTAAATAAATAATATAAGAATAAAGTATATGATATTTCAAATGGATAAAATTAAAGTTTAATTTTTTAAAATTTTTTAAAAAAATCCTAAACAACGAAAAAGGTAATACATGGTGAAGACGAAAATAATTTAGGAGCTAAGAAAAAGAAAAAAAAATCCCAGAGTGATCAACAATAATGGAAAAGGCGATAAAAGTTCGGGAGCCAAACCCTTTTTTTTTTTTTGTTCGAAAGGTTGTCTCGGATTTCGAATCTAGCATCTTATTCCGAGAATTGAAAGAAAAAATTCCTACTTTTTTTCTTTGTTTAAGAATTTCGTGCCTTTTTGTCTCGCCGGACACATTCTGGTCGCGTCGATCAGCATGCAGCAGCTCTGGTATTAATTTACTCTAAAATTTGCAAAGGCCTCAGGAAATTTTATGATATTCTGTTAGGTTGACAGCTAATTATTAATTAATATTGGTGAGAGATCTCGTATTAGATTTTTCGTTGTTTACTTCCTGTACTTTTGCCAGAATCTATTCAAAGCTAATGGCTCTCTTTTCAGCCACCACGAACTAGAAGACCTGCCACCCCATCTCTGTTCTCTAAATAAATGCAACCATTCGTCTCATCTTTCTCATGAAGTTTCGGCCTGAGGAGAAAAAGGACTTGGGACATCGGTATTATTCGATCATATCCAAAACAGGGATCCCGGGCATGCATAAATCCACAGCCAAGTCTTGAAAGCAGAATCACAGGCATTCATTCATTCATTGACGCATAACTTCCCACAAGCTCGGAAAGGATAGTTAGCCAGTCATCTCTCTCGTGTGGACGCTTGTGCTAGATAACTTCTGACTGTTCCTAACGCACTTATTTTTGTTTCCGTTGCCAGAAATTCATGGGGCCGGGTGGTGACGATAACACGGGCGCCCCGGTATGGAGGGCGCGCCCGCGGCGGCCACAATACTGGGGCAACCTTCAGCTGGTTCGCGTCAGGCAGCGGCAACACTGGCGCCTCCTACGAAGGTGATGCGTCAGGCGGCAACAACACTGGCGCAACCTACGGTTTGGGCGCATGGGTTGGCAACAACAGAGGGCCACCTATGCTGGTGGGGCAAGCGGCGGTGGAAACGCAGACTGTACGTACCTATGCGGCGCTCGAGGCGGCGGCAACGTTGGTGCAGTCTATAATTAAATGGCTAATGACCGTGAAATACATACATGTACTGGATAACCCTTGAGCCACCATGGATGCCATCTTTACCTTGCTTGTTGGAGGGTGCGACGTTGGGTGCTCCGCTCTTCTGCTATAGGTGGAAGGCTTAATTGATCACCATGCTACACGTTCTGTCCTTGTTCAGTCATTTAGAATTCGGCCCGTAACATCAAATTTTTAATTTTTAATCTATCAATTACATAATATTTATGCGCATATTTATATTTATTATATTTAATAAAAAAATAATTATATACAATATAAAGGTAGATATGTATAGTAAAAAATAATTAGGTACAATGAAAGATAATTATGTATTTGTACATAGTTGTTATCTCACTATACGTATAGTAAAAAAATTAAAAATTAAGGAGAGTTGATATAATGGATCAAGTGTTAACATTAAAGTTTAAGTCTTGTCTAAAGGTCAGACATTAATTTATCATTAGTGAAATTGAATAAAATAACTATTTTATGCACCCGAGGGCGTATGCATAACATGCATGGCAACAAGGATCTTTGGATTGTCCGAATCATCTTCAATTCAGATGAAAATAGAAAAGAAAGATCAACATTTTTTTTTGTGTACAATTTCAGGTGGGAAGAAAACTTATAAACTGAATATATATATATACACACAAACACAAAATCAAAAGAATAACTACGCTTTCAAGAAGCTGCACCCATAAGCCTCGGCTTACAATAAAGAATTTAGCTCAAATAAAATAGAAAAGACTTTCATATAGTCCACATCTTCTAATATTCCTTTATTGGCTAACCAATTTGCTAATTGATCACCTTCTTGAAATATATGAGAAGTTTTGAATATCTGCAAACTTCTTTTATCGTCCATATATCTTTAAGCAAAGATAAATAAGGAGGTCTATAATTAAAATTATGATCAATCTAGTGAATCATTGTAATAGAGTCTCTTTCTACCCAAAGTTTAGTAGCTTTATACTTGTATACAACAGTGCAAATACCTTTTCATGTAGCTCTTAATTTAGCTTCAAAACCTATTGATTGTGCTAGTAAAATTGATTTACCATGTATGAGTTTCCAATGTAATCTCTTATCAAAAAGCTAGCAACAAAAAGTAAGTCCTTCACAGACCCAACAAAGTTAACCTTCAATACTCTAAGGGGAGGGGATAACCATTGAACTGTAATAGGGAAAGAAAGGGAAGAGGGGGGGGGTGGAGGATGTGTGGGGGTGGTTTGAAAGACCAATATTGCCCAAAAGCCTTGCTGTTGCATTAATGGAATCCTTATTCAGGGCCTGAAGAAATTCACTTGCCAAAAAGAAAGCTTTATCATTGTCATTGAGCTCTCTACGAGATACCACATTCAAAATATCATTAATAAAATTCCGAGGCAAACTAATAGAAAGTTTAGAGAATATGACAGTCCACATGGTATAAGCATATTGGCCTGTTAGGTTAGCATGCTCCACATCTTCATTTTGTTCCTTGTCCTTACATAGATCACAAAAATGCTGGTTATGGTGTAAGAGGCCTAAGAGGCCTTGACTAGGTAGAATTGACTTACATGGGAGTCTACGCCATTTCAATTTCCACTAGAAAATTTTGATACGAGGAGGGGTAGGAGATTTCCAAATCCAATCAGTCTACAACTGAATGATCAATATCACCATTGATTAGCTTATTATAGACTTCCTTCAAATTCACCTTATAGCTCCTATTCTTGCCCCAACCTAACTTGTCCTTCAGCCTCCCTTAGCAAGTGGCATCTTCACAATATTAGAGACCATTCCCTGAGGAAACATAGAAGATAGTTTATGTACATCCCAGGTTCTATCTTCCAAAATCATATCAGCAAGTTTGAACCCTCTACATAAGCTTTCATATTAAGAGTAATGGGCATAGAATTCATTGGAGTTTTACATAACTAAGATTGATTAAAGAGGTCTATATTAGTCTCATTCCTTACTATCCAAATAAAATCATCCTTAATAAATTTAGATGCCGAACAAATAGATTTCCAAATACCCAAACATTTTCTACCCTATCGATAGTCTTGCCAGGAGCCTTTGATATTACATCTAGCGGAGATCACTTTTCTCCATAGATTTTCTGGATGGAGCACTAGATGCCTGGCCGCTTTACTCATAGGCCTCCCATCTTCTTTGGTTTATGGATCTTGTCCCATGCAATCAGATGGAGTTTCCACCACTCAACAAAATGCCCCAACGAAGACTTCTATACTCAACTTCAAACTTTTCCAACACTCTCATAGGCATAACAAAATCAGCAAATGCATACAAATTAAGATGTAGAATAGATAATTGATTGAAGTAATGTAGATCTCCTGGCAAAGGATAGATATTTCATTTCCAACGTTCCAATTTACTATGAATTTTATCAAATAAGTGATTAAAATGTGAACATTTCATATTAGTACCTACCAATGGTGTTACAACCAGGGCTCTTCTTTCATTGATATGCCTAAAATTCTACTGATATCTTGTTGAGTTTTAGTGTCAATAAAGGGATTGCATAGCATGTAAGATTTATTAAGATTGACCATTTGACTAGATGAGGTACAATAATCCATAACTGTCTTCTTCAATCTGCAGTTATTTCTCATGTTGCTTTAGCCACCACTAGGACATCATCTGCAAAAAGAATATGGGAAACACGAGGACCATTGCTCACTGGTTAATAAACCTTTATCCATCCAGAGGAAGCAGCATTGTTCAAAGTAAGAGAGCATTTTTGAATAGAGAAGGAAAAGAAATGGTGATAGGAGACAGCCCTGTCTTAGTCCTATGGAAGATTAAAACCAACTAGTAAGAATGTCATGCATTAAAATGGAGAAAGAAGGATTTATGATATAGCCCTTAATCCATGAAATAGATCTTTGACTGAAACCAAAATTATCAAGAACCCAGCATAATTAATTCTAATTTATTTCATCATAAGCCCTCTCTATGTCTACTTTTACAGCCATAGACCATTCCTTTTAGAAGCACCTTTAAGAGAATGCACAATATTGTTCGAGATGTTTCTACATTGGACAAAAGCTCCTTGATTTTCAATGCAAGTTTAGGAAACACAACTTTCATCTATTTCACAATAATTTTGGCCACTGGCTTATATATAGCATTAAGCAAGTTAATAGGTCTATGGTCTCATCCGAAATCAGAACTCTCCTTATGTGAGATAAAACTCAGCCGTAAAAGAAATAACAAACCTTATCTCATAAGAAAAATAGCTGATTAATGCTTATCAGGGTTGGGTCTCCTTCAAGATCAGGATTCAATATAAGTTATTTATTACAAGAGTTCGACCGAAGGTAAAACTCCTTCAGACTTCTATAACAGTAGCCGAAGTCACTCTAGGTAAATCAAACTCTCAATCTTCTCTCTTCTCTCTACTTTTGCTTAAGCCTTAGGTGTCTCTTCTAAAAGTTTTAGAATTTATTTTTTCTCTACATCACTGACTTGAGCATTGAAGGATTTTTCACAAAGGATAATTTTGGAGTCCACTAATTCTCCTTTCTTTGAGAATAGGAAAGCAAGTAAGGAAGGTAGTCATTTGATAGGGCTACTTTGCCATATCCGTAAAAAAGAAATCTTATCCATTGGTTTGAAGACGAAAAAAAAAAAAAAAATTTGGCTTTATGTTTAAGGAAATAGAGATGCAACCATAATTAAAGAATTTAAATATGGCTCCCTACATTTTTGTTTCCTTTCTCTATGGTTGAAATTAAATTTGAAATCCTCCTACAAAGGCAAGCGAGTAGGGTCATCACTCTCTAGCGGTATTATTGGCTACATAAGAAAGTTAAGAGAAGACATTCATCTCAAATTTGCTAGGAAGGCACATACAAAACGAAATTATAGAGCCAATAGAGTAGAAATGTGATACGTTACACCCTATTGGTCCTCCTTCGATCTTCTTATATTTATCCAAAAAGGTGCCATAGGCCTTTGTGTCCTTATGTAGACCCAAATTAGGAATATTCCCATTCTTCAAAAACAATTGATCTCTACAACCCTATAGGATGAGCTTCTACTAAGCAGAATATGTCCCTCAAGATTACGATCATAGGGCCATAAGGGACTAGAAAAACATTATAAGACTTACACCAAAAAAGTAAGGTAGAGCCCAGCAACTTCCCATATACCACAATGGGATCGTTGCTAAGCTCAAGAAAAGTCAAAATGCCTCTATGTTTGTAAACCCTCCATCGTATAAAATTTTATTTTAATAACACACAGCATGGGTGCGCGACACGCAGTGCGCTGCATGCGCGCCAGCACGCGTGCATCCATGCGTGCGCACATGGGCGCAGGGAAGGGCTCAGCCCTCCCCTCGCTGAAGAAAAAAAGGGGAGGGGGAAATAGTGTCGTCCCCTCCGTCTCCTTTTTTTCTCACTGCCGTCGCCGCTGTCGCCTTTCGCTCGTCCCCACCGCCTTGCTGCCGTTAGGTAACCCCCCTCACCGGCGAGGAGAGTGGAAAGAGAGGGTGAGAGTGGTAGAGAGAGAGGGAGAGGGTCGCGGGAGGACCCTCCCCTGATGCGGGAGCCGAATCGGCTCCTGTGCTTGGTTCGGTCCCAGCGGCGTGCCTGCCGGCTCGCCGGGCCCGATCTTCGGGCGGCAGCCCCCACCGGTGCCGGAGTGGCGTCCGGTGGGCTCCGGCCGGCCGGACGAGGGCCGGCCGTGCGCGCCGGCAAGGTTTGAAAGGGGGAGGGCCGCCGGATGGCCTCCTCCACAGCGGTTGGTTCGGGCCCGGCGGCGTGCCCGCCGGCTCGCCGAGCTCGGGCTCGTGGCGGCCCCCACCGGCATCGGAGCGACCTCCGGTGGGGTCCGACCGGCCAACGGTGGCCGGCCGTGCCACCGGCAAGGAGCAAGGGAAGAAGAAGAAGAAGAAGAAAGAGAAGAAAAGAAGAAAAAAAAGGAAAAGGGGGGTGGCCGCCGCCAGCAGCAGGCCCAGGGCCGGTCGTCGGCGGCCAGCCAACCCCCGCGGGGGGCCGGCGGCGGGCTTAGGCCATCGGCCATCCTCAGCCACCCACAGTTCGGACCCGAACCAGGGTGAAACGAGAGGAGAAAAAAAGAGAGAAAAAAAGAGAGGGTAGGCGGCTTAGGTGATCTAGTTAGCCCTTTTGGGCTCCAAATTGGGCCCGATCCAATAAAAGAAAAATAGGGTTGCGATCAGCTTGAATCCTAGTTTGTCAGAAAATTTTTATTTCCCCATTTGGGCTTCTATATTTGGAGATATTCAAGACCCAAGTTGGACCCAGAATTAGATTGGGTTAAGTATAGGAGTCAGTTTGACATCCTAAATTTAAAATTTAAAAATCTGAAAAATTATGTTGTAGGTACCCAGAGGTCCATACAGCTGATTTACCCTTGGGATTAGCATTGTGAGATAATTAAGCCAGTTATAATGATTTTCATAAATCATTATTAAATTATGCCATTATTGAAATAATAAAATTTATTTATAGTATTATTTGAAAAATAATATTTGTGGTACCACATTTATGCAAATGATTATTTGACTTGATTATTGCTAATTTTTGTAAATTAAATTGACATTTTATATATGCAATTGGTTATGGACATGATTATTTAAAATTACCAAATTTGGTAAAATGTGAAAAGTAAATTGATATATGTTTACAGTTATGCATATAAATGTTATTTGTGATTGTGTTATTATATGTCATCACGGTCCACATGATATGTTACATGACTCCGGGACCCACCTTCAGAGGGGGAATATGTAGAGAATATACATCCTTGGGATGTGCTGTGACAAGATATGACATTATATGCTAAATGACTCTGGTACCCTTCCTTCACTGGGGGCGTACAGGGAGATTACATCTTTGAGATGTTTTATTACGTGGATGTGGGACATTAGTATAAAATGAGATTTACAGTGATTTGGAATTGAAATGGTATTTTGAATATTATTACATAATATTTGCTTCCAATTTATTTAAGCATGAGATTTGCATAATTTTATAATATGATGAAATATTTTTAAATTTGGAAGCATGACATGTATTTGACTCTTTTAAAAATTTTGAATTGGCTATATCATGTTACAGTAGGCTTATTTACTGAGTGTGAGCTCATTAAATCTTACAATGTTTTTTTAGAGCTACAAAATTATCAAGGGCAACAACAGAGGTAGTTGGGAGCTACTTGATGTAAATTGATTATACTTTGTTATATGTAACCCCATTTGGATTTATTTTGAAATTTTGGTTTGTTGCCCAACATTACATAATTGATATTATGGAGAATTTAAATTTTGTATGACATGTAGTTATTATCCCTCCTTGTTTGTAATGATACTGTACTAGATGCCTTGAATGCCTAGCATGTGGTGAGATGTCACCCCTGGGCCACCACCTCTGGATCTGGGGCGTGACAGCTTGTAGTGGTATCAGAGCAAGGTTTGACATTAGAGGCAAACACATGATAACTCTAGGCCAAATATTGACATGACATTAGGAGGGTAATAACTCTAGGAAAAATTCAAGTGACTTGTTTAAAAATGCTTAAGATTTGGAGGTTTATAATGATATTGATTGGAACCTAACCTTGGCAGGAATTCATAATGCCTCGTCGCACCAGTAGTTAGTGACATGATGAGGGCTCTCAGGCTGGTGACCCTAACCGGCAGAGAGGCCAGGAAGCCACTACAGATTCAGGTTCCGTTGCCCTGGCTGGCAATGACCTACAGCAGTTACAGGCTGAGTTGCTTTGGGCCTTTTTGGGAGTGGCTCAGGCAGTGCAGGCTATGCAGCAGCAGATTCAGTAATTACTGCCTGCTCTATCTGGCTCTATCATTTCGCAGACTCAGTCTGCCCCTCCTACCCTCGGACCCGGCCCGGCCCCGGTGAACGAATGCCACTTTCGGCCCCGCTCCATCTCAGCCCTAGCAGGGAGGGGGTCGTAGCTTCACAGAGTTTAAGAGCCTGGCCCCTGTTCCCTTCACTAGATCCCCCAACCCACTTAATGCGGAGAGGTGGATAAGAGAGATTGAGAAGGCCTTTACGGCCCTTAGTAGCCAGGAGGAGGAGCGGATTAGATTTGCCACCTACCTTCTTCAGAGGGAAGCTTATGATTGGTGGCTACTATTGAAGCAGCGATTGAGAGGTCGGGCCATCTCTTGGGGACAGTTTAAGGAGGCTCTTTATGACCAGTACTTCCCTAGGAGTGTGCAGAGACAGATGGAGTCTGAGTTTATGAGATTGGAGCAGAAGAACCTCTCTGTGGCCTAGTATGAAGCTGAGTTTAGAAGACTGGTCCGATTTGCTCCTGATTTTGTTATCACTGAGAGAGCCAGGATCACCAAGTTCACTGAGGGACTGCAGCCCAAGTTGAGGCAAGCAGTCAATGCATTTGAGCTCCTCACTTACAGTGCAGTGGTGAGCAAGGCCCTGGTGAATGAGAGGGACATGATTGCCATCTAGCAGGTAAGGGAGCAGCAGATGAAAAAGGGAAGACCTTCTTCTGGTCAATTTTCAGGGTAGGCTAAGAAGAGGAAGGGTTTCTTTCAGGCTCCCTCAGGGCAAAAGGATAAGGAGACCCACTGTCCTCATTGTGGGAAGGCCCATCCGGGCAGACAGTGTCGCAGGCTGACTGGTGCCTACTTTATATGTGGGAAGATGGATCACAAGATGGCCACCTGTCCTCTCCGGAAGGACCAGCAGCCCCCTCCGGATCAGGGAAAGAGCCAGCAGCAGCCCAAGACCCAAGGAAGGGTCTATACCCTCACTTAGAAGGACGCTGTTGCCTCTAATACTGTGGTGACAGGTATGGCTGTTAACTTAATATGTATTTCTTTAAAAATTATTGCATTCATACTTGGTGTAATGCATAGATTATGATAGTAGATAGAGGGAAAAACTTATGAATCTGCATGACATCTAAGTTAATTTAATCTTTATGATAGGTATGATTAAAGTAGGCAACACTTATGCTCAAACTTTAATTGATCCGGGTGCCACACATTCATTTGTATCTGATAGTTATCTTACCAAGAATGCATCATTGACACCCGTTCCTCTAGAGCAAGAGTTGCATATTGCATTCCCAAATGGAGATGTCATGAAGGTAGACTCAGTACGTAAATCCTGCCTAATTGACATGGAAGATAGGAGGTTGAATGCTGATTTGAAAGTCCTCCCACTGAAGTTCTTTAATGTAATCCTGGGGATGGACTGGTTGGCCTTCTATCATGCTTCCATAGACTGTTTCAGGAAAAGGGTGATCTTTAAAATTCCTAATCTTTCTGAATTCAGTTTTATTGGGAGTTAGGAACACCTGGCTTCAGTATTAGTGTCAGCTCTGCAAGCTGGAAAATATCTAAGAAAAGGTGGCCAGGGGTTTCTTGCTGTGGTCAGAGACCTTCAGCAGGAAGAGCACAAGTTGGAGCATATTCTAGTGGCTTGGGAGTTTCCTGATGTCTTTCCAGAGGAATTGACTGAATTACCTCCGGATCGAGAAGTTGAGTTCACTATTGATTTAGCCCCTGGCACTGGACCTATATCCAAGGCTCCTTATTGTATGGCCCCTACTGAGCTAAAGGAGCTAAAATGTCAGTTGCAGAAGCTTCTAGATCGAGGATTTATCAGACCCAGTGTCTCTTCTTGGGGTGCTCCAGTATTATTTATCAAAAAGAAGGATGGCAGTCTTCGGTTCTGTATTGATTTTCGAAAAATTAATAAGGTAACAGTGCGGAATAAGTATCCTTTGCCGAGGATTGATGATATATTTGATCAACTCCAAGGAGCTCAGGTATTCTCAAAGATTGATCTTCGATCAGGATACCATCAGCTTAAGATAAAAGCTGAGGATGTTTCTAAGACTGCATTCAGAACCAGGTATAGCCATTATGAGTTCTTGATGATGCCGTTTGGGTTAACTAATGCCCCGGCAGCATTCATGGACTTGATGCACAGGATCTTTAAACCATACCTGGATCAGTTTATAGTGGCCTTTATTGATGATATCTTGATATATTCTAAAAGTCATTTGGAGCATGAAGACCACTTAAGGATTGTTCTGCAGACTCTTTGGGAGAAGAAACTTTATGCTAAGCTGCAGAAATATGACTTCTGGATGAGCCAAATATCCTTCTTGGGTCACATCATATCCAAAGATGGCATATCTGTAGACCCTAAAAAGATTGAGGCTGTCGTGAACTGGTGTCGGCCTTCCAATGTAATAGAAGTCAGAAGTTTCTTGGGGCTGGCTGGTTATTATCGCAGATTTATGGAAGGCTTCTCTCGCATTGCTTTACCTCTGACTCGCTTAACCCAAAAGCGAGCAAAGTTTGTTTAGGCAGAGGAGTGTGAGAGAAGTTTTCAGGAGCTCAAGCAGCGCCTGGTGTTAGCCCCTATCCTTACCCTTTCATCTACATCTGGAGGATATACTTTATTCACTGACGCCTCTCGAAAGGGATTATGAGGTGTTCTGATGCAGGAAGGGAAGGTGATAGCCTATGCCTTTAGGCAGCTGAAGCCTTATGAGCAGAACTATCCTACTCATGACCTGGAGTTGGCCACCGTGATCTTTGCTCTGAAGATTTGGCCGCATTATCTATATGGAGAGACTTGTGATGTATATACAGACCATCAAAGTCTGAAATACATCTTCACTCAAAAGGAGCTAAACTTGAGGCAGAGAAGGTGGCTGGAGCTACTGAAGGATTATGACCTGAACCTGCATTATCACCCAGGGAAGGCCAATGTGGTAGCTGATGCCTTAAGCAGAAAGTTCTCCTCAGAGCTAGCTTCCATAATTACTTCTCAGCCTCACATTCATAGAGACCTTGAAAAGTTAGAGGTTGGTTTGTGTTGCTCAGCTAAGCAACCCAAAAGGGGGGGGATGAATTGGGTTCCTTTTAAAATTTTAAACAATGATGTGCAATACTTGCAAAGTTATAAGTGTGAGTGAAAGTGCAGTGATAAATTTGAAACATACAGCAAGAACAGTGGAAGGCACACACAAACACAAAGGTTTATAGTGGTTCGGTGCTAACCCTTGCACCTACATCCACTCCCCAAGAATCCCTTGGAAATTTTCACCGCTAATCGTTCTCCAACGATTACAACCTAGCTTACTTAGCTAGCTTCTTGTTTCCAGGCATAAGGGAGCCTTTACAACCATCAATTAAGGGTTTGGCATACCCCTCACAAGTTTCAACCAAGTTGAAACTCAACAAGATACAATAAGATATAAGTTCAGCAAGAATAGCTCCTTAATGAGCAAATAAATACAATAAAGAGCACTTTATAGATTTGAAGCCTTTTTTCCTTGAATGAGCTTCTCTTCTTTGAATGCTTGGAGTTAAGAGCATTTGATGAAGCTTCAGGAGTGGTTGGTGGGAGCTTTGAATGAGCTTCAATGGATTTTTAAACTTCAACTACAGTGATTTTTGAAAACTGGAGCAAGCTGAATTTTCTTTGGATTTGACTTGATAAATCTCTCTTTTTCACACTTGTAATTCTTCAAAAATCTACTTAACTTCTTGCTATTCGATCCCATTAACTTGTATTTATAGTTAGTTGATGGATTGGACCGTTGGAATGACCGTTTCCGAACGTTGGAATGTCAGAACTAGCCGTTGGGCAAGTTCCCAGGGCGTTAGTCGGCTCCAGAGCCGACTAACCTGGGAATTTCTTCTTCCCAGGCAAGGTTAGTCGGCTCTAGAGCCGACTAACACCACAGTAGTCGGCTCTAGAGCCGACTAACGTGGGTAAACCCACTGTAAGTCCCACAGTAGTCGGCTCTAAAGCCGACTACCTTGTGCTAGACCACTGTGTGGTCACAGTAGTCGGCTCTAGAGCCAACTAATCCGATGTTTTCTTCTGTAAAAGCTTCTGTGACACATTTTTGACTTGATAACTCACATGTGGGTTGGCCAAGGGCTTCATTCTTCCATTCCAAGTTGCCGTGGGAGTTGACCAAAGTCTCCAAAACTTGAAAAATTACTCCACGGACTTGGAAAACCATTGAATCTTGAACTTTCTACACTTGGTAATTTTGCCAAATATCTGAGTTTTACTTAATCTAACCTTGAGTCCTTCTCAGATACTGGGATTCTCTCTCTTGAACCACATACTGATTTTGACGTTTGGAATCTGTTTAAATATTCTTGATGACTCTTGTATACCTGCAAGTCACATTGATTTACACCAAAATCATCAGTAACCTACTTAATTATTTTGTGATCATCAAAATCAACGCAGGATCAACAATCTCTCCTTTTTGATGATGACAAAACCATTAAGTATAAGATTAAAATAATAATTTAAAGCAATGCAGCATTGAACTTAGCACAATGTTGAAATTATTTGGCTCATGTCAGGAGAGATTTCTAAGTTAGTTTCATATGTAGGTTTTGTGCCAAAAATCTTGAAAAGAGTGCTAAAAGTAAGAATATGAGTCAAAAATTTAAATTTTTTTTTTGAGTACTTCAAAAACAATATGACATTCATTTTCCATGTTTTGAACTCAGAGAAATCAGATTTTTGGTAGGATTTATAATGAATTTTGACTCAAAAAGCTGAACTTTCAGCAAAAATCTGAATTTTTCATGAAAAAGTTGAGTTTTATGCCAAAATGATTAAATTCAGTGCCAAATCCAAAAGTTATGTGCTGGGGATGAAGATTTATGCAAATAAACTTTGTCTTCATGCTGAAATTATAATTTTGATTCTAAAAATTCAGAGTTTCGGCAGTTAGACCAGAAAGTGCCAAAGGCGTGCCAAAAATCTGCATAGTGTACCGAAACTTTAGTTTTTGATGTCAAAATCTTCACGAAAAGTTTTCAAACAAAGTTCAATTGATTTAAAAGAAAGTGAAATGAAATCAACAAGTTTTGTCTCTCCCTTTTTGAAAAATTTCAAAAAGATCATCTTATTTCCAATTTTACTCCCCTTAAACATATGCTCACATTGTTCCATTTTGAAATTATGAAGCATGCTGAAACTTTTTAAAAACTTGCTGAAACATGATGTACCATTTTTGAAAACTTGGAAAACTTACAGAAACATAATGAAAAATTTTTGAAACTTGCTGAAACATGATATACCAATTTTGAAAAATTTTTTGAAACTTGTCAAGAAGATCCTTCTCCTTTTTTTTAAATGTGTGCTTACCCTCTTTGATCTTTTCATGGGTTCATTCTCCCCCTTTTTGTCATCAATCAAAAAGGAAGTGAAAGATTAAACACTTAATTTTATACATCTCATCCTTGATAGTTCAATATTGAAAATTTTCATGACAAGTGAAAGATCTCAAATTTAAAATGGAAGATTACCATGACACATTTCATAAGAAGAAAATTTCATATACAGAATTTTAAAAAGAGCATTTCATTAAATATAAAATTTCATACATAGACTTTCATACAAAGGATTTTCATAACATGACATTTTGATACAAGCATTACAAACATCAAGACTTAACATAAACATTTCAAAACAAAGAGATCCTAATACATTCTAGACATAATAAGATAACCTAAGCTACTCCTCATCTGAGGATACAACAGATGGCTGAGCAGAAGATCCAGCACCACGTCCTTGTGGAGGAGGACGATAAGAAGCATGAGGTGGCCTGGAGCGGGGGTGAGTAGATGTGAAGCCAGGTTGGGAAGGTGGCTGAGCAGGATAGGTAGGTGGCTGAAATGCAACTGGAGCAAGCTGGTCGCTGATGGTGGAGACCAAATGGTGAAGGAGACCAATGGATATCTCCAGTCTCTCAGATTTTTCACCAAAGGTCACAATCTGAGCTCTCAGCTGTCTTACTTCTTCAGCCACACGAGCTAACTCCTCAGAGTCACGACCATATCCAGATTTGTGACCTCTCATCTCATGCATCATCAGCCTTCGACTAATAACATTTACAGAGTGCTCCAACATGTCCAACCTCATCATCATTTGAGTCATGGTCTCATTTACAGTAGAAATGTGAGGTACCATAGTAAAATCACCTGTAGATGAACCACTATCCCCTGAACTTCTGCTGGAGAGAGCAGATGATACCTCTCTGACAATGTACTACAGCTGATCCTGACTGAGCTCAATAGATGTTCTCTGGGGTGCTGTGGGCTCCTCAGGCTACTGCCTAGTACTTGGTCCAGCCTCCTCATGTGAGGAAGAAGATGGACCTTCAACCTCAGCTGGCTCATCTGCCTCTGCTTCTCTGCCTCTTCTTCTGGTTCACCGTCCATTAATCTTTACAAAACCCATTCGGTGCAGAGAGTGGTCATTGTAGAAGTCTGAATGGTGCAGCTTGGTGGATTCTTTACCCTTCAATCTTACTCCAAAATGCTTAAAGAAATGGGTGAGAAGCATACCATAGGGAAGAGCAGATCTGGCTCTGTTGACATTTCTCTCCACACAGTCAACATCAAATCAGGAAGATCATAGGGGATGTCAATGACAATGTGATACATAAAAGTCAGATCCTTCGCAGTGACAAGGTTGAAGCTACCAGTTTTAGGAATAAAAATCCTAGAGATGATGTGATGGAGTAGTCTCATTTCCACATTTAGGGTGTTAGCCTCCAAACGGTCTACACCCTCTCCATCATCAATTCCTAGGATAGTCTCAATCCTGTGAGCTTTATCTTCAGAAGAATCCTTACGAACTCTACCAACAGGGACTCTCAAGATATTCCCAATGGAGGCATGGTCCAGCTCAATGTTAACCCCTTTTACTATGGAAGAAGCAGAGGTGAAATCAACAGAGAGATTCTGGTAAAACTCTCTTACCAATTTTGGGTAGATTGCAACCTCTGTCTTGCACATGAAGCTCCATCCCCTTTGTTGAAGCATCCGCCCAATATTGAACAGTTCCCGGGCAAAGAATCCAAAATCCACTATCCTTCCATTTGAGATAGCTCTTGTGGATAAGGATTGGATGCCAGAGAATCTCGAGGGAGAGGGTATGGCAGGGGCTTGTGCGCCTCTCTCGCGGGAGCTCTCCGGGGCTTCTTCTTGCCGCACACGGGGGATCCTCATCCATGGAGCCATGGAGCTGGGGTGCTAGATCTGGAGGGAAGAAGGGATCTAGAGAGGGTGGAGGGAGGGATTTAGAGGGTTCTAGGCTTGGGAGAAGAGTTGAGAGAAGATGGGAAAGAAATGAGGAAGTGGGAGTTCAAGAGGCGTTCAGTTTTCTTTTAAACCGAGCATCTCTTGGAGTTAGTCGGCTCCCATGCTCACTAACTCCATGTTAGTCGACTCCTCAGTCGACTAACATGGGGAGTAAGACGCCAAGCCTCCAGAAAATCTAAGAATTTTCATAGAAAATGATTTTTACAAGCTACGAATGTTATGGGATCATGAAGAGAGGTTAGTTGGGCTAATTGTCATGATTTTTAATATTTAAAAGCATGTCTAAAAAAAATTTAAAAAATCAATCTATGAAGCTGACTCATTCTAGCAGAGGGTCAAACATGCCAAGTTCTCTTCTAATTTTATAAAATTTGTTTTCATCAAGGGGTTTTATGAAAATGTCAGCTAATTGCATGTCAGTACTAACAAATTCAAGGATTATATCTTCATTTTGAACGTGATCTTTAATGAAATGATGTCTAATTTCAATGTGTTTGGTCCTAAAGTGCTGAATTGAATTTTTAGTCAAATTAATGGCACTAGTATTGTCGCATTTTATAGGAATGTCTTTAAGTTTAATACCACAATCTTCTAGTTGTTGCTTAATTTATAAGATTTGAGCACAACAACTTTCAGCAGCTATGTATTTAGCCTCAGCTGTAGACAAAGCAACTGAAGTTTGTTTCTTGCTAAACCATGAGATTAAGTTAACTCCTAGAAATTGGCAAGTTCCACTAGTTGATTTTCTATCAATTTTACAACCAGCAAAATCAGAGTCTGAGTAACCAATCAGATCAACATTGGATTACTTAGCATACTAAAGACCAAGATTTTTGGTTCCATTTAAATATCTTAAGATTCTTTTTATAGCATTTAAGTGTGTTTCTCTAGGATTAGCTTGAAATCTAGCACACATGCATACACTAAATAAAATATCAGGCCTACTATCAGTTAAATATAAAAGAGATCCTGTCATGCCTCTATAACACTTTAAATCTACTGATTTACTATTATCATTTATATCAAGTTTGCAAGATGAGCTCATAGGGGTACCAGCACATTTAGAATTCTCCATGCCAAATTTCTTCAGAATTTCTCTTGTATATTTGCTTTGGTTAATGAA
The DNA here is from genome assembly GCA_017589505.3 of Metroxylon sagu. Lineage (NCBI taxonomy): Eukaryota > Viridiplantae > Streptophyta > Magnoliopsida > Arecales > Arecaceae > Metroxylon > Metroxylon sagu. Next base: position 250,562 of record JACVBY030000499.1, on the reverse strand, counting down.
GATTCCATCTACATTATGCTTTATTTGAAGTTCGAGAAAATAGTTGAGTTCACCCATCATGCTCATCTCGAACTCTCCCTGCATGAGCTTAGCAAAGTCTTGGCACAAGACTTCATTAGTAGCACCGAAAATGATGTCATCCACATAAATTTGCACAATAAGCATATCATCATTTTCTCTTTTTATAAATAATGTAGTGTCCACATTTCCTCTAATAAAATTATTGCTTATCAAGAATTTGCTTAATCTATCATACCATGCCCGGGGTGCTTGTTTCAAACCATACAAAGCTTTGTTTAACTTAAACACATGGTTTGGATGTTCATTATTTTCAAAACCGGATGGTTGTTCTACATAGACTTCCTCAGCAATATATCCATTTAAGAAAGCACTTTTAACATCCATTTGAAATAATTTAAAGTTCATGAAACATGCAAAAGCAAGTAATAATCTAATAGCTTCTAATCTTGCAACAGGAGCAAAGGTTTCATCAAAATCAATGCCTTCTTCCTGATTATAACCTTTAGCTACCAATCTTGCTTTATTTCTAATTATGTTTCCATGCTCATCCAATTTATTTCTGAAAACCCATTTAGTGCCAATTATGGGATAATCTATTGGTCTATCAACTAGGATCCATACATTGTTTCTTTCAAATTGATTTAATTCTTCATGCATTGCATTTATCCAATCAGGGTCATTTTTAGCATCATCAAAACATTTTGGTTCAATTTGTGAAACAAATGCTAAATGATTACATGCATCTCTATATGAGGACCTAGTTCTTACTCCTTGAGATGGGCTACCAATAATAAGTTCTTTGGGGTTATTGTGGACATACCTCCACTCCTTTTTCAAATCATGTGTACCTTGAGGTTCAAATTGTTGGAGTGTTTCAATGCTATCTTCCTGATTACTTTGTTCATTTGATCCTTCTTTCTCCTTTAGAGTAATGTCTTGCATTCCTTCTTCAAGTAGACCTGCATCATCAACTATATCCTTCTTCCTTGATGAAAGTTTATTAGTTTCATCAAATATCACATGAATGAATTCTTCTACCACTAATGTTTTCTTATTAAATACTCTATAAGTTATACTATTGGTAGAATATCCAAGAAAAATTTTCTCATCAGATTTTACATCAAATTTATCAAGATTTGATTTGCCATTATCTAGAATAAAACATTTACATCTAAAAACATGAAAATATCCAATGTTTGGTTTTCTACATTTCCAAAGTTTATATGGGATCTTTTTCAAAATAGGTTTTATTAAAGCTCGATTTAAAATATAATATGCTGTATTGATTGCTTTAGTCCAAAAGTATTTTGGGAGATTGCTTTCACACAACATGGTTCGGGCCATTTCTTCAAGGGTTCTATTTTTCCTTTCAACTACACCATTTTGTTGAGGGGTTATAGGTGCAGAAAAGTTGTGGTTAATTCCTTTTTCATTATAAAAACTTTCAAAATGTTGATTTTCAAATTCTTTTCCATGATCACTTCGAATAGATGCAACTTGAAGACCTTTTTCATTTGTTGCTTTTCTGAAAAATTTTAAAAATGTAGAAAAAGCTTCATCTTTGCTTGCTAAGAATAAAACCCAAGTAAAACGAGAGAAATCATCAATGATTACAAAACCATAATGTTTACCACCTAGACTTGTGGTTCTAGTTGGTCCAAATAAATCGATATGTAAAAGTTCCAAGGGCCTAGAAGTTGAAACCACATTTTTGGATTTAAATGAAACTCTAGTTTGTTTTCTAAACTGACATGCATCACAAATTTTATCTTTTTCAAAACTTAATTTTGGCAAACCATTTACTAAATCTCTTTTAATTAGTTTGGAAAGCAAATCCATGCTAACATGAGCAAGTCTACGATGCCATAACCAGCTAGAATCATTAAATTTAGAATTTATGGCAACTAGACATTCAACATTTTGGTCATTAAGCTCATTTAAATCTACCATATAAACATTTTCATGCCTATGACTAATAAATTTCATGCTATCATCAGCAGGATTTGTAACCATGCAAATAGATGATTCAAAAATGGCTTTAAAACCTTCATCACATAATTGACTAATGCTTAACAAATTATGCTTTAATCCATCAACAAGAAGAATATTTTCAATAAAAGTATGGGAAGTGATACCAATTTTGCCAATGCCAATGATCCTTCCTTGAGCATTGTCTCCAAAAGTAACCACTCCTCCATCCTTAGCTTCCAAAGTGATAAATTGAGATTCATCACCCGTCATGTGTCTTGAGCACCCGCTATCCAAGTACCATCTTCTTTTTGCATTTCGGGACACAAGACACATCTGCCCATAATATCAAGTTATGTTCTTAGGTATCCAAGTTTTCTTGAGTCCTTTGGGGTTAGCATGAATGGTTCCTTTAGGAACCCAAATCTTCTTGATATTCTTGTTGATATGAGAGTTACATGCATAGGCTTTATGTCCTAGTTTTTCACATTTGAAAAAAGTAATTTTTGAAAAGTTATTTGGTGGGATAAAAATATTTTTCAAAAATTTTTGCTTCTTTAAAGAATTATAACCTAGTTCAGCTTTATTAAAAATAACCCTTTGGTTGTCAAAAATTATTCGCAACTTTGTGGAACTTAAAGTAAATTTGTCCATAATGGGTTTCAGTTTGTTAACTTCATTTTTCAAATTTAGATTTTCTTGGGTTAAAACAGAATTCTCATTTGAAAATTTCTCTTTTTCAAAAATCAATCTTTGAACTTGATTTTTCAAATTTTTATTTTTGCTACCTAACTTTTTGAATTCAACAAGTAAATCATAAAAAACATCTTGCAATTCATCAAATGTAAATTCAGTTTGAGAGTTAGGTATTACCTCTTCTTCACAAGCCATGAGGCACAAGTTTGCTGTTTCTTGTTTCTCATCCTCTGAAGTTGTGTCATCACTATTACTCTAAGTTGCCATCAAAGCTTTCTTCTTAGCTTTTTTGGAACCTTTCTTTAATTGTGGACTATCAGCCTTGAAATATCCAGGCTTCTTGCATTCATAGCATGTGAGAGGCTGCTCCTTATCCTTTTTTTTGCTGAAGTCTCCTTTCAGCAGTGGCCTTCTTTTCACTCCTTATTTCTTCTTCCTCATGAATCTTTTAAATTTTCTTGTGATGAGAGCAAGCTCATCATCCCCTTCACTCTCTTCTGAAGATTCATCACATTCATCCTTTTGATCTGAACACTTTAAGGCTATGGTTCTTCTCTTCTTGGACTCCTCCTCATCAAGATGTTGTTTGACTTGAATTTTATGGGTCATCAGTGATCCCATGAGCTCTTCTAGAGGAAGGATGTTGAGGTTTTTTGCCTCTTGAATTGCAGTCATCTTGGCTTCCCATGACCTAGGCAAAGATCTCAAAATTTTTCTCACTAGATCACTGTTAGTATAAGACTTTCCAAGGCTTTTAAGGCCATTCACAATATCAGTAAATCTAGTGAACATATCAGCAATGGATTCATTTGGTTCCATTTTAAACAGTTCATATCTATGTACAAGCATGCTGATTTTAGATTCTTTCACTTGATTTGTGCCTTTATGGGTGACCTCAAGTCTATCCCAAATTTTTTTGACAGAAATACAAGTGGAAATTCTATTGAACTCATTTGCATCAAGTGAACAATATAAAACATTCATGGCTTTAGCATTCAGCTGAGCCATTTTCTTATCATGCTCATCCCAATCCGCTTCCGGTTTGGGTATTTCAAGACCATTTGTTTTAAGAATGGGTGTGTGAGGGCCGTTGACAATGATACTCCATAAATCATAGTCAAGTGCTTGAATGAAAATTTTCATCCTAACCTTCCAATAAGTGTAATTTGTGCCATTGAATAAAGGTGGTCTGTTTGTGGACTGTTCCTCAGTCAACAAGGAACTCATTTGGGCTACCATAGATCTTGGACTCTTTGTCGGTTAAGACAAATATAAGCAAGAGAACCAATGCTCTGATACCACTTGTTGCCCAGCTAAGCAATCCAAGAGGGGGGATGAATTGGGTTCCTTTTAAAATTTTAAACAATGATGTGCAATACTTGTAAAGTTATAAGTGTGAGTGAAAGTACAGTGACAAATTTGAAACACACAATAAAAACAGTGAAAGGCACACACAAACACAAAGGTTATAGTGGTTCGGTGCTAACCCTTGCACCTACATCCACTCTCCAAGAACTCCTTGAAAATTTTCACCACTAATCGTTCTTCAATGATTACAACCTAGTTTACTTAGCTAGCTTCTTATTTCCAGGCACAAGGGAGCCTTTACAACCACCAATTAAAGGTTTGGTACACCCCTCACAAGTTTTAACCAAATTGAAACTCAACAAGATACAATAAGATATAAGTTCAGCAAGAATAGCTCCTTAATGAGCAAATAAATACAATAAAGAGCGCTTTATAGATTTGAAGCCTTTTTTCCTTGAATGAGCTTCTCTTCTTTGAATGCTTGGAGTTAAGAGCACTTGATGAAGCTTTAGAAGTGGTTGGTGGGAGCTTTGAATGAGCTTCAATGGATTTTCAAACTTAAGCTACAGTGATTTTTGAAAACTGAAGCAGGCTGAATTTTCTTTGGATTTGGCTTGATAAATCTCTCTTTTTCACACTTGTAATTCTTCAAAAATCTACTTAACTTCTTTCTAATCCATCCCATTAACTTGTATTTATAGTTAGTTGAGGGATTGGATCGTTGGAATGGCCGTTTTCGAACGTTGGAATGTCAAAACTAGCCGTTGAGCAAGTTCGCAGGGCGTTAGTCGGCTCCAGAGCCGACTAACCTAGGAATTTCTTCTGTCCAGGCAAGGTTAGTCGGCTCTAGAGCCGACTAACACTACAATAGTTGGCTCTAGAGCCGACTAACGTGGGTAAACCCACTTTAAGTCCCACAGTAGTCGGCTTTAGAGCCGACTACCTTGTGCCAGACCATTGTGTGGTCATAGTAGTCGGCTCTAGAGTCGACTAATCTAAGGTTTTCTTCTGTAAAAGCTTTTGTGATACATTTTTGACTTGATAACTCACATGTGGGTTGGCCAAGGGCTTCATTCTTCCATTCCAAGTTACCGTGGGAGTTGACCAAAGTCTCCAAAACTTAAAAAATTGCTCCACGAACTTGGAAAACCATTGAATCTTGAACTTTTTACACTTGGTAATTTTTTCAAATATCTGAGTTTTACTTAATCTGACCTTGAGTCCTTCTCAGATACTGGGATTCTCTCTTTTGAACCACATACTGATTTTAACGTTTGGAATCCATTTAGATATTCTTGATGACTCTTATATACCTGCAAGTCACATTGATCTGCACCAAAATCATCAGTAACCTACTTAATTATTTTGTGATCATCAAAATCAATGCAGGATCAATAGTTTGCGAGTGCAGTGGTCCGATGGGCTTCTTGCAACACTTGTACTTCAGCCAACCCTAATTGACAGGATTAAGTCTTTCCAGAAAGAAGATTTGGAACTGCAAAAGATTAAGGAAGCTGTGCAGTCAGGGGTTCAGAATGAATTCAAAATAATGGAGGATGGATCCCTGAGATTTAATAGTAGGCTCTGTGTGCCAAATGTAGAGGATCTAAGGGCCAAAATTTTGAGGGAGGCTCACTACTCTCCCTATATTATACATCCAGGAGGCATCAAAATGTACAGACCTACGGAAAAATTTTTGATGGAAAGGGATGAAAAGAGAAATTGCTCAATATATGGCCAAGTGCTTAGTGTGCCAACAAGTGAAGGCCGAACATCAAAGGCCTATGGGACCTCTTCAGTCTCTGATGATTCCCTAGTGGAAATGGAAAAAGATTACTATGGATTTTGTGACGGGTTTGCCCAAAACTCCTAAAAGCAATGATGCAGTCTGGGTCATTATTGATAGATTGATAAAGTCAGCCCATTTCCTACTATTCAAAGTTGGGGTCTCTAGTGAGAGATTGGCCACCATGTACATTGCGCAGATTGTGAGGCTTCATGGTGTCTCGAAGTTGATTGTGTTAGATCGGGATACCAGGTTTGTGTCCCAGTTTTGGAAGAGTCTTCATAGGGCTCTGGGGACCAAACTGAATTTCAAAGATGCTTTTCCACCCCTGCATTGCATGGACAAGTCCCGAGAGGACCATACAGATCTTAGAGGACATGCTACGAGCTTGTGTGATAGACTTGGGTGGTACTTGGGATAACCACCTAGCATTGGTGGAGTTTGCTTACAATAACAGTTACCAAGTCAGTATCAAGATGGCTCCATTTGAAGCTCTGTATGGTAGAAAATGCAGATCTCTCTTGTGTTGGAATGATGTGGGGGAAAGAAAATTGTTGAGCCCTTAGCTAATTCAGCAAACATTAGAAAAAGTGCAGCTGATTAAGGAAAGACTCCGAGTAGCTCAGAGCCGACAGAAGAGCTATGCTGATTAAGAAGAAGGGAGCTGGAATTTCAGGTTCGGGACCATGTCTTCCTAAGGGTATCACTAACCAAAGATGTGATGAGGTTTGGGCTTAGAGGAACATTGAGTCCACGATACATTGGGCCATTTGAGATCTTGAGCAGAGTGGAGGAAGTGGCTTATAGCCTGGCATTATCTCCTGCACTCTTTGGGGTACATAATGTATTCCATGTCTCTATGTTGAGGAAGTACATTCCTAACCCTAACCATGTGATAGAAGCGAAGCCCATATTGTTGAAGAAGGATTTGACATATGTAGAGCATCCTATACGTATTGTGGACCACAAAGATCAAGTTCTGAGATGGCGTAGCATTCCCTATGTTAAGGTTCAATGGAGTAATCATTCTGAGCGGGAGGCTACGTGGGAACTTGAAGAGGAGATGAAGAAGAAATATCCTCATCTATTTGTATCTGAGTAGATATTTGTATATATATACAAAGAGTATTTACTGTTGTATTTTGATCAGAAAGATTAATACAGCTTGTAATTTCCATTTTGGGTCTCAAAAGCTTTATGCGTAATGCGCATTAATTTCGAGGCCAAAAATTTTTATGAGGGGAGGATGTAAACCCCCCATTATATAAAATTTTATTTTAATAACATGCGGCGTGAGTGCGCGACACGCGGCGCGCTGCATGCGTGCCAGTGCGTGCGCTGCATGCGCGCGCACATGGGCGTAGGGGAGGGCTCAGCCCTTCCCTCGCTGAAGAAAAAAGGGGGAGGGGGAAACAGTGTCGTCCCCTCCATCTCCTTTTTCCCTCGCTGCCATCGCCGCTGTCGCCCTCCGCTCGTCCCCGCCGCCTCGCCGTCGTCAGGTAACCCCCCTTACCGACGAGGAGAGTGGAGAGAGAGGGTGAGAGTGGTAGAGAGAGAGGGAGAGGGCCGTGGGAGGGCCCTCCCCTGACGCGAGAGCTGAACCGGCTCCCGCGCTTGGTTCGGGCCCAACGACATGCCCACCGGCTCGCCGGGCCCGATCTCCGGGCTGCAGCCCCCACCGGCACCGGGGCGGCATCCGGTGGGGTCAGGCCGGCTGGAGGAGGTCGGTCATGCCACCGGAAAGGTTTGAAAGGGGGAGGGCCGCCGGATGGCCCTCCCCTGGCAGTTGGTTCAGGCTGAGCGGTGTGCCAGTCGGCTGTCGGGCCCGGGCTTCGGCCGGCGACCCCGCCGGCGCGTGGCGACGTCCGGCGGGGTCCGTCGACAAGGGTGGAAAACGAGAGAGAGGGCCGAACGACCCCCCCCTGTTGCGGGAGCCGAACGGACTCGCGCGTTGGTTCGGCCCTGGCGGCGTGCCCGCCGCCTTGTCGGGCCCGGGCTCCGGCCGACGGCCCCCACCGATGCCGAGGCAGCGTCCGGCCGGCCAGGGGTGGCCGACTGGGCCGCCGGAAAGGAGCAAGGGAAGAAGAAGAAGAAGAAGAAAGACAAGAAAAGAAGAACAAAAAGGAAAAGTGAGGTGGCCGTCGGAGATGGCCGGTCCAGGGTCGGTCGTCGGTCGCCAGTCGACCCCCAAGGAGGGTTGGTGGCAGCCTTAGGCCGCCGGCTATCCTCAGCCACCCCTAGTTCAGGTGAACCAGGGGTGAAACAGAGAAAAAAAAGAGGACTGGGCCGGCTTTGGTCCAGTCCAATTAGCCCTTTTGGGCCTCATTTTTGGGCCCCAAATTGGGCCCGGCTCGATAAAAGAAAACTGGGTTGTGATCAGCTTGAATCCTAGTTTGTCGAAAAATTTTTATTTCCCCATTTGGGCTTCTATATTTGGAGATATTTAAGCCCTAAGTTGGGCTCAGGATTAGATTGTGTTAAGTATAGGAGTTAGTTTGACATCCTAAATTTGAAATTTAAAAATCTAAAAAATTATATTGTAGGTACCCAGAGGTCCATATAGCTGATTTACCCTTGGGATTAGCGTTGTGAGGTAAGTAAGCCAGTTATAATGATTTTCATAAATCATTATTAAATTATGCTATTATTGAAATAATAAAATTTATTTATAGTATTATTTGAAAAATAATATTTGTGGTACCACATTTATGCAAATGATTATTTGACTTAATTATTGCTAATTTTTGTAAATCAAATTGGTATTTTATATATGCAATTGGTTATGGACATGATTATTTGAAATTACTAAATTTGGTCAAATGTGAAAAGTAAATTGATATATGTTTGCAGTTATGCATATAAATGTTATTTGTGATTGTGTTATTATATGTCATCACGGTCCACATGATATGTTACATGACTCCGGGACCCACCTCCACAGGAGGAATATGTGGAGAACACACATCCTTGGGATGTGCTGTGACAGGATATGGCATTATATGCTAAATGACTCCGGCACTCTTCCTCCACTGGGGGCGTACAGGAAGGTTACATCTTTGAGATGTTTTATTACGTGGATATGGGACATTAGTATAAAATGAGATTTATAGTGATTTGGAATTGAAATGGTATTTTAAATATTATTACATAATATTTGCTTCCAATTTATTTAAGCATGAGATTTGCATAATTCTATAATATGATGAATGATTTTAAATTTGGAAGCATGACATGTATTTGACTCTTTAAAAATTCTGAATTGGCTATATCATGTTACAGTAGGCTTACTTACTGAGTGTGAGCTCATTAAATCTTACAATATTTTTCCAGAGCCACAAAATTATCAAGGGCAACAACAGGGGTAGTTGGGAGCTACTTGATGTAAATTGATTATACTTTGTTATATGTAACCCCATTTGGATTTATTTTGAAATTTTGGTTTGTTGCCCAACATTACATAACTGATATTATGAAGAATTTAAATTTTGTATGACATGTAGTTATTATCCCTCCTTGTTTTTAATGATACTGTACTGGATGCCTTGCATGCCTGGCATGCGGCGAGCTGTCACCCCTAGGCCACCACCTCTGGATCTGAGGCGTAACAATGTTCCATACTCGATGAAATTTCTTATCTAACCTATCCATCCATTTAATAAACTTGGAATCATAACTGGGCCAAACCGTGTCTTCTTAGTTTGGAAGCCTAATTCTACATTTTCATGCAATAACAATATTTCATGACCAACTAATGGGATCCATTTAAGTTTTCCAATAGAGGGAGTAGAAATAATGAAAGCACTCAAAATTAAAGATGGAGAATTTTCAGTCAAGAACTTAAGACTTACAGAGAGATGCAATATGTAAACTCTAGTAGCGGCATCATTGTAAAGATTTGAACGCAAATTCATAGTGTGAGTCCCGGTGGATTCTGAAGGCATAATAGGATAGATGTTGCCTTCCCTAGCAGTGGAGATGCTCTTGTCCTTATCCATGGCCGTGTGGGGAGAGATTGAAATAATAAGGGAAAAAGATAACGAAGAGAGAACGAGCTGGCGCAAGGAACCCAAGAAACAATATGGAGAAGGAGAAGCAAACAATGGAGAAAGACTGAAGGAAAGAAGCAGATTTGGGAAATTAAATAGAGTAGAAGGCACGAGAAGATGGGAGTACCGAAAATGAGATATGAAAAAGAGAATGGTCTTATAAAGAGAAGATTATCATGACGTTTGGGTTTTTGATCTGGACATCTGGAGTTTTGTGTTAAAATGACAACCCAAGAAACATGCGGTGGACATTAGGAAGAAGTGTAACTAATGAAAAGCTACCTGCTAATATGGACCATCAAACTAAAGGACATAAATCTTTTCGAATCTTTGAAATCTTAGGATTTGAATTTTAAAGTAAGTTCTAAGTTTTGAGGAAGGTTGGAGAAGAAAAGGGAAACATTCCCTTATTTCTACAAATCAGAAGAGGAATAATGCTACCACCTTCTAAACTAAAATGTGATTTGCATTGCCTGTAATATTTAGGAATAATAGATGCCAAAGACATCAGTCGGCAGCCTTTTTTTGGCATGTCTGCTCTTCTCGCACTGCAGATTCGATCTCATGCAGATGAAACGGGACCTCTGCAGGGACATTCAAAGTATAGGGCGCAAACAGGCAGATCTGTCAAAAGAAAAGAAACAAATGAAGGCACATCACGACGTGGGTGGGTATTATTCGATCATATTTAAAACGGGATCTTAAAATGTGTCCATATATATACACACAAACATAGACTATACATTTGCATGTACCTAAATACAGTTCCGGTTGCTACATCTACATAAAACTCAAAACCAAAAAACACAACCTGTCATTGCTTTTTTTTAAAAAAGTTTCCATGAAATAAATAAAAATAAATAAAAAATAAATACACATATAATAAAAATAAGTACTAATTCTTTTGGAGGACAACAATAAATTTATCTTACAACGATAAGTACTAATTTATCTTACAAAATAAATACTAATATATTCATAATAAATAATCAACTTAAATCAATAAATATTTAGTTTATGGTAGCAAACAAGTAAAAATAAATAAAAACTACTAGATACGCATGCCATGTATCCAACTCTACATACCTTATTCCTTTAGGCCTGCAGCATGTGATATCCCTAATACATTAATTTCTTTTTGTTTTTATAGCATTTTTACGAGTCCAGGCTAACTGTTTATCCGACACAGTTAATGTTTATCCAGTAAGATTATCTGAGATAAGTGTTTACTGTCAACTTCTAAAGAGCAACTGTTTATTCTTGCCATGTAATGATAGAGATATGTAGTTAATGGCGGGCAACGAATAAATTTTAAGCTTTGAGATATGTAGCAATGTAATGATAGAGACAGCAAGTGAGCATAGTTAAGCCTCTCTCTCCACATCTCTCTCTCTCTCTGCTAGTTCGATTATTCCTCAAAGCGGCAGGGATCCGGTACGAGCCGAGCGTGTATAAATTGACCGGGCAGCCGGCGGGAGCGACAGCATTACTGGCATCCCCCCGACCAGAAAGCCATTAATTTCTCATAAGCTAAGAAAAGATGGTTAGTTTATCCACCACAATAATTCTCTCATTCTCGTGTAGATAGATCAGTCTCTAATTAATCGTTCCTGGTCCATTAATTGTTCTTGATCCCTTTGTGTTCTTGTTTGCTGTTGTTGTTGGCAGTCGAACTACCACGGCACTGGCGCCGAATATGAATGGTTTGCCAACGGCGGCGGCCACACCGGAGCACGATACGGAGGCCGCATGGAGGGAGGCAAAAACACCGGGGCCAGCTATCGATGGTTCGCATGGGGAGGCCGCAACACGGGCGCCACCTACAAAGACAACGCATCGGGCGGCAACAACACCGGTGCCACCTACGGAAGGTTCGCCTGGGGAGGTCGCAACACGGGCGCCAGCTACCGAGACAACGCATCGGGCGGCAACAACACCGGCGCCACCTACGGAAGGTTCGCTTGGGGTGGCCACAACAAGGGCGCCACCTACGAAGGTCCAGGAACCAAGGGCGGCGGCAATATCGGCGCTATCTACCATGGCTAATAAAGTTTAGATGTGCAATAGAACGGGATGGCACTGACGGAACGATATGGTTCCGTCCACGTGGACTTTGAGGTTCATCGCCGAGCCACCGTTCATGCTATTGCTATGTATCATGTCCTCTTCCACTGATCAAATAATAAGCTTCTACTCTAAATTTTAATTTTATTTTTTTTCCTTTGTTTCCACAACATCGAACCGAGGAAAGGATGTTGGTTCACGAGTAACACTGGTGCCACCATATAATATGATAGAAATATTAAAATCTCTCCAAAATTCCTCCAGAGAGAAAGAGAGAGAGAGAGAGGATGAGCACGCCTCAATACTCTCACGCGCAGGGATCGTCTGCGGTACCGCATGGTTGGATGAACGCCATGCAAAGATGGGCACCTGTGATTAAACTTAGGAACGATGGTGTTATTAGTGCCATACATGTACGAACTTAGATGAGAGAGAGCCGTGCGCGAACATGATTGGATGGGCGCCATACATGGATCGGCCACTATGATTAAACTTGGCAAAATGAAGGAGTTAATAGTGCCTTGGATGAGGGAGAGCCGCATCCGAGATGGAGCACGTGGCAACCATCTAAATGTTTACAGAACCTTATAGTACCAAAAAAAAAAAAAATTATACCGAAGAGGATTCTATTCCTTCGTCTCACTGTATTTAAGTGCTCCACATAATTGTTTTATTTGGTTGATCATGGATGATATTTATCCCTATTAATAAATTAATATATAAAATAAGTCAAACGAGTTTTCTGTGAGAAATGCTTCCAAAGATTAATGTCACCTGAGAAGAAAATTATAAGGAAAAAAAAAATTAAGAGCGGGCGATGTTTACAATCCAGCGCCATAAGTTCTAAAATTAAAAACCAACCTTTCTAGATATTAATAGGGATAATATAGCTAATCGGTACACTTCTTCCTATCTGGAACAGAAACTATGTTATAACACTATCTCTTGATTAAATTTTTGCTGCTGAAAATATTAGAAAATTCAAAGCTCATAATTATCAATTTTAGATCTCACAAAATATCTAAGCCGCAAGTCTAATACTCCTAAAATATGTCATTCATGTCAAAATAACAACCGTTTATCTCGAATTCAGCTAACTTTTTATAAAATGAATTTATAAAAACATGCTGCAATTCTAACATAACTAACTAATAACATTGCATAAACTAATTTGCAGATTCATAATATTTTTTTTTTTTACTTTTCTTCTACCCAAATATTAGAAATCTTATCTAAAATAGAAACGATAGATTAGTACTTTTAAGAGATAAAGTAAAATATATTATTCCACAAACCAGAACTTCCTTTGAAATGGACAATAATCACTACAAAACTTGCTCCGAAATGATAGTTCTCACTCCATGCTCAATAATTGAGCTTTACTTTTATAAATATTTTTAATTTTATTTTTCTAAATAAAATTTTCATCACACTTCGATCAATAAAATGAAGGCCATGTCATAAGCATGTAATTGATAACACGATGAACGAATGAAATTTTTAAATATATAAACTAAATATCTCCTTACATCATTGATGCTCTTACAAGCACATAATAATAATAACAAAAAGTCAAATGTAGCTGCTTCTGAGTACATGTGGATGACATTTTGTAGAAAAAAAAGAAAAAAAAAAAATAGAAGCACTTCCTTCTTTACTTTAGACTTTTTTAAAGGTAATTGACATTGTGTTGGATGGCAAATCTTCTTTCTAGAAAGATGCTAAATTCTTCTTTTTGAAAGGTGTTAATTCTTCTGAGGAAATGCCCAACGATGAACTGTCCAAATTTCATGAATTGCACGAATGTCCCTGCCACCGTTGCATGAGGTCTGCTGCATCTGAACTTTAAAGCCGAACTAGAGTTTGATGCATGCAACGTGTGAGAATAGAGCGTGACCTTTCTAGTGGAGTACAAAGGCGGCTTGGGAGAAGAGTTAAAGCTGACAATCATTTACCATTTGCCGTGTAAAATATACAAAAGAAGCGAGTGGACCGGTGGATTATTTTTTGTTTTTTCGTTACCTCACCACTCATAAAAGCATGGAAGCAACAAAGTCAAAAAAGTGTTGTATTTATAGTCGGTACCACGCAACTGGCCTCAAAAGGCACGAAGGACAAAACAAATATCGCATCTCATTATCCTAGTTTCCCGAGCCATAAATAAATAAATAAATAAAACCTTATACGCGCACAAGAACTACGTTTGTGATAGATCAGTGATGTTTGCACATCTAAAGCTATTTGATTATCTGAATGAGGTCATCATACTGAAGGATACGGTGATTAGTGGTCCTCATTCCATGATGATTTAATTTTAGGTGATTCAAAATTATTATAATTAAAAATTACTAAATATTTATGATTAATTTATTTAATATATCATAAAAATCTTAAATCATAATAATATAATATTAAAATCACTTATAATATATTTTACAACTATTATAATACTTTATTATTGTTATATATTATTTATTTAATATTTTATTAAATTCTAAATGATAAATTATAATGTTATATATTATTATAATATTAAATTATATCATATTATTAAATAATTATAATATTATAATATTATAATATATTATTATAGTATTATACTATATTATATTTTTATTATCTAAACTTATAAATTAAAATATATTATATTACTATAAAAATAATAATGGTTATTTTTTTTGTTGAGTGTTTTCTTTTTTTATAAATGAAGAGAATTTTAGTCTCTAAATCTCAGGCCAAGATCATTATCCTTAGATAATTTCGGATACTTATTCTCAAAATTGGTTTTAGAATCAATAAATTAGATATTGGTTTAAAATTGGAATATTTTTGGATTACTATCACATACAATTACTTGGATACAACTAAATATAGTAAACTCATCATCTCTATCCATCTCATACCAAATATTTTCAAAGGATTAGGATTGAGAACAATGGGTTAAATGGCTTGCTCAAAAAAAAAAAAAAAAAAAAAAAAAAAATACCATTTAAATAAAACATGAGGGTGGGGTATGGTAGGTCAATCTAATTTATGGTCAATTACAAGAGAACCGTCAAATATTGTGATATAAAATGCATCAAAAAAACAAAATGTATCATGAGATCTTCGTGTCAATGATAATCAAGAGTTAAACTCTCAAACATTCTTATATTTCTTATGGCTTTACAGGCATTCACAAGTCAATGAGTTGCTGCATGATGAAGTCAATTGCATGAACGGAGCGGGTGGGCTAAGAAATCTTCTCACATGAGCCAAATGGACCGCTAATGGGTGACGGGGGTAAATGGAACATGGGACAAGTGGAAAACTAAAGACTACCCAAGAAGAGAAGTGGCTGCAGTGAAAGGGGTGGATGAGATTCCTAAATAATTCGTTTAGCATTTGGAGACTCTGGGTTACTCCATAGGTATCTATATGAGGAAGTCACCTCCTAACCTTTTAAATAAGCTACGAAATTGGAAACAGATAAGTCAATAGGGCTCAGATCTAGGTTAACGATAGAGAAGGGTGCAAAAACACATCCCATTACGCCTCCTGTGATGAGGTCTTATCTCTAGATGATCAGGGTCTGATCATCAAACCACTTTAACTAATGTTACAAACTCTCCGTATAAATTAATGCAAGCTCAACTTTGTTGCAAACAAGATAGAGTATAGGGTTCAGGGTCTACCAAACCAACTCTAACCACATGATCCGGGATGTGCTGAACTGGGTCTTACAGAACCAGATGAATTTGAGTTTCACTACAAAAAAATTTATAATAATCATATATATTTAAATTTTTGATGCTTTTAACTGCATTAGTTGATTTCTACTTAAAAGATTTAGTAGCTATTATAATCATCAGTGAAAGCATAGCTTTTAGCGGCGTTTTTTATTGTTGATAAAAATATATTCTTTTGCAGCAATTCTAAATGTCAAGAAAAGAATATTCTTTGACAGCTGTTCTAACCATTTGTAATGCCTTATCTTTTTTGTAGTAATTGGAGTACATAGTAATTTTGGTGTGGTCATGCTAAAATTTTCTTTCATTTATATTTTAAGATCACTTAATATACCAATCTTCAATATATGTATTCAAATTACATTATACTACTTAATAACTCAAAATTAAACCAAGTACAAAATGTAGTTGTCAAATTAATATCCACAAATATTTGCAATGTTTAATCATTTATAAACCCAAAAGAGCTGCAAAATATATACTACATGATCCATAGAATAGAACATAACATTCAACTTAAAACAAAATACTAAAAATTTATCATGATTTTAATAAAAAGATCATGTGTCCCACATTAAAAAAATAAAGAAAATGAGGTAAATAAGCATCACAAGTCATTTGTTCTCTTTTGTCAAATAATTTATCTAATTAAGTTGCCTTATTTTAATTAACTTCTTTGAGCGCTCATAAAGCTTCATTGTACATAAAAGTTGTTTTCATTAGGCTAAGTAATCCAATCTCTGGTTTATCTTTCGTATTAATCATTAATCATTCATCATATTTTTGATATTTGCTTCCTAAATCTCTTAGATTACCATTGTATAATGTAGGATAAGTAAGGCATACTTGGAGGGTCATTCAATTCCTTGAATTTGCATTTGCCAATGTAACCCAGGAGAATAAAATTCTATGTCTACGCAAGAATTATAACAATAACTTATGGATGGCTCAAAAAGAAGTGCATGAATATTTGGTATGCTATAGACTTGTGAGGGGTTACATAACTTCGGTGCACCATGGGAAGGCTGCATCTTCTACTGCATCTGCTTTTGACTAACTTGCATAAGATGAATCACATCATTTTGATGAGATGCATGAAATGTTGCATGATGCATTTGCAATGTTGAACTTGGATAGTGATGCGAATGATCATAGTAATGAACATATAGAGGAGACAAATATTGAAGCCAAAAAGTTTTATAAACTTGTTAAAGAGGTCGAAAAGGAGTTGTATCTAGATTGCATCTTGTCTTTCATAGTTCAATTACTTCACTTAAAGTGTAGCAATGTTTGGAGCAATATTTCATTATTGCTGCTCCAAATAATAGAGAAGGCACTCCTATAGTGAGACATTTTCGAGAGAGTAATATGAAACGAAGAAAATAAATGGAGATTGGGATTAGGATATCAAAAGATTTATGCATGCCTTAATGATTGTATATTATATTGGAGGAAGTCTGTTAATGCATCAACATGTGCCATATATGGTGCATCTAAATAGATACCAATTGAGAAGTTGTCAAATAAAGATAAGACTTTATCGAAGCATGAGAAGAAAATATCAATAAAGCTTTTGAACTACTTTCTTCTAAAACCAAGATTTAGAGATTAACATGTCATAAAAAATAGCTTCATTCATGACATAGCATAAAGAAGGATCCGCACAAGATAAAATGTTAAGGCATCCTGCTGATTCTTCGGCTTAGAAGAAGTTTGATTACTTACACCTATCTTTCTCTTTAGAGTCTCGCAATATCAAACTTTAGCTGGTATGGTTTTAATCCATTTCGGACCACAAGCATTGCACATAATATATAGCCAATTGTTTTGATAATGTATAACTTACTACCATGGCTTTGCATGAAGTAGTCTTACCTCATGCTATCAGGCCATCTTTAACCTGAAAATGATATTGATATATATCTATAACCTCTTATAAATAAATTGAAAGGAGATGATGGAATTTTGACATATTTTCATTTGATGTATTTTGCAAATGGAATCTTCAAATGTGTGCAGCAGTACTATGTATTACTAGTGACTTTCTTGGATATGCAGTCTTATCTGATTGGGGCACTAAGGGTTAATATATTTGTTCCATCATAAGGATGCTTGCTCTTGCTATTTTTCAAGTGGTTGTAAGTTTCGCTAGGTGGGTCATCATTGATTCTTGGCAAACGATCGTTTCAACAATAGAAACATTGTTTTGATAGTGCTTTGTTTCGATTCTTATCTGTGACTTTTATTGTTTCAATTGTAGCATGAACCCGTGCTGCAGCACCGATAGTAACTATGGGCCCATAAGTTTTGTTTTCTTTGCTTTCCTATCACAATGCTCTTTTTTTATATTTTTTATATTTTTTTATTTTTATAATACGTTATAGATGTTTTTATGAAAGTAAGTAATTTTATTTATATACCCCTTAGTTGAAACTGTGACCATTGAGTAAGGTCTCTACAACAACATCTTGTGCCTCAGGTATACCAACTTCTGTAGTTGCTGTACCGTAAGCTACTTTACTTATCCTGTAAATAATCCTGATTTCATGCTACTTTCATGACCTCTTCAAGTTCATGCATGATCTTCTTGTCAGCACCGTATCATTTCTTTGCGCAAATGCATTAAAGCTGTCTTGAATATGTCTTTGGAGGATGATTAAAATAAACCAGCGCTATGTTGTCAACAATTGGCCACATATATAAGACATGTTCTTCATTTATTTTTGTGTGTATAAATTTAATGCAGGCTTTATACATATCCTTACAATCTGAGATAAAGACTCAATATATATATATATATATATATATATATATATATATATATATATATAGCACATTCAAATTAATTCTGCAAGCTATCATGTGAGCTGGCTGATCACTGCTGTGGGTCGTATCGTACCTGACATGTGATAGCAAACCATACAGAGTTGTCCATAAGTTATATAAAATATTTACTCTTTATAATGCATGCCTGGTTCTAGAACTTTAAAGTTTCTTATGCATTCAAGAGATCCAAATTAGCATTCCAAGTGGGGAATTTATGTTATGAGTTATGATTTGGCTAGAAAACAGGTAAATTAAGGCTTTAGTGGAATAACAAGGAATTTAAACTATATAAAGTCCAATTAATATATGAAATCTTCAAAATGGTGCCATTGGATGCCTAGAACTAGGTTAGCATTCCAGTTAAGATGAAGCAATCCAGACCACATATAGTTCAAATGGACCTGGACACACATCTGACCACTACACCATCATCTTTCTTTTCTGCAGATGATGCAGCAAACTTCCATTTATGATTTCTATCTGCTCAACATTCATTACATACCAAAAGTAGCATGATTGCCACTAATCTGTGTATGTTTCCTGATGGCTTCTATGATGCAGGTTCTACCGAATGCAATGATGCAGTGTCATATGTTATAGTGTCATATGGTCTAGTGTTATACAGGTTGATAGATCTAAAGCCTAAACCGTGCTGGACTTTCAATCATCATCATCCTCATCTTCATCAACAATGTCAACTGCACTTGCGTTGAGGGCATTCAATCGTTCAATGAGCTTAGCCTTCGTGTTAGCTTCCTCAAGTTATACCTGCCAACAAAACAAGTAAAGATTAATGGGTGGAACATAGAAGCGCCTTGAGCTCAAGAGGTCATGGTTTGTTCCTAATTTTTCATTTAGCTACCCAAAATGGAAGCATGGAGAAATGGTGTTGTGCATCAGTATACGCATCACCGAAAGCTCTTTCTTGACATAATCCCCACTTGCCAGCACCAAAACATTAAAAGCGTGCACATGAAGGGGTTTGAGCTCACGCCACATGCCCACATCAAAAACATTAAAAGACAGCAAAAAGGTTGCCAAAAAAAGAAAAGGATATCAAAAAGATTTATAAAATGAAGGAGATGTTAACTCCAATGAATAAAAAGAATATTGATTTGAAGGAGAAATATACTCAAGTATAAGCCCGACTATCTTCTGCATAATAAATTATTCTAAACATGTGAAGCTAACAACTACAGGAGCCCCAATCAGATAGGATGCACGCCCCATGACATCATACTACACAAGTAGCTAAGTATGAACTCAAATGCCAACATTATTTAACATTTTAATATTATATATGATTGCATATATCAAAATGATATATAGCTAACTAATGCATCTAGTGAACATGAGGTCTTGCCGACACATATCTCATTGACTTATCATCCGTAAGTCCTATGATTCCAGCTCATCAGGTAAGCTTCTCATATTTTTTAATCATCTTTTTTCTTTTTCTCATATCAATCCTATGCCATCTTTTTCCTTTCATTATTTCTCTTCACTCAAGATATAGAGGAATCTTTATGATTGTGATCAAGTTTTCAAAAAGAATAGGCTAGCACATGCAGCTCTTCCACTGCAGTTAGGCATAAAACTCATCTACCTGTCTAATTGTGTTATGGTTTTCCAGTTGTTTGGATAAGTGAAAATAAGTTTGGGGGTAAAATGAAGTTAAGAGGCTGAATAAAACTATTTAACATTTTGTTAGCGGTGCAGCCGTCATGAGTTGATGAATAAAATGGAAAGAAGGATAAAGCAGAATAAAACTACTCAATCACTTTGGTTGGAATAAATATATTTAGGTTAAGAGAAGAAATGTAGCTTGGCAACTTTTCTACATTACATTGAGTTCTACATAACTCACACCATTCTTCTAGCTTGTTGAACTTTACATAAATGATTCACTGAATTAATAATAATTTATAAAATAAGGCTATTTTTTTCTTGAAAACAATACATATTTAGTGGCTCCTTAATAACTTTGCCCATGAAATTAATTATACTTGCTAAATGCTTGATGTATATATTTATTGAACATCTAGAACACATTTTGAATATCCAATATATATTTGATTCCATTATTAATTTTGAATATCCAATATTATTTAATTAGATTGTTATTCATCTTATACCCAGAGATATAATTGTTTGGCAATGCCTAAATGTGTGTCATTTTGCAAAAGAAAAATAATCTGATTTTTTCTTGCAAAATTAATAATCATCTGGATTTTTTGAGCAAAAGCTACTCTAGCTTGCTTTTATTCTAGTGCTGAAGAAAATTGTTTGGTGAAATAGAGTTGGTTGAATGAATTTTATACAGGTTTTTGAGTCTTATTTGCAAAACAAAAATGATTATAATCATATTTTACTCTAGTGCTAAAGAAAGATGATGAGAATTGCAAACAGGTTATAGTTGAAGCATTCTAGTGAAAGTAAGATGGTATCGGTTGAAGTATAGACAATGGCTTTTAACATCCTTCTATAATGATCTTTTGGAGCAGATTCTATCATTGGCTAAGCCAATGTTCTCCTATTTATCATATTCTTTTTTTCCTTTCTTTTTTGAGGTGTGTCCAGCCATCTAGCTTGTTAAAGTAAGCAAGACAATAGAAGTAGCCACTCAGTCCACAAAGAATCTCAACCAATCATTGCGATAGATGGCTGATGCATTTAGCTTAATCATAACAATTATTTAGGATTGGACTTGCAGATCTGATGCAGAAACGTTTAGGAATTTAGACTTACTGTCTAAATTAACTCAAGACCTTTATATTCCTTAACAGGGGAGGCCCACGTCCACAGAAATTCCATAGTCCATGATGGAGAACTCAATCACTAAGCTATTCTCCAAGCTTTTACAACATTAAAAACTCTTAAAAACAAAGTTATCAAAGTAAAACATCAGCTATGATTTAATATTGTATAACACTTGCTTTACGTAGTTACAGAGAAACCAAGAGAAGGGAACAAGGTCTCAGAAAACTCATACTATCAAGCTAAATTTATTATTATGAATTTATTTTTATATTTCAATTTAAATACTACACTTATATATGATTTCATTATAGCTTTGATTTTTATTTATATGTTGTTATTATTTATTTTTTAATTGAAACTCTATTTATAGAAAGGAAATAAAGTTATGTTTAGGAGTTCCAGATACCTCACCCAATTGAGGTAACACATAGAACTCCTATATGCAAAAATTCATCTAAGATGGTAAGGACTAATATTCTTGTAATTGAATTTTAAAAAAATCTCTATTAATATTGTAAGAATAAGAAATGAGCTTTTGATAAGAATAGATAAATTTTAAAAGATAGTTAGTGATACCGTTGGATGGATAATTACATGGTACTTAACTTTTATAAATAATATATTTTTTATTTTCTACTAATTTATCTTGTTTTTACATATTAATTGCTTGTTTATAAGCTAATTATATATTATACTTCTGTTTTGCCGATTGAATTTGCTGGGAAATAATTTCTTGAGAGGTAGAAACTAAGTACTTTAGCAATATTTTTAATACCTATAAATATAAAGAGCTTTTATAGCTACTTTTGGTCAATTGCAGTGATGATTGCAGGACAGTGCTGCCTGGTTCTATCAAAGAGCTCTCCAGGCTTGAATGTTATAAGAGAGGATAATGTTTGGCAAATCCTCTTCCACTGCAAAAGGGCATTATGATTTCTCAAGACGTATTATTTGACATGCGAAGGAAAAATGGAGAAAAGGGCATTCTATTGAACGAAAATAAGGCACCCCACCCTAATGTTCAGCAACGTGATTAGCAATGCTGTGAGGTTATTTATTTTGGGTGGCCTGGCAGTGGCAAAGTTAGCAGCACTAGAGCTCCATGATCCAGTTCCAGATCTACGCTGATGACAAGATTTTGAGTTCTTTTACTTGCGTGCCTTTTCTATTTGGAATTCAAATTCTACAAATTCACGTTGAATGCTTTTAAATTTTCAAACTTCTAAAACCAATATACTCAATATCAAGTCACTAATTGATTTGTTATGGGATTGCAGAGGATCAAGCAGATGGTGCAACAGGCCACAAGGCTAAACCAGGTACTTTCAGCAGTGAGGAAACTCCAATAACGAGGGCACAAAATGTGCTCACATTTCGTTTTGTGGATACCATGATGACGGGTTAATCAATCGTGCTCTTTTAAGAAGGCCATATCAAATTGAATGGTGTTATCTATTCAGCAGGCCTATTCAAGGCCTGTGGAATATGTACATGGAAGAAATATATGTGACGGACTTGGGACGCTATGCACCTTAGAAGAAGAATTTGTTGTACAGTCTCCTGGTTGTAAGGTGGAGTGGGAATGGTATATTGGGTTGCATATTGGAGGAGAATAGATTATAGATAAGTATTTTGATGATTAATTAAACATATTTTAATAGTTTTAGGGACTCGATTGGTTAGTCCTTGTGAACAGCTGGTCTCAGAAAAAGCTATCCTCGATGTGTAGCACAGTTATTTTCAGTTCA
Source organism: Metroxylon sagu (assembly GCA_017589505.3). NCBI lineage: Eukaryota > Viridiplantae > Streptophyta > Magnoliopsida > Arecales > Arecaceae > Metroxylon > Metroxylon sagu. Next base: position 227,611 of record JACVBY030000499.1, on the reverse strand, counting down.
GTAAGGCAGGGTAGCTCAAAATAATTGGAGTGATACCAGGTTGTCTTAGAAATACATTGATGCACCAATTAGAGAATGGATGAAATTTAGGTGTGATGGTTTGAGTACAGGCGCTACAGTTCTTTATATTTCTTTTTTATTTTTTCCTTTACCTAAGTCTATAGAAAATGTGATGATGATTGAGAAAAACTAAAAGAAATATAGAAAAAAAAATTACAGTGCTCACATCTAAAGCATCGCAGCAAATTTACAAACAAAAAAATTGTGAGTACATTTATTTCACAAATGAAAGAGATACAAGCCATGAACTATATAAAAATAAATAATAATAAAAGCAGATGATTGAACATGCAAATAACAAAAAGTAAATGCTTACCATTTATAACTAGAGTAATAAATAACTACTTATTACTATTTATAACTAGAGAAATAAATAATCATGTATGTAATAAGGATTTTGTTAACGCCAGGAAGCATTCATTAAGAAGCATTTAATACACAATTTAACTAGTCTTTCATATAAAACAAGAATAAAATATGAATATTTTAAAAAATATTTAAAAAACACTTAATGCCCTTAGTTTTATGGAGTAACAAAGCTTTAATATATATATATATATATATATGCTACATCTAAACCTCTACATACATGTAGTTGAGACCATCATATAGTATCGAAATGATATCCTCTATTGTACAAGCTTTGTACCGTAAAGTGTTGTGCATATCTGAATAGCCACCATATGTTCCATCTTAAATATAACATCTATCATTCATCCAGAGTCTATCCTATATGTGTACTATTTGTCGACTATAATTATAGCCATTTATTTTTATATTGCAGTCATTAAAATATATATAACACTTGTATTACAAAGGCCACAAAGAATCTTGTTACGATGTGTGGAGTTATGGAGACGACGAAGTTCCTTTTTAACTTGTTTTTTTAAACTTTATTTCTGCACAAAACTTGAGGTATTAAATTTATGCTTTTTAAATATCCTTTAAAAGGTTCAATTTTCTGCAGTTGGATGGAGCTATCAAATGCCCTGCTAAGGAGTGCCCTTAGGGCACTCATTAACAAAACCCATACAATAATAACTTGTGCTGGCATCTCAAGGCAAAAAAATAAACTGGAAAGTTGATATGCAGCACCAAAATCAATAACATTAGCAAAACTAATCAAATTAATAAGGATACTTGCAAAGCAAATAGCCGATGGGATGCCAAGCTAGATCCCAAACATTGCCATCATGTGCATCAGGTACTTCAATCTAAGGAGTTATGCTTGTACAGTAACAATCTTTTGTCAAAACAAAAGAAACGGCAGAATGCAACAATTTTAGAATTAGGAAACAAATATTCCATCTAGACTAGATGGATAACAACATCCAATTAAGAATTGCAACAGATAATGCAGACCAATAACAGGTGAATGATAAGAAACTGGAGAATTATGCGATGTTGTATATCTAAGTGCTTTTGCCTCTAATGAGTCATGCATCGCTTGTTATATAAGCTGGAATTAGTGCGGACCAGGCCAAATTTGTAAGAAGTCAAGAACAAAATCTCATTCAGGGTGGCTTACCTAACAAGCCAATGAAAGATGGACCCATCAAAACTCCCACTAACGAAGTATTCTTCATGAAATGGGTGCCATGCCAGAGATAGCAAAACAAAATTCCAAACAGAAAGTGCAGACTACTGCAGCATCGACATGAAATAAAACAGAACATCGACATAAAATAAAACAGAACATATCATGTTTCCTTTCTTCTTTAAAAAATTTTATCCCCATTTGAGCATATATCCACTGTCAGTTAGATATGGTCTACCTTCTCAGTAATATATATATATATTTTAAAATTCTTTGCTAGATAGCATCACATATCTTTCCTTTCAATTTAATTGTCATCGTTATCTTATTACTAAAATTTAACCTGCTTTCAGAGAAATGCTTTTGGTTACTATCAAAAATTACTTTTTGCTAAGTTCACGCAAATAACAATGAATCAGATCGAACCTAATGAACTGAATTTAACCTGAGTAAACTAACTCCATGAAAAGGGTGGATTGGGTTTATTCTAATTTATTCTGAACTTTTGCTTCAGACCTATTTCACTTGACTTGAGGTTCGTTTGAACCTTTAGAGGGAAAGAAAGGGATGGATAAAGAAAAAGAAAAAAAAAGAGAGACAAGAAGAGAATAAGGAAGGATTGTTATTCTTTTTAATATTAAATTTTTATTTTTATTAAATTAAAAAAAAATTATGATGTAACTCGTTCAATTGAGTAAATCAATCATTTTAATAGTTTGACTTCAAATATGTTTCATGCCTATAAAAATTTTTCTTTGATGATGCTTCAGTGTAAACATCAGAAATTTAATTCTTAAAATTATTGATACAATCAATAATTTAACTTCACTTAATATATATTTTTAATTTTACTTTTTTTTTATAAATAAATTTTTTTTTAATTGAAACAACTGACTATTATATTTTATCAAAAACATTCCAAAAGCTGGGTGACTCTTGTGCCATTGGTATTCTCGAAGGCAAACAATATAAAAAGTCAAAAAATAACTTTATAGTATGTATAGATTGTATTATTAAAAAAAAAAGTTAAAAACTTTTCCTCTCTACTGTTTATAAAAAATTATTCTTAACTTTTGGGTACATATAAATTATATTATTCATAAAAAAAAAAATTAGAATCTTCTCCTCTTTATTAATCATAAAAAGTTATCCTTAGCTTTTGAATACGTGTAGATTGTATTATTTATAAAAAAAAAAAATAGAAGCCTCTCCTTTTGAATACATCAGCTATTTTTTATGATACGAATATACAATGCTCTTATATATAAAGAAGTGCAATCACTAAAAAATAACCCAATTGGCCTTCAATTTTTTATCTTACGTCATGATTTATTTTTCGTTTAAACTTCAAATTAAATCAATTCAATTTAATATAAGATTATAGAATAGATGGTACTAAACAAATTTTATTTTGACAGTCTCTTATTAGCCTTGCTCATGAACTAGCTCCACCTTAATTCATAATGGACCAGTATAATCAATGCTACTTCTAATAAAAGCTAGTATAATTACAAACAATTAAAAAAGAAAAATCTACAATGGAAGCTATCACATATTCCAACTTGTAGAGAGACCCAAAGCATCTCTCTTTGTTTGCATGGCACAGCCGTGTCATGTCTATCAAACATCCATTCACATACAGTTGCGTAAAATCTAAAGAATCTCTGGAGAGAGAGCATGCATCAATAATGACAATAATATATATATATATATATATCAGCCAAATCTTCCTCAACTTGGTAGCATCTCTCTCCGCGTTGCAGAAGTATGTTGTCGCTACCCTTTATAATTAAATTTATTAATATTCTCTCATATCCTAACGATGATGCAATTCGGCTTCAAGTTAGTGCCGCCAACGACAGCAATAATGTAAACAGTAGAAGGCGACAGATGTTCGGGAACCACGTCTTCTTCCTTTCTCTTTTTCCCTTCTCTCTCGCGTAAAGTTGCCTCCGATCGCAAATTGAGCATCTTATTCCGAAAACAGAACTTTGATGTCTTTTCGGCTCGTCGCACAAGCTTCGCATTCACGTCGCGCACATTCTGGTCGCCCGTCTAGGAAAAGTCTGCGGCCCTCCCCCTCCCCTCTCACAGATGCTTGGCGCTCTTGATCCTGTGCAACACACCGGCAAGGCATTCGATCATCATGCAGCAGCTCTTACGTCAATAGACTCTAAAATTCCAAAGTCCTGTGGAAATTTTATGATATTCTGCTAGGTTGACAGCTAATTAATATTGGTGAGAGATCTTGTATAAGATTTTTTTTTTTTTTTTTGGACTTAATTGATTCCCAACCTAATCGTTTGGTACGTTGAGCTATAATATCAAATTCTTTTAATTTTTTAATCCATCTATGTATAATAATAGTGTTCGGTAGGAAGATAAGGATCCTTCTGGATGAGTCTTTAGAAGGATCGGACATCAATCTGCCCTTCGTTGGGCTTAGCCCTTTTCTTTTGGCTGGATTCTATTCAAAGCTAACGGTTCTCTTTTCGTCCACCACGAACCAGAAGACCTGCCACCCATGTCTATTCTCAAAATGTAATTTCTCTCGTAATCTTTCTCGTGACGCCTCGGACTGAAGAGAGAACGATCTTGGGACATCGATATTATTCGATCATATCCATATCCAAAACAGGGATCGCGAGCGTGTATAAATCCACAGCCAAGCCTTGGAAGCAGAGTCACAGGCGCTCATTCATTGACGCATAACTTTGCACAAGTTAAGAAAAGATGGTTAGCCTGTCATCTCTCTCGTGTGGACGCTAGCGCTAGAAATTTCAACTGTTCCTAACACTCTTGTTTTCGTTTCCGTTGGCAGTCTAACGGCTACAACACCGGTGCCAGCTATTCATGGGGGGCGGGGGGTGACGAGAACACGGGCGCCCGGTACGGAGGCCGCGCCGGCGGCGGCGGCAACACCGGGGCAACCTACAGCAGGTTCGCGTCAGGCGGCTACAACACTGGCGCCTCCTACGAAGATGACGCGTCAGGCAGCAACAACACTGGCGCCAGCTACAGCATGGGGGCATGGGGTGGCAACAACATAGGCGCCACCTATGCTCCTGGAGCCAGTGGCGGCAGAAACACAGGCGGTGCGTACAGTTGCGGCGCACGAGGCGGCGGCAACGTTGGCGCCGTCTACAATTAAGTGGCTAATGACTGTGAAATACATACATGTACTAAATAATCCTTGAGCCAGAATGTACGCCATCGCTACCTTGGTCGATCGAATAAACAATGCTCTTGTTGGAGGGTACGGCTTTGGTGCTCCGATCTATCGCTTAATTGATGCCGGGACTTAACGTTTGCCCTCGTTAATCAGCCGCTTAATATTCCATCTATAATATCAATATTTTAATTTTTAAATTACTTACTGCATAATATTTATATGTACATTTATGTCTATTATGCAATGTAAAAATAACTGAATGGTAAAAAATAACTTTATATGTGCGTACAATTGTCATCCTATTAATCAAAAATTAAAAAAAATTAATACGATAAATCCAATATTATATGACAGCTTACAGAGACTTAACGTTAAAAGCCTGCTTCATTGATGGATCAAATACCAATTTATCTAAATAAAATTAAATTAAAAAAATATTTTATGCATCCGAATGGGTACACACAGCATGCATGGCAATAAGGAGCTATAGATTTTCGAAATCTTCTTCAATTTGGATGAAAATTGAAAAAGCTTACCTTTTTTTGGTACAATTTAAAGCACGGAGAAAACTTCCAAACTACAGCAAAAGAGTACAAAAATAAAAGAACAACTATGCTTTCAAAAAGCTATACCCACAAGCCTTAGCTTGTAGTAAAGAACTTAGCTCAACTGGAATAAAAGAGCCTTCTATATAATTCACATCTTCTATTATCCCTTTATTGGCTAATTCATCCGTCAGTGATTACCTTCTTGAAATATATGACAAGCTTTTAAAATCTTTAAGCATAGGTATATGAAGAGATCTAGAATCAAAATTACTTATAATCCACTAAATAACTGTCATAGAGTCTCTTTCCACCCAAAGTTGAGTGACGTTATACTTGAATACAACCATGCAAATACCTTCTCATGCAGCTCTTAATTTAGCTTCAATAACTGTTGATTGTGCTAGGCAAGTTGATTTAGCATGTATAAGTTTTTCAGTGCAATCTCTTATCAAAAAGCTAGCACTAGTAAATAAGTCCTTCACAGACCCATCAAAGTTAAGCTATATTACTGAAAGGGGAGAGGATAACCATTGAACTGTAGTAGGGAAAGAATGAGGAGGTTTGAAAGACCAATATCACCCCAAAGCCTTGTTGTTGCTTTGACAAAATCCTTATTAAGGGCCTGAAGAAATTCACTTGCCAGAAAGAAAGCTTTAGCACATAGATGATCTTTAGAAGTAAATTTAGCTTGAAATATTCTTTCATTTCTGATGAACCATATTAACCAACCCGCATGAAGCAACACAGCTTTATCATTGTCACTGAGCTATCTACTAGATACCACATTCGAAATATCATTAATAAAATTCTAAGGCAAATTAATAGAAAGTTTAGAGAATATAGCAGTCCACACACTATAAGCTATTGAGATGCCATGTTAGCATGCTTCATATCTTCAATTTGATCCTTACATAGATCACAAAAATGCTGATTGCAATATAAGAGGCCTTGACTAGATAGTATTGACTTAATGGGAGTCTACACCATTTCAATTTCCACCAAAAAAATTTGATACGAGGAGGAGTAGGAGATTTCCAAATCCAATCAAAGTCTGCAATTAAATGATCAATATCACCATTGCTTAGCTTATTATAGACTTCCTTCAAAATCACCTTATAGCTTCTACTCTTACCCCAACCTAACTTATACTTCCAACCTCCCTTAGCAAGTTTGAGCCCTCTACATAAGTATTCATATTAATAGTAATGGGCATAGAATTCATTGCAATTTTACATAACTAAGGTTGATTAAAAAGGTCTATATTGATCTCATTCCTTGCTATCCAAATAAAATCATCCTTAATAAATTTGGATGTCGAACAAATAGATTTCCAAATACCTGACATTTTCTACCTGGTTGATAGTCTTGTCAGGAGCTTTGAAATTATATTTAGAAGAGATCACTTTTCTCCAGAGATTTTCTGGATGGAGCACTACATGCCCAGCCGCTTTACTCATGTCATTTTCCTAACTTTTAATGAATATAGGGATAGGCCCCCCATCTTCTTTGGATTATAGATCTTATCCCATGCAATTAGATGGAGTTTCCTCTGCTCAACAGCATGCCCGCAATGAAGACTTCTGTACTCTAACTTGAGGTTTTTCCAACACTCTCATAGGCACAACACAATTAACAAATGCATACAAATTAAGATATAGAATAGAAGATTGCTTGAAGTAATATCGATCTCCTGGCAAAGGATAGATATTTCCATTCCAACTATCCAATTTACTATGATTTTTATCAAAAAAGTAATTAAAATGTGAACATTTCATATTATTACCAACCAATGGTGTTCCATGATACAACCGAGGCTCTTCTTTCATTGATATGCCCAAGATTATATTGATATCCTGTTGAGTTTCAGAATCAGCAGAGGGATTGCATTGAAGCAGAGCAATATTTTAAATTATATGGAATATATAATTAACACACTAATCGAATATATTATAAATATACAATATAATTATTATAATTATATATTATATATAACATGATATTTTAATATAAATAATTATTTATATTATAATACAATATACATAATATTACTATAAGTAAATAATTATTATAACTATTTAATATAATTAAATATTACACAATATTATTATTAATAATACTATATATAGTATAATAATTAATGTATAATCATAATAATAATAACTATATATATTTATTATATTATAAAATAAATGTAAAATAAAATAATAATATATTATTATTATTTAATAATATTATTAAATTATTATTATTATAGAAAAAAGATATTAAAATTTATTAATATATTAGTATAAAAACTTCTATAATTATTATAATTATAATTATATAAATATAATTAAATTGAAATAATTAATTACTATATGTAATTTAACATAATATTGAACATATTTTGTTTCGAGGGGTAATATAGGAAAAAAATGCAAGATCATTCCCATTAGTCGACAATGTGAGATTACATAAGCCCTTAGAGGCAATCAAATTACCACGAGATTACATAAGCCCCTAAAGGTAATCTAATTGTCATGTTTTAGCAAACTGATTGTTGAAACAATCTTAGATCCCATCAATATTCCTAAATATGTTCAACCAAACACAATAATGTAATACTATCACTAAAAGATTGATAGAAATCTTTAAAGATTTTATGAACTAAATGCCCTCATAGAGCTCTTGACCATTCCACCCATTAGAGCTATAGATATGATAAGACAACAATCATGCTCAAGCATGTCCCTATTCCAAAAGCTGTGGTTTATGGCAAGTAAAGCAATCTCATTTACTAACCAGTCTCACCATCACAATAAGGCACACCACTGTAATAGGGGTGACCTCCAGTACTTGGTCTTGAGTCTACTTATAAGAGAAGACCTCATCCAAAGGAACAATCTCGGTATTGAGTCTGTATGTAGGAGGAGACCTCACCTAAAGGCCTGTAAGCTTTTTCTCCTTTATTTCTCTCTCCTCTTTGCCTCCACTAGCCATAAACCTCAAAACTCTTAGATTTTCTTCAATCTTCTTCAATCTTCTTTCATAAGTAGGAAGGCTATAATATCTGCTATTGGCCTCCTCCATCTCTTTGTTTCAATAACATGAGCATAAAAGGGTCTTAGTCAGGCAACCCTTGGCACTCCTCAGACTTCTCTACTTTCCTTGTAGGAACCCTATCTCATGAGCAAAGTTCTTTCTTGTTAGATCAAGTAGATTGGGCATCATTCCAGTTTCCAATTCATCATTCATCTCATAATTACTGTTGGTGCTTAGGGTCCTCAATTGGATTTCAGCACCATCACCAACCATGCACTACTCCACCATCACTAACTTCCTTTCAAAACTGCTACCACATCAATTCAGCCATTACACGAGGCAAGGTAGATCGAATCAACCTCTAAGAGTGTCTTTCTCTCTTCCAATCTATCACTGTCAGCCAGACCCCCTACTCAATAGCAGGACTGTTCACCCTCGAATTTATTTCATGTTCGTGGAATCTTATGTGACACCATTGCAAATGTTTCACCACCCAATGTTGGGTCAGCTTAAGAGGAAGGAGGTGATTTTCTTGGGTATATAAAGCATTTTCCTTTATTCAACTTGATTGAAAGTGGAATAGTAGTGTCATGCCCCGAGCTCACTATTTGAGCTTGGCTCATGATATGGTCGTATAACCCCTACGGTAGGACCTAGAGAATATGTAAGGCTTGAAAATCTAACCCAATCAATTAAGAATAAGAAACATAAATATTTATTCCATTAATCACAAATATAGAGTTCAGATATAACTAGTATCAAGAATAATAGCTAATCAAAACTCACTCCCAAAATTTTTAGGCAGCTAAGCATCTTGCAATCTTGAAAAAAATAGGAGAAATAATAATATGAGCTCATAGCTTAGTAAGAAATCTCCATACAAATGCACCAACAAGAACTATAACAACAACGACAACAATAATAATGTTAATAACAAAAATAGTTTTGATAAATTATGTAAGCATTGGAATTTAAATTGTTATACGATAATCTTATTAATACTTATATGCTTAACTACTCAATTCATAAGTCATCAAATAATAGCCTCATATATACAACTATGTTTTCCAATAGCATTACTAGTATTTCATTCCACATCACCAAAATACATATCTTCCTCAATTTTATTATTTATTACTATTATTATTGTTATGGGTTGGATCTGACATGGTATTCCTTTTGCTAGCATTGGTTATGGCCAAGACCGTACTTGAGCCCATGACGGATAATGCTACATTTTAGATTATGGTTGGGCAATACCATATGATTCCAATCTCTAAATTTTAATTACTTGTACTTTTTAATTTTTTAAGATTATTTAATGCACAAATATATTACACTTATGCAAATTCAAACATATTTAATTTCAAAAATATACCACACTTATGCCATATACTGTACATGAAAACAATCAGAGCCGTGCAGGTGGATAATGTAAGGGTATCTTTGCCTTCTTTACCTTTTTTTGGAGAACAAAATCAAAAGTTTTAGTCTAGCTGCAGGCCCATCTAATACACAACCTAAAATTATTTTTTAGCATTATAATACTTGAATCAATATTTTATTGACTAATTCATAACTTGCAAATCTTTTACTTCATCTGCACCCAAGATGTAGAAATTAATAAATTAATAAGAACTAAAATTCTTACCTTAATTAGCAGGTCAGATAGAACGGAAATTTTTTTAGTTCGATAATGAGGTCAGTCATCACTGAAAGATAGACGGGAGGCTGAAATGTGGCTATGAGAGTCTGAAATGTACTCCATGCTCTCTGGTGCACTGTAGATGATCACGCCTACCCCAAACAGGCCTCTGAAGGCGTACATACAATATTATAATCATACAGTCATTAGACGTTTAATTGCAGGCGACGCCGACGTTGCCGCCGGCTCGTGCGCCGCATCGATACCTACCGCCTGCGTTTCCGCCACCACTGGCTCCACCTGCATAGGTGGCGCCCCTGCTGTTGCTGCCCCATGCACCCAAACGGAAACACTGGTATACGAACTGTTGATTTTCTGCCCGAAGTTATCTGGGACAATCGTCTACACGAGAGATCTACAAGCTAACCATCTTTTCCGAGTTCGTGCGATGTCATGCGTCAATGAAAGGAATACCCGTGGTTCTGCTCAAGGCTTGGCTTGGGATCCCTGTTTAGGATATGACAGAATAATTCCCATTTACAAAAGGAGATCATTTATGCTTTGCGTAGAATCAGCCAAAAGGCAAGGAAGCAGACAACAAAAATCTATTACGATATCTTCCTACTATTATTAATTAGCAGTCAAGCATTGGAATATCATAAAATGCTACCGCGACGAGAATGTGCGCGATGAGTCAAGAAGGCAGGAAAGTTCTTGCAGAGAAGGGCAAAAAAACGGAGAAATAAAAAGCGGGAATCTTTTTCTTTTTTCTTTTTTCCTTTTCCTTTCCTTTGTTTTTTTTTTTTTTTGGAGTAAGATGCTAAATTGGAAAGGGAGACAACTGTCTGAGACAAAAAAAAAAAAAAATTCTATTATTTGCGATTGTCACCAACAGCTGGCCATAAAGATGGATAAGATTTCTAAATTCTTTCTTACCACTCAATCATTGTCATCACTGATTTAAAGTTGAATTGTATCACTATCCGAGTATCTCAAAATATTAGTAAATTAAATTATAAGGGGTAGAGCTAAGAGAGATGCTAACTAGTTGAGATAAATTTGACTGATGTATATTATAAAAAATAAAAAGATTTATTCTTTAGAATTTGTGCAAATGTATGCAGATGCGTGCTTTGCCTCCATTTACAAGTTAGAATTTATGATAGCTTCCTTTATAGGATTCTTGCTTTCTTTTTAAAAAGTATTAGTAATTATATTAACTTTTTATTAGAAATAGTATTGATTCGACCGGTCCATTATGAAGTAAGGTAGGAGCTGGTTCATGGATAAACATAACAAGAGATTATAAAAAAAAAAGTTATTTAGGTAACATTGCATCATTTATTATATAATCTTATATAAGATTCAATAGATTTTATTTAAAATAAAAAACCATGATTCCAGGTAAAAAATTGAAAGTTGAAGGATTTAGTTACATCCTAGTGGTTGAAGTTCTTCAAATATGAGAGCACTACTTATTCATACCAAGGGAAATATCTTTTGATGTGTTTGGTACAAGCAATTTTTTATAGACCTAGTTATCAAATAAGGAGGAGGAGCTTATAAACCTTTCGTAGAAATGCTATCTACATGTACTCAAAAACCACCTTTGATTTTTTATATTGCTTGCTCTTAAATTTACCAATGACATTAGAGGTGCACAGCAACATGCTTTTGGCATATCTTTGATAACATTTAATAGAACATTATTTCATTGATCTTAGTGTGATGAAAGTCTCATTTAAGAAAAAGGAAATAAAATTAAAAGTGGTTATCAAGTAAAGTTAAATTATTGAGCTCCATCAACAATTTTGATGATTAAATTTCTGACACCTTCATAAAAGCACCATCAAAGAAAAATTTCTACAAGTTTTAGCGTATACTTGGAATCAAACTATCAATTCATAGAAAGTTTTATTGTTATTGTTATTGTTATTATTTAGCAGTCTATTTTGTTATACAAATATCTTCTTTCTCTAGCTAGCATGAGGGTTAAATTGTCTTACTTTATCTCTTAAAAGCGCTAATACATCATTTCTATTTCAAATAAGGTTTCAAGCATTTGGATGGAAGGAAAGTAAGAAAATTTTAAGTGCATATCACTTAATTCAGTTCAGTTATATGCACTTAAAATTTCATCTTATGAAAAGTAAACTAAATTTGAAATAAACAAAAGTTATTTTGACATATATATTATATTTTAGAAGTATTAGGCTTGTAGTCAAGATATTTTTTGAGGTCTAAAATGAATACTTCAGGAGCTTTGAATTTTTGATATTTTTAGTATCAAAAATTTAATCAAGAGATAACGCTACAACATAGTTTTCAGCTAAGGTAGGAACAAGTGTGCCAATTAACTATATTGGCAACATCTGTTATGTTGATATAAGATACTTCGGTCTAGTCTTGTTCTCACTAAGAATTTAGGGCATGTTGACATTAGTTTAAGGACAAAAATAAAAGATGCGAGGACTAAATTTCATGATTATATTAGTCAAAGGTGGTTTTCAAATTTGAAAATTATAAAGAGCCAGATCTATTGCAATGGATTTCAATTCTTCATCTTCCTTTCTTAAATTTGAACTTTTTTTCTATAGCCTTACTGTCCAAATTCAGCTTTTGCATCTATGAGCCGACCCTCATTTTTGAAACATGTTTCTCAATAAATTCTGTGCATATCACGCAAGAACTCTTGCTACATATTATTAATTTGTTAATGAAGATAAATATCATCTAATAACAATGAGATACAAACTCATGCAAATAAAATAATTGTGCAGAGCGCTTGAATACGGTAAGAAGAATGATGCGGCGCTCTTGTTCTAGCTATTATGTTTCTCTCTCTGGAAATGTGGGGAGATTTTAAATAAAATCTGAAATAGTGACATTTCTATTAGATTTTATGGCGGCATACGTGCTTTACGTACTACTTTTACCCGTGAACCTTCTTTCTTTGCTTAGTTCAAAGTGCTGGAGTAGAGAAGAGTAGAAATTTTAAGAAGAGGCTTATTATTTGATTACTCAAGATAGACATGGTCCATAACTATGGCTTAGACGGTGGCTCGACGATGGGAAAGGCTTGTCCACACGGACGTAACCATTCCCTTCCGTCGAGCTGTTCCATACCATACATCTAACATTCATTAGCCACGGTACACAGCGCCAGTGTTGCCGCCGCCCCTGGTTCCTGGACCTTGGTAGGTGGCGCCCGTGTTGTGGCCACCCCAAGCGAACCTTCCGTAGGTGGCGCCGGTGTTGTTGCCGCCCGATGCGTTGCCTCGGTAGGCGGCGCCCGTGTTGTGGCCGCCCGATGCGAACCACTCGTAGGTGGCCCCGGTGTTGTTGCCTCCCTGCGCGCGGCCTCCGTATTGGGCGCCGGTGTTGTCACTGCCCCCGGCGAACCATGCATATTCGGCGCCAATGTTGTAGCCGTTCGACTGCCAACGGCCACAATAACAAGCAATAACACAAACGGATCAGGAGCAATTTAATTAGAGGTAGGTCTATCTACACGAGAACGAGACAGTTGTGGTGAATAAACTAACCATCTTTTACGAGCTTGTGCGAAGTTAATGCGTCTCTGTGGGAGGGGGATACCGATAATGCCGCTGCTCCCTGCAGGGGCTGGGCGGTCAATTTATAGATGTTTCGCCTCGCACAGGATCCCGGCCAGTTCAGCGAATAATCGAAGGACACATCCACGTGATGTTGCTTTCAGGGCTTGGTTTGGCCTGGTCTGGTTGTCAAAAAGTATATCAAGCAATCCAAGGAGTCCCGGTTTAGATATGATCGAATAATACCCACCCAGATATGATCGAATAATACCCACCCACTTGCTGATGTTTGTCTTCAGTTGTTTCTTCTCTCTTTTGAAAGTTGTATTTATGTTAAAGTTTAGCTCCAGTTTATTTTGCATAGGTGTTATAATATTTGTACGTTGTGAAATCTGCGTTGAGGAGAGGAAGACCGAATAAAAGAGGCTGCCGACTGAAAAGTTAGTTTTGAAATCTATTACACATAAATTCTAGTGATAATGTAAATCACCTTTTAATTTAATTGGAACCATTATCTCTTAAAAATTGATAATGGAATCTTGTGCTTTACAATATCGATCAAATATCTTCATTCTTTCTCTCTTTTTTTTTTAACCTAGTATTGGCCTATTATGCCCTTCTATCACTAACTGCCTTCAAAGGAGAAGAAGAATAGGGAATAGAGCTCATCACCAAGAAACAACAACATGGTGTGGCCCAAAATCATGCTGACCAATAAAAAGAAAAAAGAGGATGAATCGATCCAAGATTGTCATATGGAGGAGATCGGTGATGATAATTGAGTGGTGAGCAAGTCTGGTGTTCAAAATCTGAGCAAAGAGGGAATCGATCTAAGACTATCATAAGAAGGAGATTGGTGCTGATAATTGAGGTGATGATAATTGGTGCTGATAATGGGGTGGGTGGATTGGTAAGATTATGAAGGACACTTCTTTGAATAAAACTTAGACTCAAGCTGCTCAAAGTTATCGTAATAGATGGGAGATGTCTAAAGTATCAGATAAAGAAATTGAAAGGTGTATTCTTAGATGATGAGATGGAGGAGGCTTACAGTAGATAGAAACACTCTTAGATAGAAAAATTCTTGGGTAAGGATCTTAATTCCGATTTTGTTGCGAGGAAGTTGAAAATTTGACAGAATTTAGGGAGAAATTTTTAGATGTTTTCACTCACAAAAAGCTATCTGTTATTCAAATTTGAGGCTGAAGATAAAAATAAAGTATTGATGAAGGGCCCATAGGTTGTTGTAGGACAGATTCCAGCATCTAAAAATTGGAGATGTAATCTTAGATGAGGTCAAGATTGTATTCGATTTGCTTTTATGTGGGTTAAGTTGCCTAATCTTCCTATGGAATTTTGGGACCAAAAGAGGATTGCAAGAATTGCTTTAGTTGCTGGCTTTCCCTATTTGTTGATGATTGGACTAAAACATTGGGCAAGACTTGGTTGTAAGGGCCTATGTTGGTGTAGACATCACAAAACCCATTACTCCTTGCATTAATGTTAAGGCTAAGGGAAAGGAAGAGTGGCAAACTTTTTCCTATGAGGATTTGTCAAATTTATGCTATACATGTGGTTATATTGGCCATCTATAGGAATATTGTCCTAAAGATAAAGAAGGTAGTTCGCTTCAAGGGAGAGGAAAGAAAGGCCTTTGTATGGTCCTTGGATAAGGGCATCATGGGTACCTATGAAACCATTAGAGCAGGGCCAAACTAATAACAAGTCTAGTCAACAGAATATTAACCAAAAGATCAAACTAAATACTAATGGTGCTAATGATTCTAGTATAGATAGGAAGAAATTTGGTACAAAGTCTTGGACTACTATTAATCATTTGGCAAAGAAAACTAACTCATCTTCTCAAGAGTTGAAGTCTTCTATTGAAAGACTTCTTGCCATTGCTTCTAAGTTTAGCCAATTAGCATCACATATGGAGGAAGACTCTAACCCTCCAATTATATGTATGGATAGTTTACAACCATCCTTCAAAGAGGAAGTTAATTCTCCAAATAGAAGTATGAAAAAAAGAAAGAGGTCACCACCAAAGAATGGTAGTCCAAGGAGTTCTTTGATTGAGAATGTGGCTACTTTTGGCTCTAATGTACTACTAGTGGAGATTTATTCAATTAACTCACGTTCTGAGATGAACTTGTCTTTTAATACTCACTTTGTTTTCTCTTCAAAATAAATTTCTTCTTCTTGTGTCATCCGATCAACTTTCCTCCGGTTCTTCTTATGGCCCTAAAGTGGAATATATTGCTCAACCTATAGAGAAAGCTATGGCAAAGCCTTCCAATGGTTTAATGAATTCAACTTCTAATGCTATGGGTTCTAATCATGATTTTCTTTTAGCCAAATTGAAAACAACTATAAAGGATGTCAGAATAGGTGGATTAGATAAGCAATCTCAAGACTCTAATTCAGGCTAGGTGAAGGATATATAAGTTGAGGAAGAAAAAAATTTGGATAAAATGAACATTGAGAGGAAAATTTTTGGTAGAGACAAGATGGATCCATCACATTCTACCATTCTTTTACCATGATTATCCTTTGTTGGAATTGTAGAAGGGCTTCTAACCCTACATGTCACAATTATTCTAAGCGATTGATGAGATCTTATGACTCAGAAATTTGCTACTTTAAGATTATCTAAAGAGGTGAAATCAAGAATGCATAGAGTTATGGGACAGAGATGGAACATATTTTTCATACCAACAGAGGGACTATCAGGGGGAATCATTATTATTTGGAAGAAAAATATTGGGAGATAAATTTTTGATCTAGTAACAAGAAAGTTGCTTATGGCTTAATTTCTATTGATTCTTCTCCATCCTAAATTCTAGGTATAGTGTATGCAAGTATAAAATAGTTGGATAAAAGTGTTTTGTGAGATTCAGCTTCCTTTGCTATTTAATTGAGATTGATTGGGGGGCTTTAACTTTATTACTACTGCTCAGAAAAAGAGGTGGTCAAAGATTTGTTGAAGAGAGTGATGTTAGAGAATTTAAATCTTTTCTTGCTTCAAATGGCTTAATAGATTTGGGCTTTGAAGGACCTTCATTTACTTGGTGTAATAATAGACTTAGCAAGCTAAAGAGTGGGAGAGATTAGATCGTGTTGTGGTTACTAATGGTTGGATAGATTTATATCCTGATTCAAAATTCGATTATTTACCTAGAGTGGCATTTGATCATTGCCCTCTCTTATTGAATGCTTCTAATAAGATTATTAAGAAAACCACTCCTTTTAGAATTGAGAAGCTTTGGCTCATAATTCATGATGTGTATGAAGTGGTCCAGAGGGCTTGGAAGTGGAGGGAGAACATTTTCACAATGTGAAAATATATTTTATTGAGAATGATCAAGCAAACTTTGAAAATGGAATAAGGAGCGCATTGGTAATGCTTTTAGAAAGCTAGTAGACTTGAAGTTGAGATACTTAGATTACAAAATTTAGAAGCAAATAATGGAAGGCTTCAGTAGATTGTTGGAATTGATTAAGGAATATAATGAAATATTAAGGTAGTAGGAAATTTTTTTGAGGCAAAAAACCATATTGTAGTGGATAAAAGAGGGTGATGCAATAAAATATAGCCTTTTTCACAGAACTACTATTTTAAAAAGAAGGAGAAATAGAATAACAAAGGCGCAATTACAAGATGGTTCTATAGTGGAGGATGATACTCGAATTAAGAATGTCTTTATGCAAAGTTTTATGGAAAAATGGAACATCACTATACCAATTGGCCTTTTTGACCCATCTTCAACCCTTTACAAAATATCTCAAGTTGAGAATGAAAGTTTTCTTATAGCTATTACTAAGGATGAGGTTGAATCTACTCTAAAACAAATGACTTCTAATAAGGCCCCTGGTCTGGATGGGTTTTAACCTCTCTTTTTAAAGAGTTTCTTAAGTAATAAAAATATTTAGTTACAAAACCATTGATTAAAATACTAAGTCTCAATAAAATAAAATAATAAATTCTTTATTCTTCTTGCACGCCTAAATACTCTCCTAGTAGTATCTCCACGTAATTATTGAGTAGAATCTAAAAAAAAAAAAGATGAAATAGTTATGAGCTCTACAACCTAGTAAGCAATGATTAGCTATTTAGAAATATAACATAATATCAATATATATATACAATTTTAACTGTTCAAAACAAATAATCTGTATCTTTTACAATCTTAGTTCTCATCATATCATATCATCTAATCCTGTTATGCTCAAATCATCTCATCAATGTTTTGTCTCCACAGGTAGGGTACTATCCAACATATTTTTCTAAAGATCATGGGTACCACTAGCGTTTAACCACTACCACCAGGATCCTGAGCAATGTATATCCTCTATTGGTATGGGTATTGACCAGCATTTAACCCCCACTAGTAGAATTCAAAGTTATCCAGTATAATCAGGTTTAGAAGTTTAAATTTAGTTTTATTATTTTTTAATCGATCTTATGTATTAAATCATCAGTTCAACATTTTTCATCAAATTATTATGAATAATAAATAAGCAATATCAGAATATAAATCATGGCAACCATAGTCAATATGCATAGCATGCAATATAATAAATTGAGCTTCACAAGGATGATAAATATTTATTTATGTAAAAACATGATAAATTCTAGAAGTGATCAATTACTACTCACCTCTCTAAATAAAATTACTAGAAACTAATCTTCAATTTCTAATGCTCAAGGGCTCCATCAACCTTCTTGATCCTTCAACTTTTACTTTCTTCATCCTTTTGAATTATTGATTTGATATCAAAAGACCTTTATTGAGCCATATTTATAGAGAGATTTCCTAGAAATAAGAGATTCACACTCTTCATAGGAATCTAATCTCCTAAAACCAATAAATTTCCTAATTTATATAGGATTCTGATTTCTTTAAGAGAACCAAAGAAATAAATGTTCACTAAATATTTAAAAATAGATTTTGACTTTTAACTTACCTAACATAATTTTAAAATATAAAATATTTAGATAAATACGTCAAAATCATCTTTATCTTGTCAATCGCATTTTCATAGTTGATCTGAAATCCATTAACACTAGTAGATGTTCATTATATTGCTCCTAACCTTTTTAGTTGAACTCTGATTTGAGTGATTTAAGATGCATTAAAAAGCTAACTCAATAACAAACATTATGAATATAAATTTGATTAAAAATTTTAATTATATTATTTTTTATATTTTTAGTTTAATCCAATTAAATTGTATCTTAATTTAAAAGTGAGCTAACTTAAAAGGACTAGGTCTCACAGTCCTACAAAGAGTTTTGCATGCTTAGATCACTGCCACATCATAGATAAAGGGCTCTCACTCATTTTGGAAGTGGTGAGCATCACATTAGGATGGCTAATGTGAGAATGATTATCAAAAACTTGGAATTAGATAGATTATGTGAGAGCTTTCTGGTTTTGAGATGACCAACGTGGCAATGATCTAAACATGCACAGCTATCTATGGCGCGAAGATGCACTACAAAGGATCCAAAATCAATCTACTATGTTCATTTAAGTCTTGATGATTTAACATGTAAAATCTCCTAAATGATGATGATGATCATATTGCAACTTGAATGATAAAGATGCATGCATTTCTCTCAAGGACCAATATTACAAATATATATGTCTTGATGTGTCTACTATATACGTATATGTAGTCAATGGATACCTGTTAATGTATTCATATATGTAGAAGTAGGGATTAGATGGACAAGGGAAGGAGTTCTCAATTTCATTAAAAATGAGATATGATCCTTTGTTGCTGTAATCACATAAGAGCAAATATGAACAGTCTCCAGGAATTGATCATGCTCATGCAAAAGATCCAGCTTAAATGCTTTGAGAACTAGATCAAGTGATGGTTTTTGTACAAAAGAGTAAGCTAAAAGTTTAATACCCTAAGCCTATCTGCTGGCTCAATTAACTTGTTAACAGGCCGAGTTCATACGATCTTACAAACTTGAGTGCAAGTTAATTAGTATAGCTAGAATCTATCCTACGCAGAATAGTTGGTGCTGTAGAGATGGCTTTATGGCATGGCAAGACTATATCTACCACAATCCTATGGGTAACCCTTTCCTCTTGCCACCATTTTTGTATATCCGGATCGACTCTGATACCATTTGTAGCGCCTCAAGCCCACTTGATAGACCAATTAATTTGTTAGTTCTTGTGGCCTTAAAAACTTGAGTGCAAGTTAATTGGTAGTAAGCGAACTTAAGTTATATGCTCTTCTAACTTTTCTTTCTTATTCGATATGGACTATTTTTAGGATATTACAGAAAACCTTTGAGAACTAGGTTAAGTGAAAGTCTAGTCAAAAAGTGAGGGCGAAATGGAATCTAGGCTTTTTTTATCAATTCACTTTACTAATTATAGTTATTTTTTACTTGAAATAAACTTAATAAATATAATTAATTGATATGGGTTACACTTGGCTGCATGCTTAGGTCCATACAGATTATGGATTCCAAAGGTGAAAAAGATGAAAAAGGTGGGATGGTTTCAAGATTCATGTAGATCTAAGGATAAAACTTGGTTATACTCAAGTGTAGTCAAGTCCAGTTCAATTAATAAACTATTTTATGAGAACTATGTTTACTAGAAAAGGAAACATATTAACAAGTTACAACTAAAGTTCTTGACTTTAATTATCAAGCCAAATGGAAGCTATCAGTTGTTATCCATCAAACATCCTTTTACCTAGGGCATCATGCAACTCAACTTTTGACACATAAAAAACTCAGGAGTCACCAAAATCTATTATGTGCAATTTACAATCATGCACCATTGGTGGCAAATTGGAGAATTTGCCACTGCCATTTTACCCTGAGGAGTATCCAAACTCCATTCTACTATAGGCATTTTAGAGCTCTAGCTACAATGATATCCCAATCAATCTATCATGCTTATCTATACTAAAGTATCAAGCGATCAACATCCCTAATCATGCCTAAACTTAAGCAGTAGCACCATTTATTCGGATTTTGCAAGATTAAGTAAATTTACATTGTAAGGTTTTTACGAACGTACATGTGAATTATAAAATACCAAATAATAACTATAATTTATTATTTTTCTTTTCTTACTCCTTCAACAAGTGGTGTTCTTAGCAGAAAGAAACTAAACCCCGTTAAGGAGAGAAGAGGAGTGCATAAGCTATTATAACAACATCCTAATAGGCCCTTCTATCATACGCGATTATTGAGTTTTAACTCTGCACAAACCATCTACCTACATCACTAAATAAGAGGTGTGCATAAGCCCTAACAATATTGATTACATATAAATAGTGGCCCATCATACATATATCATTGGACCAAATTTGTTTAGCTTGTTTTCTAAATCTAAAATCATCAACAATTAGCTCATACATAGTAAACTTCTAATATAAATTTCACATTCGAGATCTATCAAATGACAAAACAAGTGAGAAATGCATAACTTTTGCTTTTGTGTGTCCATCCTAATGTTGTGGACTCAAGTTTGGCTCGTTTATTAAATTAATTTTTGTAGATTCAAAATTGAAAGAGGAGTTTAATGTGAATGGCTTAAATGCTTTTTTTTGTTTTGCTACCCCTAGAATATCTCTCTAGTGTACATAAAAAAGTAAGAATTGACTTTGGAAGAAGATTTAGTTGAAAACAACAAGAAAAAAAAAAAAAAAGTGACTAGCAGAAGAAAAAGTTAT
Organism: Metroxylon sagu; assembly: GCA_017589505.3. Taxonomy (NCBI): domain Eukaryota; kingdom Viridiplantae; phylum Streptophyta; class Magnoliopsida; order Arecales; family Arecaceae; genus Metroxylon; species Metroxylon sagu. The sequence continues at coordinate 206,358 of JACVBY030000499.1, read as the reverse complement.
TAGACAGTTGAAAATAAAAGAAACAAGCTGATTAGTAGAAGGCATAAGTCATTAATTAAATAGAAGTTCCTTCTCTATTTAAAGAGAGATTGCATTATCAGTTTTGAAAGCATCAAATCCAGCTACTTGGATTAATCCATTATAATCTCAAAGGATTTTTCTCCTCAAGATTTCCCATCCATCATTATTTTTGATGCTTTTCTAATTTCTTGTTATTAAAAAGAAAAATTACAGTAACATCCTGTCAACTTTAGTTGAAAAATACTTGAATCCTAAAATTTTAATTTTTTTAATTAATTTCTTAAAATTATTTTTTTATATCAATTTGATCTAATCATCTTTCTTCATCAAAAAGCATTATATATTATAGTTATCACATAGCCTTGAAATAGTAATTAATAGACATAATATTTACAAAATATCCTTGAGAAAAAAAAAAAGTATTAGCAACTTTTTTAATACATATATTTCTCCACCAGAGAAATTCTTTGTGCATCGCATGCGGTGCAAGAAATCCCCGCTGGCCTGCACCGCACACTCTCATTCGTCCACGTGGTGGCAACGTGGCAGGGCACCACATGCCAGGGACGGAACGTTAACTTTTTCAAATGGATTTTTGACTTTTGTGCCGCGCCGAACCAGTTGTCTCTTCAAATAAGGGAAAAGTCGATTATGCCCTCTTCTCTTCGAGTGAAAGTTGCCACAGTTTGTATTTCTACTGCAAATGCCAAAAAAAAGCTAGGTATTTTTTGTTGACGCTGAAGAGTTTGGCTAGTAGTGATTTCTTATTTCCAATGGAACATAAGGGTTTCGTGTTCAGACGCAGACGAAGAACTCGACGGCAACGCAAGGTGGAAATCCAGTTGCCAGAAGCTTTAACAGCAATAGTTGTTTACACGACACCCGTTCAAAATCTGAAAGAGAAGATATATATCTTTATCTCGATATAAAATAAAAATTGAGAGTTTTAATCCTTCGTGCCAGGACTTTTCAACTATGCATTGGCTAAAATATATCACCCAGAGTATAATAATACATCCAGGAGATGAAAAATTTCTGAACATATGATGTTTCAGCTTATAACACCCCTTTACAAAATTTATGACACCCTAATTCAAAATTTATAACACCCTAGCATTAAACCATAAACTACATATTTTGATCCTCCATACCAAGAGTTCTTCACTGTCAATTGTCTAAATATGATATCCACAGTCTAATAATATGGTTCTGAAATAGCTTGAACTGAAAATATGATATATATATTTTTATCTCGGTATAAAATAAAACTTGAAGGTTTTAATCCTCCGTGCCAGGACTTTTCAACCATTCATTGGCTAAAATATGACACCCACAGTATGATAATACATCCAGAAGATAAAAAATTTCTGAACATATGATGTTTTAACTTATGACACCCTAGTTAAAAATTTATGACACCCTAGTTCAAAAATTATGACACCATAGCTTAAAACCATAAACTAGATGTTTTGATATAAGATAGCAGGAGTTCTTCACTATCAATTATCTAAATATGATATCCACAGTCTAATAATAAGGTTCTGAGATAGGTTGAACTAAAAATATGAGATATATATCAAAATTTTCAACTATGCATTGCCTAGAATATGTCACCTAGAGTATGATAGTACATCCAGAAGATAAAAAATTTCTGAACATATGATGTTTCAGCTTATGACATCCCTTTACAAAATTTATGACACCTTAGTTCAAAAATTATGACACCCTAGCATAAAGCCGAAAAACTAAATATTTTGATACTCTTATTAGGACTCCCCATCATTTGTTCAGCCAAAATATAACTTTCAGGATATAATAATATGATACATTGATAACTTAACCTCAAAATATGAAAATTAGACTTATGACACCCTAGTTCAAAAATTATGACATCCATTCACAAAAATTATGGCACCTAGGCATAAAACAGAAAATTAGACTTATGACACCCGAAAATATGTTTTCATTGAAGAAAGCTAACACTTCTGATATTCAGAATGTTACTGACCCTAGTAATTTATAATATTCTAAGGTATTATATGGTTTATTACTGCATTAAATTCATCTAACTAGCAAAACAGTTGATATAATAAACGATCTATGAAAAAAATTATAAACAATATTTTATAAAGGATTTTTTACTTCCTGTTGGGGATGACATTATGATCCAGAGCACTTTTCAAAGCGAGGAAGAATTTTATATCAACATCTGAAAACTGATTTCTTATTTCCCACTATTAGAGCACTTTTCAAAGCAAGGAAGAATCTTGCTTCAACCTCGGATTGAAGGATTATAATCCGACTTCTAGAGCGGTATTAAGAGCACGGAAGAATCTTGCTTCAGAGCAATATTCAGAGGAACGAGGAATTTCGCCAGAAGTTGCTGAAGAATGAGAGAAACCCAAGTATCAGGAGAGAAAAGCATGGTGAAGGAAAAGAGCAAGTTAATCCATTCATAAATTTTAAAAAATACTGATCATATATTAATGCAGGTCATGCTCAACAGATTCCTGTCATTTAACGTTCCATTCCTCTTCAGAGATGCCGCTCTTCGTTTAAGATCTCTGTCACTTAACACCTTATTTCTTTTTAAAAATACCACTCTATGTGAATAAATGAAAGCATGCGATGCAGATCAGCAAAAAATTTTTTTCATCGCATGCTATGCACAAAGAATTTCGCTTCCCCACCGTTGGGTCGTGGATAGAAAGATTAGATGCATGCCTCCCATTCCGATTGTAAAGAAGAAAAAAGTCATGCAGGCATGCGTCTGCGTTCGGACGGTACACAAGCGAGACAGGTTGTTTTCAATGACGTGGAAAGGCATGAAACCTGGTTGGGTGGTGGCTGGGGACGGTGGACCATAAATTTAAAAAAAGGTTTTGATTCTTTATCATTTGACGGCAAATTCCCCGTATCTAACAGTCCATATATATAAATATATATATATATATTATATATAGCTCCCTCGTATCTGCCGTCCAGACATGAGGCTCATGGCCCTAGTTGGCCGCAAGATAACTCTATTTTTTTTTTTTTTGCAAGAAAATGCATATGTTTAATTTTAATATTCGAGAAGTGACGATCGTTTTCCTCCTCTCTCTCAACCTGCCCATTACCTCCTCTCAAGTCGACATGGTGCTGATGACCGAGATCGATGCCTTCCGCCATGGATTTTGGTTTCAGGGCTCCGCCCCCTTTCCCCTTACAAACACCCTGCAACCCACCCAAAATTGAACGAACAAATAAAAATTAAGAGTAAAAGAGTGGAGAAACAAATCTAACATTAAGAGAAGACCTTGTTTATTCGTCAAAGCCAGGCGAGGGATCAACGCCTGCATACAACCCCAGCATATTTATACATGAAACAAGGACCTAGGTGCATAACTTTTAGCTTTGCTGGCCTCCAGCTACCTCACACGCCACCAACGTTGCCGCCGCTGCCCGAGCCGGGTAAATATATTTCGTCGATGTTGCCGCCGCTGCTCGTCGCACCAGGTTCGTAGATGGCTCCAACATTGCCGCGAAGGCTCCCGCCGGATCTGTGGTCGCCGGTGACGTTGCTGCCCCCTCCCGCATCGCCGCCGCCCTCTCCCCTTGCAGGTACGTCGATGCCGCGACGCCTGCTGCCCCCTTCCGCATCACCGCCGCCCTCCCCCGTTACAGGTACATCGATGCCGCCACCGCTGCCGCCCCCTCCCGCAGGGGGTTCCCCTCTCGTTATAGGTATGTCGGTGCCACCTCCGCGGCTGCTCCCTTCCGTACCGGGTTCCCCTTCCGTTATAGGTATGTCGATGCCTCCTCCGCGGCTGCCCCCTTCCGTGCCGGGTTCCTCTCCCGTAATAGGTATGCCCCTTTGTGTCCCGGGTTCGTCGGTGCCGCCACTTCCCGTTACAGGTACGTCGACGCCGCCAGCGCCACCGCTGCCCGCTCCTGCGCCAGGTTCGTTGCCGCCCTCTCCCACGCCGGATCCGTAGATGGCGCCAACATTGCCGCCCCCTCCGGTGCCCTCACTGAATCCATAGATGGCGCCAACGTTGCCGCCGCCGCCGCCCACACCCCATCCATGGGTGACCCCCGGGTCCAGTCCATAGATGGCACCGACGTGGCCGCCGCTGGCCGGCCCGACTCCATAGATGGCGCCGACGTGGCTGCCGCGGGCTGGGCCCAGTCCATAGGTGGCGCCGATGTTGCCACCCCCACTTGCACCAGCTCCGTAGATAGCGCCGACGTTGCCGCCGCCTCCGGCACCAGGTGCGTAGGTGGCGCCGACGTTGCTACCCCCTCTGGCACCGGAAGCGTAGATGCTGCCGACGTTGCTGCCTCCTCTGGATCCTGATCTGTAGATTCCCCCAATATTGCCGCCCCCTTCCTCGCCGGGTCCATAGAAGCCGCCAACCCTGCCGCCGCCTTCCTCTCCGGGTCCGAAGACGCCGCCAACCCTGCCGCCGCGTCCAAAGGCGCGGCCAAACCAACCGCGACCCTGGTTATCCTGCCAACAAAGCAAATCATGAAGGCGTTAGGAGCAATTGATCACACCAACACACAGCTCTGAATACCGAGGATTATAAGCTAACCATTTTTTTCCCCTTGTTCTTTGCACTTCCTCTAAGGGTAGGGGAGGTGTTGGTCGGTCAAGTTATATCCTACTGACCTGCTAGAGTAAAGGCCCATTCCTTACACTTCGTCGTCATATAAAAATAAAATAAAATATAAAAAATATAAAAATATAAAAAATATATTAAAAAAAAAATCACAGGGCAAAGTTCCTTCGCGGGTAGGGAAACTGATTGCTTTTTTCTCAGAAGAATGTAAATCGACAACCTGGCAGGTGGCTATGTGATAGCTTGTACGTGGCGTTGTGCTCGTGTGATGTTGCCAATCTTTGTAGAATTTTGTATTTCACTGATCACTGTCGACGTTTGAGTAAATAGATACTCTTGCTTACCAATAAATAAATAAGTATAAAAAATATAGGAAGGAGTTACACAGCTGAGGTGCATTAGTCAAAAATTTAGGTTTGCACTCTAGAATCGTGAGAGCGATCAAATGTTAAAAATTTTAAATTACTTCGCATTTTCAAAAATATTTTTTATTTTTTATTTTTATTTTTAAAAAATAATTTTTATTTTATGTTTTTTAATATATTTAGTGAGTAAGCATAAAAATTATTTTTATTTTCTATTTTCTTATAAATTATACCTTTTAAAATGAAGAGGTATATATATATATATATATATATATATATATATATATATATGATCATCCCATATGTTTTCAAGACTTCTAAATTTTAATTGTTACTTTTGTTTTGAATAAAAATATTGAAAAAAAATATTTTAACTTTCCCTCAACAACATGTCTTCTTAAGAACCTTTTATTTTCTATGAGAATAGAAAATAAAATTATTTTCAAAAACCAAACATACTTTTAAGTTTATTTGTTGAGAGTTATTATTTTTTTTATTTTAAATCTTTCTCATCATCCTATTCATGTCTTCTCTTGGGGGAATAAAGATAAAAGATTTTAATTTGGTGCACAAGAGTTCTAATATTTTTATTTAAATAAAAGGGATAGTAACAGAATTTTTAAAATCCAAGTGTAGTTGGTTCAGAAGAATTGAGTCATTAATTTTCATTTAATATACAAAATAAATGTCAAAATTTATATCAATGTAATAAATTAATATTGCAAAAATATGTAAGAGACAATCCAACTAAGATAATAATTTAAATAAAATAAATAATAGATGAAGAGTGGTAACTCAAACTCAAAAACCAGGACGTACACGATATGATGATGATCTAGATATCTTAATGATCTAAATAATAATTATTTTCTTGGTAGATGCACATAATTATTTTAAAAATCATGAAATTTAGAATTTTGTATATTTTTATTTTCTTAATAAAATTGGATAGTTTTTTCCTCCCTTTCTATTGAAAAAGATTGAGACATTGTCATGGATTAAAAGGTTGGATTATATATACAAAGAGAACTTGATTTTATATATAGAGAGAATTTAAACTTGTAATTAGAATAAGTAAACAACAATAAAACATAAATTATATGAAGGAGAAAAGTCTACACCAAGGGACAGTCTCCTCAGAATTCTAAGAGCACTACCTCAGTGTTAACTTAAGAAAAAAAAATTAAAGAATTAATTGAAGAAAGAGAAAAATCACCTATAATAGATCTAATAAATAGTGGCGAATTCTCAACCTTAAAACATCGTTGGAATGAAATCTAATCAGAAGATAAAAAGAAAAAAGAAGAAATAGATGAAAGATTGTGGGTAGAAATAACAAGAGGAATGATTAAGAAATCTAAGTTCAGTAAAGTTTTTTATTAAGAAATTAAAAAATTGAGGAGCCAATTTAATAAAGCTGTTAAATTCTCTACAAAAGACCTAAAAGATGTCAGCTTTGAGTGGAAGCTTACATTGATCGGGAGAACCCTAGGAAAAAGATTGGGCCTTGAATATTTAAGTACTAAAGGAAAGATGGAATTCTAGAGGTGGCCTAAATATCTTCCTTATTAGAGTATATTACTATGTCTTTCGATTACAATCAGAAGAAGATTTGACAAAGGTTTCAACAAAGGGACCTTGGTAAGTAGGGTGCAAATCCTTATCTTAAATCATGGAGACCCAACTTTAAAGCTTCCAAAGATTCTATTAATAAAATAGCAATATGGATCTAAATGGAGAAACCATGTATAACAAGGAAGCCATTATGATTGGCAAATGTTCACTTATAAAGGCATTCCAATGTATTGCTATGCATGTGAAACAATAAGTCATGGAGTCTTGAAATGCGCTTATGAAAGATCAAATCAAAGGATTACTGAACTTGTGCAACAAATGCAAACCATCCCAAATAGTACTTATGTAGAAGGGGATAATTCTAGCATTCAAAGTCCAAAGGAAATCCAAAGGAAAAAGGAGAATGACTATAGGGACCCAGGCTGGCTTCCAGCAAATCTAGAAGAAGGCCTTTGGCTATCTAAAAGAAAGGAGGAAATCAAACTGAATCAGGTCAAGGGAGTCATGGAGAATTGCACAGACTTGAGCGAGCTGTGAACTTAGAGTCCATAGAAAATCAATCTAGGTAGATTCTGTAACTAGAAGATTCAGTGCTATAAGAGGAAAAGGTGCTATTCAAGGTTGCTACGATGGAAGATAGTTATCAAACAAGGCTAGTTCAAAGATTGATCCATGTATCATCTTCCAGGCATCAAAGATAGGATCTTGATTCTGTTTAAGAACATGAGGCAGAATCAAAGGGATTAGGAGAAATTAAGATCAATGCTTATGGATAATTCATTATTGAATAGAAAAGAATTGGCTAATATTTTAAACTTACCAATTATGGCACCCTTTTCCCGTTAAAAGTACAATAAAATTGAAAATCAAATTCGAAATCTTTGTGCCAATTTCAATCAAATAGCCCAAAATGAAATAAGAAACTAATCATGAAGAAATGAACCTAGGCCTCAATTTTTGATGCTAGCTCGGGCGGATGCAACTTGAGATTAAGATCCAGGCTGGAACTATTGAACTAGAAAACTAATTTCTGAAAACTAAAGAGATTAAGCTTAAAATAAAAGCCTAGATCCAGTGGGTTGTTGTTGGCTCAGCCTAAATTTTTAATCCTAGTTAGGTTTGAATTTGATTCGAATCTAATTCTAAAATTTTAAAATATAATGAATCTTTTAAATTTTATATCAAATTTTCTATTAACCATGTGAAAATAGCTTTTATATTTAAATAAATTTTTTGATGTTAGATATAATTATTTTAAATATTACTTTTTTTTTATAATCACTTAAAAACTGAAAGTTATCCTATTGGCTTAGTTTTTGACCCAAAATGTTTAATGTCCGTTCGTTCAATTAGATTTAGGGCTCTAGCTTGGATCGAATTTGAACCTAATTTTTTTAAAAAAATTTTAGATCTCAGCTTAATCTAAGATTTTTTTAAAAAAAAACATAAGTTGGATTTAGGTTAGGGGGTGGCCCAGCCGGCCCAACCCACTTCCATTCCAACCATTCGCTTGTCAAATATGTTGATGGCTAAGGATTAATGTTGTATATGCAAGGATAGGTGATGTTACCTTGACGTTGGTTACTCTTGCTGTCACATAAAACCATTGGACTGAGCAATTACACAGATTTCTCTCCTCATCCCGGGGATCCAAAACTAGCATTTAAAAAGCTTCAGGGACCTGACACTGGCATTTGAATAGTTTTAGGCATTATTTAGTTCAAGATCTCCTTTTCGGAGGTAAGTCTATGGAAAGGAGAGAGGCTTCCAGTGAGTTGTGGTGACTCAGCTTTCACATGAGAGATGAGGAGCTGGAAAGACGAAAGGGCTGAGGTAGAGCTAAAGTGGGAGCAAAAGTTGGAGCCGAGAGGAAGTACTTTGTTCTTGCTCTATTTCCTGAACCAGGGTCTAAAGTGCATCAGGCAAAAGCAGGCACCGAAAGAGATAAAGTGGAACTGAAAGGATTGCCTTGGTCCTTAATCTTATTAAACTGCGATTCAAAGCCTGGAAACAGGGACCAGACAAGCCCTGGAAGCAACTTAATAGGACACGGGGGCAGAAACACGACGCCAACTCGGGAAATTTGTGGGCTGCTGGTTACTTATTAAAGTAACTTTTTGCAATACTTGATGAATAAAATATAATTTTTATCTTTCTCTAGTTTCTCTCGTCTATCTTAAAGCGAGAGCAGAGGATGATGGCCATGAGGAACAACGGCACCAAATCAAGTGAGGAATTTTTTTTCGTGAGTGGAGCCCTCAAGCATAAATAAGAGAAGAAGTCGATGCCGACGGATTAACTTCCAACTGTGTTTACAGCGCAACCAAGGGCCAAGGGGAAAGGGGAGGGCGGGATCGCCACTCATAAGCTTTTATACTTTGCCATACGTATAACCTGTTATGATGAGCAGCTTTGGATGATTTCCCTGTATGAACTGGTATTTTAAATAAATCAAAATTATTTTGTGTCCAATAGTCTAGAAATTCTATTTGAAATGGGCCTCTTATTTTTGGAGTAGAACACCTCTATTCCCCTGTTACCCTGCCTCGCCGTTGCAATTGGAAAGAAAAGGCGACATGTTAAAAGCGTCAGGCTAAGAATAAGGAGGATTTTTGCTTGGGTTTTGCGATTTACATGGTATTTTATCTATCTTCTAGACATTGCATCAAAACTCTAGAAAGCATATAAAAGAATGCCGAATGTTCGTGGCCAGCAATGGTGGGAAATTTATTTAAACAGCATTTGAAAGAAAGCCCGATAGAAAGGGGAAAAAAAAATGAGGGGAAAAGGGGGATTTTCTTTGCAGGGGCCGGCAATGGCCGCTCCATTCCTCATTTTTCAAAATGTGCTAGTCAACCAGCCGCTAATGTGGCTTTTTGACTCAATCTTGCGTGCTCATCAACTCGTTCTGTGCAGCACCTCTCCCTCCCTACAAAGTCACTTCCATTTTCCCTCCCCTCGGTGCAACACTTTTAAGTGACCTTTTGGAGTGGTCTTGCTTGCGTTGCTGTAGATTAGAAACAAAAGAAAAAGGATTGCTAAGTTTGTGGAGCAACAAATTTCATGTAAACTAAAGAAAAATATGTTAGAATTTTTAGTAAATAGTCAGACCAAAATATGCTAAATAGTGGGATTAAAGGCATGCCACATTAATTTCTACAAAATGATAATAATTAAAATGGCATAGAAAAAAAAAGTAGGAAAGTTAGGTGTATGAGGCGTGTAGTAAGTACGGTTGCCTTTAGAACCGTATATGACCTTTGCGTAAGCTATCTTACCTTAGTAGTTTTCAAGGTATAATTTAAGATTTTTTTTCTAAACTTCTCTGATAGTATGAATAAAAGAAGCTAAAATAAAGACTACACTCTTCAATGCCCGCAGACCAAAATAGAGAAAGAGAAGTGAAGAAAATGGAAGGAAATATAATGGAAAAATAATAGAAAGTGATTTTTGCTTTTGAGATGTTCAGCCCTATTTCTCTCTCTCTCTCTCTCTCTCTCTCTCTCTCTATATATATATATATATATATATATATTATATAATATATATATATTATAGAGGATGGAAAAATCGATACACATCCATTTTCTCAAGTCTAATATTGCAAGGCACAACCAACGCCTCACAGTATGAACACGTTTTTCCATATAGAAAATGTATGAAAAAAGAGGAGGCATAGCAACACACGGTTAGAACCGCATGCTGCAAAGGAAAAGGGCATATGGTTTTTAAGTTTTAAACTTATATTTTAATGGTAACAATCCCCCATAAAAATTTAAAACTTAAATAAAAAGAAAACATTAAATCTTGAATAAATAATGCGAGCAAGCAATTGTGTATCATGTTAGGTATTGCGCATTAAACCATGTCTTTTCACCATTCTTTTACAATCTTAGTCTTTTAAGTGGGCTAGTGTTATTATGGCTATGCACTGATTTGATTCTCATGAGAGTTGCTAGGGATTCACCTTATTCTCATAGTCATGGTCTTATGATTATTATCACTTAGATGAGCTTTTCAAAGATTCCAGAGATGGAACATACATCACAAAAAGTACTATCTTGGACCCATTAAGAGATATGCTCAACCTAACCGTCATGAAACACATCATCATAAGGATGTATAAGAGTTACAACTTTGAAATTTGTACTCCTCACAATATCATATTAGTACTTTATTAGTATCTTTAAACCTTCTTTGTGGTAGCCCAATTATGAAGGTAAGGATCTATATTAGTGACTATTTTATAGGCTTTAGTCCAATTCCTCTCAATGATTCAATCATAATGGCCTTTGAAAGGCCTTTACTTAATTAATTAGCTAAATTCTTTTCTAATCTCACAAAATTTAATGAAATTATTTTACCATTTATGCTCTTAACAGATTTATATCTCATTAATATATGACAATCCATTTTTTATTTAAATTCTCTTGTTTAAGCAGTTCAATCATAATTCTAAAATCACAACAAATAGAAATAGAAGGCAATGGTGTAGAAGTGAAAGATAATTTGAATAATAAATCTCTAAGCCATCTAGCTTCTATACATGTAATGTCAAGTGCAATCAATATTCGAATTATACAATAGTATGAGCTGTCACAATTTGTTTATAAGAACTCCAACAAATGGTAGGACCATCCAAAAAAAACCATAATCAGAGGAGATTTTATGAAGGCCCAAGGACAACCCAAGAGTGGGAAGGGATGAATTGAGTTTTTAAAAATTGAACCTTATCTACATCCACTCCCCAAGTCTCTTGCTTGAAAATTCTACTATCTGATATTCTTCTTCAAGTAAAGACCATACTCTTTACACCCTCCTCTTGTCCAAATTAAGAAGCAACCCTCACAAGTTTTTACAAAGCTTCAAACACTCTTTTCCTAAAGAGAATACACAAAATACACCCCAATGAATATGGATTTGTCAATGAAGAACTAAACATGGGATTAGAAAGAGAGTGCACTAAAGGCTCAAAACAGTATTTCTTAGACTGCTTTTGGGATGTTGGATGGGATTGGAATGGATTAGATTTTCAATTCAATCCAGAGTTTGGGAGAGAAAGAGAGGGAGTTGTATATCATGGGCCCCACTAAAATATTGGTTTGGCATGCCTAAAAAGGTTGGATTGCCAAACCCAAGGGGGAGGGCTTAGGATTGGAAAATTGGTGGGATTGGATTGCTAATCCAATTTCACCTCAATCCAGAATGGGTACCAAATGTACCCTGAGCATTTTTTCAATGTAATCCAACCCAATTTTCACAATTAGACCGGTTAAACCCTATCCATTTGATAGGCAAAGGAAAATATAGCTGTTAGGGCTAAAAAATAGCTCCAATGATTATCTAAAAATATGATAATTGGGGCTGTTAGAGTCCAACACACCCTAGCTTACAGTAGTTGACTACTTGGCCTTTCAAAGAGATGCCTTTCAGGTAGTTCCTTGGTATGGTCTAATCCGACCGACCATTCTTAGGTCTAATCGACTACACATTCTTGATTAGATTTTTATGATTATTTTTTATTATTTTTGATCCAAAACCTAGTCTAAATCATTTTTAATGGATTTTGAGTCCTATGCATTTACTTTTCTACTAAGTTTTATAAGAGATCCTTAGAAAAAAATAAAATTATATTTAAACCTTTTCTTTTGGACTTTAATATGTTAGATGTTCTTTGAATTTGTCAATCATCCTTCTTTGACTTCTAAACTTAAGTGAAATTTGAGCTTTTATCGAATCAAGTGTGTCTTAGATGTAATTTCATCATTTTAAATCGAATGAACTTGTACACCTATCTTAGTTATCACAAACTCAAGTATACCATTAGTCTCTTAATTAATGCCTTATTATCATTAAAGCATATATTATTGAACTCTAAGCTTGAATATTTTATATTATAAGAATTTGTAACCCAATTGGCATCACTCTACCCTTCAATTACATGAGAGAATCTAGTGTAAACTAGAGAAAGATCGGATGCATTTTTAAGATATCTAAAGATCCTAGCTAAGGCAACCCAATGTTTATCACTATGATTACTATTGTATGTACTCAATTGCCGACATATAGGATATATCAGGGCAAGCATGATTCATCACATATCTTAATGATCCGATTTATTGGGCATATTCATATTGCCTCATAGGTTCACCTTAGTTTTTACCAAGCATACATTTGGATCACATGGGATAATGATAGGCTTAAGATCAAAATATTTAAATTTATTAATCATCTTTTCAATGAATAAGAAAGGCTTAAAGCAATAAAATTTTGGTTCCTAATTAGTTTCATGCTAAGAATGGCTTCAACATAACCTAAATTCTTTATATAAAAAATACTAGAAATATATTTCCTAGCACCTTCAATTAAATCAATAGAAGTTCCAAAAATTAAATATCACCAACGTAAAGACAAAGTTTGATAAAACTATTTTTATATTTCTTGAAAATAGATGTATTATCAAATTTATTAGGTTGAAAGCCAAAGGATAAAATGACTTTATCAAATTCTAAATGCCATTGTTTAGGAACCTACTTTAAACCATAAAGGGATTTTATTAATTTGTAAAACTTATTTTCTTGACTTTTTACTGTAAAACCTTCAAGTTATTCAATGTAAATTTCTTCTTCTAAATCATCATTTAAAAAAGCCATTTTCATATCCATTTGGTAGATTATTAATTTATAAATGAAAGGCAAAGCTATAAGAGTTCTTATAGTAGTAAAACTACTAACAGGTGTATAAATATTTAAAATAATCATTTTTTCTTTCAAAAAAAACTTTTTATTATTAATCTAACTTGATATCTATTAATAGTACTATTAAGTCTAAATTTCTTTTTGAAAATCTATTTACAACCTATAGCTTTGTTTCCTAAAGATAAATCAGTTAAAATTTAAGTTATATTTTAGAAATTATTTTTAGCTTTATTATTAATAGCTTTCTTCCAAAATAGAGCCTCATTAGAAGATCCTCGGCATAATTAAAAAGATTACCTTCAATAAGAAAGGTAAAAATCATCTCCAAAATCCTTTTGAAGTCTCGATCTTTTACTTCATCATAATTTAAGTTTTGGATCAAGCATAGAAGGAGTAGAAGAGGAAGGAGGAAGAGAAATGCTAGGTTGAGAGAAAATCGTATTTTTGAAAGGAAAGATATTTTTGAAATAGCTAGCATCTCTAACTTCAATTATTATATTATTAGAAATTTTACTTATTTTAGAGTTGATTACTAAGAATATGCAAGCATTAGAAACTAACTAGAGCATAATCTATGAAGACAACATCCATAGTTTTTTGTCCAATTTTCTTACTTTTGGGTTCTGGAATACAAACCTTGGTTAGGTACCCCCATACTTTCAAAAAGTTTAGTTCTGAGGAGGCCTATCTTTCTAAAGCTCATAAAGAGTTTTATCACTATCCTTAAAGAGAATATGGTTAAGGAAGAAGAAAATAGATAAGAAGTCTTTTCCCTATAGGTTCTCAAGTAAACCAAAGTTAATAAGAATAGCCCATGAGAGTTCAATTTTTTCACTCCATAATGACAGATTGTAGTGAATAGAAAGTAGTAACCTCATATACAATATCATGCTTCTCACAAAATAGGGTCATAATAGTTAAAGTGTATTCACTACCTTGATCAAATCTCAAGATCTTAATTTTCTTTTCTTATTGGTTTTCTCCTTTGATTTTATATATCTCAAACCTATCTAGGACTTTATCCTTAGTTTAAGGAGACAATAACAATAGAAATGGGACAAATATCAATGAAAGTAATAAAATAGTGATTGCCACCTCTAGTTAGAGTTCTATTGGAATCACAAATATCATTATGTATTAGCTTGAGTACTATAGAATTCTTTCTAATCCTCTTAAAAGGTTTTTTAGTAAATTTAGATTCAGTATGCACTTCACACTTAAATTTTATATTAATATTAAATTTTAGAATCAAATTTAAATTCATCACATGTCTAATTCTATTAAAATATATGTGTCCAAGTCTTTCATGCCACACATGATAATCATAAACATTCATGACCCTAGATGAAGAAACAAAAGAAGCAATTTTATTGCATTTATCTTTTGGAGAAAGTTTATTTAATTTGAAGGTGTCATTTTACGTATAAAAAGATTTCCTCTAGTAATTATAAATTTATTAGACTCAAGGGTCATTTTGTAGCCTCATTGAATTAGGAGAGGCTCACTAACTAAATTCTTACAAACTTTAGGGACATAGGACACATCATAAAGAGTTAGGACTTTGCTAAAAGTCATTTTTAGATCCATACATCTTCAATCTAATACTTATGCTGATGTATCATTCCCAAGAATCACGCCTTCTTCACTCGAGTCCTAAAAGGTAATAAAACAAAGCAATCAAAATATAGATGAACATTGGCTCTTGAATCTAACTACCAGTTAAGACTAGTAAAGGTGATCAAGCTTAAAGAGTGTTTAGAGCTATACATAAAGGATGGGTCTTCTACCTCCAACACATGAGCCTGAGGCATAGATGTTCCTTTTCCTTCCCTCTAAGATTCAGTCTTAACAATTTTTTACAATATGGTTGGTCTTCCTCAGAAATAAAGTAGAACTTGTTTTGGACCCTTGACCTTGGTTAGACTTAGGCTTGGAGGTTTTGAAGTTTTTAGGCTTTGGTTTCGCATGGTTGTAGCCAGGGCTGGATTGGTATTGGGATTTAGAATTATTTTGGATAAGATTGACTCTAGCCTATCCTTTGATTTGTAGGTTCGTGGATTTATGTCAATCCTTTATCCTAATAGAGTTCAAGACTTGGGCAAAGGACATTTCTCCTTACTTATGGATCATGCTTTTGGCAAACCCAATCCAAGAAAGAGGGAGTTTATCTAAAAGATAAGAGACGTTAAATTCTTTTGAGAACTTGGTATCAGTAGTCTAAACCTTCCTAAGAATTTTTTGGAATTAGTAGAGTTGATCATTAATGGGTTTGCCATCTGCTATGGTATACATAAGGAAGGTAGAGGCATTGAAGCTTTTAATGCCAGCATCATTAAGCCCATACTCAAAATCTAAGGTCTCTTAAAGATGCTTAATACTCTTTATTTCATAATAAATATCATATAGACAATTAGAGATGCACTAAGAATAATATTTTTGTACTAGTAATTGAGATCCTCAAAGGTCTTGCAAATAGGATGTCCATTGGCTAAGTTATAAGGTGTAGATGGTCTAGGAGATTGGTCTTGAGGAGAGGATATCTCTTTAATTGAGCTAGATTCTTGGATAGTAGATCAAAAAATTAAAGTAGTGTATCAAAATTGCATCTAACTTTGTCACCTTCTAAAACTAATTCTATCAAATTTATCATATTAAGATCAAAAGGCAACATTCTTATGAGTCACAGTTCCTAGAGAAGCTAAAGAATCAACGGTGTAAATGTAAATCATACCAAGAGTACAATAAATAATAATTACACCTTTAGTTTGTGCACACAATATTTTTAAATTTAATTTAAAAATACAGATAGTAGGATTTCAAATTGTCAATATTTCAACTAGCATGCAATCAGGTTCAATAATTATATTAAGCATGCAAGATTTTTTTCTTTAATGTAGCAAGTAAGATAGCGATCAAAAACAAAAATATGGATTTGAATTGTTGATTATATAGATTTATGATTTAGTATGAAAAATTATGATTTAAGCTATTTTTTTTAATTTAATTGTTTAGCATACAAAAATCTTGCTCCATAGTACTAAGATTGCTAGTAAATAGTCAGATTACAATATGTTATATAGTGGGATTAAAGGCAAGTAACATTAATTTCTATAAAATAATAATAATTAAAATAGCATAAAAATAGAAGGGAAGTTAGGCTTAAGAGGCACTGCGTGATGGAGAGAAAGGGTAGGTGGGTTTTTAAGTTTTAAACTCTTTTTTTTTTAATGGTAACAAGAATGTTCTCATTATACGAACTAGCATTATTATTCTTTAATTAAAACTTGGATTAAATGAATATCAGATTAATATAGTAATTTATGTACATGATTAGTGATCGTCATTTATATTATTGAGCTATTTGATGCATCTTACAGTAGTATGGGTTCATATTAAGTATGGATTGTATAAATGCATTGCCTTTAATAGGTATGGTCTACATTAAGTTGATTATCACAAGAAGAGATCATTGTCTTTATTTTATATGTATTATGATTAATCCATTGAACCATAACACTTTTGGTTGCCTATAAAAAAAAAGAAATTTTTTTTTTCTCCTACCATATACACAAAATCTTAATCAGATCCTCAAACAAAAAGGAACTATGGATAGATATGATTTATTTTATGTTGTATATGCACATGTACTCATAATATTGGGATCAAAATTTATGTTTTGAATTTATAAAATTTGGATCTTCTATCAAAATGATTATCAATTTATCATGCTAATAAATTTAAATACTTTGCACTAGAATCGAAGCAACTTTGCTAATAAAATTATTTAGCACCAACAATGAATAGATATTTCTTTTTTTTCCCTAGGGATCCATCCAAATACAAATACACAAGCTTATATGCTTATGGATGTACCATCCAAGATTCAAATCTATAACATTGAATTCTTTGACAAATAGATGCAATCATTAAATTTATGAATAAGTGAAATTTAATTAGGAAAAAATGTTCTAATATACTTTTTCAATAAAGGCATTGATATTATTTCCTATGTACTAATAACATTTTTTATTGGTACCAACCATCATTTGCTAACTTGCCTCCTATTAGGATATTTTATTTTCAATTTTCTTTTCACCTAAGAATAGATATGCCATGCCATACATATGTTTTTCCACAACCTAAAAAAAAAATGTTACATGTGAGGATAAATAAAGTTGATTTATTACCAAGGACACAAAGACAGCCAGCATATGAAATAGAAGTCTTCCCCCCATCGCTACCATGGCAGACAAGGACAGCATATGAGCATCCTCCTTTCATCTCGTTAAAGATTGATTCCAAAAACAAAATTCCACAATAGGAAAAGGAAGGAAGCATCCGCCTTTCATTTCATCAAAGGTGAAAATTGAAGAATAAGGTTCCACACAAAATAATTATTTTAGAGGACGTACTTTCAGAGTGATTCAGAGCCTTGACTAAAATAAGGCGTTTGCACCGTCCTCATCTCCTCTCCAAATCACTATTGGAAATACACTTGGCTAGTAGAAAAAAATGCTGAAATTATTCATTCTGGAGAGAACGGTGGTAAGATATTGCTGAAATCTTCTAAAATTTTTTCCTCAAAAATGGAAAAACAAAGAAATTGCTTTTCTTCTTCCAACTTCACCCGGGCTCCCTGTGCGACATTTGGAATATATCACCACCTTTGCGTGATTCTCTTGCAGGATGTGAAGTCTTTTACTTCTTTTTTCATATGTTGGTTTTAGATCAGTTGCACTATTCTCTGGTTTCTTAATCACAAGCCAAGCATCTGCTCAATATGGATCTGAGAGGCCACTACCATTGAAAAAGTGGCAAAATCCATATTTTGATGGATTTATTTCAAAAAAAAAAAAAAAAACAGAAGGTTCATGAACGATTATTACTTATTCAAGATGTTCCAATTTTGCAGCTCGGTAGTGCATCAATTCCACGCTAGCAAGCCCTAGGTCATCCTATAAAAGCAGCGCTCTAAACAACAGAGAGGACAGGACCATTAGTCCATATGGCTGCCACCTTTTGTACTGATAAGTATCACTTTGTACCAAATGTATTATATTTTATCAGTATGGAATCAAGACTTGGTATTGATATGTATTGAGCACCAATATGCTAAACTGGCTCACGTATATATCAAACATAATAATAATTATTATAACAAGGAACCTGATATCAAGATAGGAAACCTGGGTTTCATCTGTTTCAAGATTCTGAGTTCTACATTTGATAAGAAAGCAATCAACCTTTGTACTATCTAGCCTCACAAATCTGCAAAAGTGTAGGATACGCTGCACCTCTAGCGAAGCTGCGTGGCTTACCCAATCCCGGATCCCTCAAGGAATGACGAAGCCTCTTAGCTTTAATTTAGTCTTGCCTGAACAGAGGCATGATTGCAGTGTAGGTGCACCACAAATAAATCTTCAGACTGACTCATGAAAGGAGGAAGATAACATTTTAAAGGCCGCACTTCACTTCGAAATGATTTTCGGCAGCTCTTTCTGCTTCAATGCAGACACCCGATGGTGGCCAAGTTGTGCTTTTATTTAATTAAACGGGAAAGTCCATCGTCGAAGGAAACTAAAGAATTATAGATCTCATCCATGCATGTAACTTGGACCTGCATCTGTCTAATATCACTACTATTGATCTGCTGTGGGAGAAAAAAATATGGCTGAGTAAATGGAAAGAGAAATAAAGGCTACCTTCCTTCGCATGCAGTTTCTTTGTCATAGGGTTCCTAATGGGCTGGATTGTGTCGAAAATTCCAAATCTTCGTAGCCCGGGCTCGTCAAAGTTGGCGCTTGAGGCGAACTCTACTGCTTGAAACGATACCAGCTCAAGCCCGCCCAATTTTCCAAGGACTTTGTCTCACGACCGGGGCTCGGTTTCTCGAACTTATTTCACTAGAGGTTGAGACCTAGGTATGGAAGGGGTTTTTTTTCTTGTCCACAATGTTTTGATCAAAACCTACAAATAATGCAGGCAATTTTATAATAAAAACTTCTTTGAAACTCTCATTATGGGCATGTTAAGGGTCTCTTTGGATTAACTATTGAAGTTGACCTCCAACAACTGATTTGGGTGGAGGGGGAGGGGGGTGTTTATCAGTCAACTGATGGGTGTAAATGATAGTTCTTAGCTTCTCAAAAGTTGATTATTGGGATCAGCTAGTTAAAATAGCTGTTGAGCTTAACAACTTTTTTTAATGGTCAAAAAAAAAAAGCTAAAAGTGTAATACTAGAGTTTGTCCTTAATGGGAATGATTGGCGAAGGGGGTTCTAAAGCCAACCCAAGTATAGCTGGAACATAACCCAACAGATACGCTTGTCAGTTCTTTGTTGCTTACAAGGTTAGATTACCATGATATTACTATGATAAAGGAGCGTATAAGCAAAGGAAAGATTGGAGAAACGAGTAACGGAACATTTCCATGGGTATTCAGATACTTCAAAACAAACCCAACCCTCTGGATAGCTGATGCAGCGAGCATAGAGGTAGGTGTAGCTCTTTTGTTGCCCAGGACCTCGTGTACCCTTAATTGAACTACGCTTACACTTGGCACGCACAATGACATATTGCCCTAGCTCTCCTGGCTGTGCTTTTGACATCGCCATCTCTGTTTGGCAAGTTGAAGTACACTGCACCACTGTACATCCAGTCATCCTTTCCACACACACAAAAAAAAAAATCAATCTTCAGATGGTTCTCCATGAAAGCACACAAGACCTGGCTTTCACCATCAGGAACTATTGGTTCGCATGCTTCACCATTGAGACCACCTCTTCCAGAGTAGCAGCAGACGCTGACCCCCATGAGGGTCGTGCACTTCCATCTAGCCAGTAGCTTTAATCTGCATTTCATGTGCGAGAACCTCTGACACTAATACTTACCTCAAGCTTTTCTAAGACATGCCAATCTAAATGAGAGTGAAGCTGCTCTGGAAGTTTGAATCTTAGGCCCCCTGTTTCGCACTGACGCTTTAGATCATCAAAAAGGCCATGAATCATGAAAGAATGAAGCTCACGGATGGCTTCTGGCTTAAAATCAATACCAATAAAGTTCTAAAACCTCTAATAACGTGGATTGCAAAATAGGAACGCTCGCTGGAGCAGAAGATTCAGGGACCAAAGCTAAGCTGGGTTGCTACAGATAGATCTTACAGGATAGTTGTGGTGCACACTCATTGAGAAGTAGTGAAAAAGATCATTTGAGCAACCGGGGTTTGGATCCCACCCTAACCAATTCTAGCTCGACTTCCTCTCCTCATATTTCTGAAAGAAAAAAAAAGACTTGCAAAAAATGAGTTAGGTGCAAACAACAGCAGTTTAGTACCTTTTTTAAGATTCCAGGTTGAATCCATATCCCATTTATCCTTTAGGCCTTGCCCAAGAATATTTATTTAGGGATTTAAAGCTTAACCAATGTTCAATTATTAATTAAATTTGGTACATGGAACAATAGTTTTTGGTTGGATTTTGTCTAGTCCAATTCAAGGTACCAAATCTTGTCTTAAGTTGCTGGAGCCCTTTTTCCCCTTCTAACAGTTTGAACAATTCCAAATGTTTCGACAATTTCAAAAATTTCACCTTGAATTTTAAATTGTTAAATGAAGAACTTAAAAAAACATAAAACATAAGAAAAGAAATCAGGAAAAAACATTGAGACGACACTTTAAAACATTGTGTTATATATATTATTTATCAGAGTAATTTTAATAATTTTAGATTGTATTGAATATTTCATATAAGTAAAAATATAAAATTTACTAGCAAGCATTTTATGGAAAAATATATTGTAGATGTTATTTATATATGAAAATTATGTTATTCTCGTAAAATATATTATATTTAGCTGAAAAATCATAGCAGCAACCAACCATGATTGCCATGTGACCTCTCAAATTACTTTTTTTCCTTATCAATTCTCTAAAAAGTTGAAAGATAATTTACTTTTGTGATGAAATTCAAAACATTATGAAATCTAACATACATTAAATATATTTTATTTTCTGTTCTTATTCCCTACTATTATCTCTCCAATCGAACAACAAAAAGCTTCTATCCCATAGAATAAATCCTATCCTTTCTATGGTATCACAAAAGTTTTTTTCCCCTTAAAATTTATTCTACAACCAAACATGGTCTGAATGGATTTGTTATTCCTATGAGTGTATTTTAATGAGTGAGAACAAAAACATGGAAATTTATAAGTAGAGAGTGATAGCTCATGAACTGTTGATGCATGGTTAACAGTCTCATCAAAGCACAACTTCTAGAGGAAGAGTGTCTTGTAGTTTCCAAATTTAGTAGTTAAATTCGTTAATGAGTTGAAAGTTTTTCAATTCCTCTAATTTTAATAAGACTTGCTTGGATGCCTCCATAATTCACCCACAGAAAAACTAAGATGGGTGGATTATGACTTTTGTTATGCATAAATTATAAGGGGATGTTTGGTTCATAGAATGTTTAAAGATTTCTAGTAATTTTTGATAGTAATATCATATTAATGCATTTGATTTGGTACATTCAGAAAAGTTGATGAATACTTAAAATTTTTTTAAGAATCAAATTGCCACAAAATATGGTAATCTAATTCTCATTAAGAGGTTAAGTAATCTTATATTGCCAGTAAATAGGAATTTTCATCTTAATTTTTTTTTTCAAAATTACCTCTCAAAATAAAACATCGTTTCTGATAAAAAGAGAGCCTATTCCCCCTTAAAAAAATAATATTAATATTAATATAATATATTATATTAAATTTTTTATTACGTATTAATATAATTATTTATATTAAAATAATTATATATTAAAAAATTTATATATAATTATATTAAATTATATTTAAATATATTATATTAATTAATTATATATATCAATTAATTATTTCAATATAATAATTATTATTATTATTATTATAGTATTTTAAACTAGTATATCAATAAAATTTAATCTTATGCAATATAATATATAATATACTATTAAATTTATCATATAATTAATAGAATTTAATAGTATTATTAAATTATTATTACTACTATAACAATATTATATTATTATTTGACATTATATTTATTTTATAATATAATAAATAGTATCTATTATGAATATAATATATATTTTATATTAGAAATATATTAATATTTTTATTAATATAATATAACTAAATGAATGGTGGTTGTGCATGGTGTTATTTATTTTTGAGGATAATAATTAGTGTTGCCGGTTCGGTTAGTCGTGCTATCGATTATTTTAAAATATTTATTTAAAACAATAATGGCCTGATAGCGGCATCCTTAAATGTTGAAACTGAAATCTCGGGTGATAATAATTTGTATAGCCGTCCAGCGAGGCCTAGCCTACATGGCCTACTAGCCCACGCCTACTTGTCCCTCCGAGAGACGGTTTTTCCGCCCGACAACATTCCATTTTGCCACTCACGGATCTCAAATCCTGTCCGCTCATCGTGTTCGCTAATTTCTCAGCTAGTTAAAAAAAATGAAATTAGCATTATTTTCATTACTAATCCTTTGTATACCTTACTATTTCTAACTATCCATGTCAAGAACAAGAATGAAGAAATACAAAAACTAAACAAAGAATTCAAGCCGTAGAAGCTAAGAGCCTCCACCATTGATCAAAACCCTAGTTGGAGCCTAATGTTTTCTACGGAAATACGTTATATAAACCAGAAACGCAATAAGAAGCATAACCCTAAACTCTCAAAACACTTTAGCATCGGATCCAAAAAGACCGAGAGATAGAGAAAAGAAGGAAAGGAGAGAAAAAGAAAGGGTGAGAGGAGTATCGGCATAACCATAAGCAGGTACAAAAGATCAACTGTATGGAGTTTTCACTATTGTCTTATATATATTATCATACCAGGAATCTATTAAAAATCGTGACTGAACAAGAGTTGGTCTTCTATACTAAAAAAAAATTGATAGTTTGCCTTGATGAATCTTTTTTATCTTTTTTGAAAGGAGATGCGATGGGATTTATGACGAAAACAATGCAATATTCATAGTAAAAAGATGATCTTTAATTCTTGATGCAATGCTGGTTGATGTCACAATAACTTAGATCAAGTTTTATTTTTTGTTTCTTATTTTCTAAATTTTTTTTTCTAATTTCATTTGCGTGCTTAAAGTAAATCAAGTGAAACTTGGTCAAGAAAAGGAAAGCAAGCTTTTCGTCATAATCTTCTGTCCAATTGGGCCAATGCAGTGTTGTGCTATCTTGAAGCTAATCTGATGGAAAAATTGTTAAGTAAAAGTTAGAGGGTGAAAGCATTGTGGATCTTGATAATGATGGAATATTGAGTAGGGATTTTAATGGTAGCAATTATGAGAGAGGAGGGTTAGGGGAGTCTCAAGATTGCTGGTGGGAAAGAATGTGATATAGAAAGTAAAGACTTGAAAATGAATCGGAAAAGATGCAAGAGGTAAAGTATTATATAACTATTATTTTTTTTCAACATGCAGGGCACAGGTATATGGCATCTATTGTATTAAAAGTATATGTTTTATCATTCTATTTTCAGGTTTTCAGCTCATTGGGTCCAGAGATTATAGTTAGTATTCATTTGCTATTATCGTTATTGTTACTCCCTTATTTAGTGTTAGCACTTGTTTTTGTTTGTCCAATTGTGCAGAATTTTCTATGCGCTTGAATTTCCTTGAGAATAGCATCATCCAATTCTTTTTTTTTTTTTTTTTTTTTTTTTTTTGCATTTTCCACAATGATGACGCAAGTAGTACAGTGGATTGGAGTGGCTTGGCAAGGGGTTTGCCTCTTGGATATCTTGATCTTTGGATGAGGCTTGAGGAGCACTGGATCAAAACAGATGTGTCAATGCAATTTGTCTACAACATTAATACGTTAGGTACTTTTCTATGGTAAGGGTCCCATTTGACATGTGGTATTAGTTTCACACATTTGAAGTCCTTGAATTTTAGATTTTTAGATGATTTTAGATTTTTAATTTTAGATTTTAAATTTTGAGCTTTAGGTTTGAAGATGATTTTGAATTTTAAATTTTAGATTTTAAATTGATTTTTAATTTTAAATTTTTGAATTTTGAATCTTGAATATTAGATTTTAAATTTTAGATGATTTTGAATTTTGAATTTTAAATTTTTAAATGATCTTCTAAATTTTAGATTTTTAGATGATTTTAAATTTTTAGTTTTCGATTTCAAGATGATTTTGAATTTTGGATTTTGGATTTTGTATTTTTAGATGATCTTTTGAGTTTTAAATTTTGAATTTTAGATTTTTAGATGATTTTGGATTTTGAATTTTAGATTTTAAATTTTGAGTTTTAGATATTAGGATGATTTTGGAATTTGAATTTTGAGTTTTAAATTTTTAGATGATTTTGGACTTTGGATTATACATTTTTAGATTGTCTTTTAAATTTTAAATTTTGAATTTTATATTTTTAGATGATTTTTGACTTTTAATTTTTGATTTTAAATTTTAAATTTTAGGTTTGAAAATGATTTTGAATTTAGATTTTAAATTTATTTTGAATTTTGAATTTTGAATCTTGAATTTTAGATTTTGAATTTTAGATGATTTTGAATTTTGAATTTTTAGATGATCTTTTGAATTTTAGATTTTTAGATGATTTTGGATTTTCAGTTTTAGATTTTAAGATGAACTTAAATTTTGGATTTTGAATTTTAAATTTTAAGATGGTTATGAATTTTGAATTTTAAATTTTAAGGTGATTTTAAATTTTGAATTTTAAATTTTAAGATGATTTTGAATTTTAAATTTTAAATTGATTTTTAATATTTAATTTTTAATTTTGAATGATTTTGAATTTTGAATTTTAGATTTTTTAATTTTAAATTTTGAATTTTAGATTTTTTGAATTTTGAATTTTGGATGATTAATTAAAAATATTTTGAGTAGCAATTTATTAAATATCTTCTTTCTAGAATTTTGATTGAGGTCAAAAGGGGTGGAGACCTTCCTTTAGCAGTGAATATGGAGAAGAGATTTGGGAGCTTGATCTTAGTTCTTCATTTTGATCAGCAGAATGTTTTGGGCCTTAAATTGATAGAAAATGGGGGCAGCAGCCAAAGGAAACGGAAACAGGCTGTTTTTAGCATTTTTAAGTCCCTCTTATGCTACTAGTAGTCTCTATGGAGGACCTTTCTAAAATAGTGTGTCATATCTTGAGCAAGCCTTTAGTTTCTAAACTATTGACCATTTAGTTTAATTTATTACAAATAAAATAAAATAATACAAAGTAGTTTCATGTTTTTTAGTTTAATTTTAGTTTTTATGTTTCTAAAACAGTGTGTCATTTCTTTATTTTTTATTTTTTTGTTATTAGCCTTTAGTTTAATTTTTTTCATGTGCTTCTTCCTCGCTTCTTATAGGTAATTCATTTTTCTGGAATTTTGTGCGATAGCTTTTCATTCTTTCTATTGTCCTTTCTTTTTTAAAGGCTGTAGCTTTTATTTAGCATTTTTAAATATTTTGTTTGACTAAGATGACAAAAATATCATCATTACTTGATATTTGAATATGTTTTCATATCTACCTTGCAAAATAGGCTTTGATGTGTTAGACATTGTCTTCAGCCGCATGGTAATCACCTCTACTGAATGTATGGGAAGATTCTCATCTTAGCAAAGTTGTTTTGTTTCAGGTTCGTAAAAAGGGTGAACGTGTTACAAGGATCACGCCAGCATCTGGTATTTTCTTTCAACATGCAAGGGCACAGGTATGTGGCACCTATTGTATTAAAAGTTTATGATTTGACCTTCTATTTTCAGGTTTTCAGCCCTTTGGATCCAGAGTTTACAGCTAATATTTGTTTGCTATTGTCATTATTATCACTTCCTTATTTAGTATTACCACTTGTTTTTGTTTGTCCAATTGTGCAGAATTTTCTTCCTTGCGCTTGAATTTTCATGAATATAGCATCATCTAATTCTTTTTTTTGTTTTTTTGTTTTTTGCATTTTCCACTATGATGAAGCAACTAGTATAGTGGATTGGAATGGCATGGCTTGGCAAGGGGTTTGCCTCTTGGATATCTTGATCTTTGGATGAGGCTTGAGCAGCACTAGATCAAAATGGATGTGTCAATGCAGTTTGTCTACAAGATTAATATATTAGGTACTTTTGCATGGTATGGGCCCCATTTGACATGTGATATTAGTTTCACTCATTGGAAGTCCTTTAAACACTTGCATTTCCCTCATAAATAGTTTTGGTCTAGATTTGCATCAATCTAGCATTCCACATGGTTGTATCGATGCTCAGGAAAACAACCATGTTGAGAGTCATGGTAATCTCCCACATGGGTGAGAAGATTATAGTGAAGGTGGTGCTAATGTGTAATGTAATAAGTTTCTTAAACTTGAGGTGCCGGAGGTCTTTGTCATGAAGGATTTCTCAAGGATGTTGTACACTTGGAGATCAGCCGTTGCGAAGGCAGATGTCGGCTTGGCTATGTAGATGGACCTCCTCCTCCTCTCCTTCTCCCTTTTTTTTTTTTTTTCCTCCAGTTTATCACATTTTGAGAGAGAGTCACGTATACTCAAATTACCTGCCTAAAGTCATGGAGAGTCACTACCTATTACTCAAACTCATAGACAAAGGGGCTTTTCTTTTGGGTTAGGCTGGATGTCAAGCTCGATTTGAAAGTAGGGTTGCATTTTGGGTTGAATCAGGCTCGAATTGGGACTATAACTCCACTTTATATCGAGCAAGAAAAGGCTCCACTTTGGATCGAGTTAGATTTAAATTAGGAACAGAGCTCCAATTTGGGTCGAGTCGGGCTTGATTTGAAAGCGGGGTTCCACCTTGGGTCGAGTCGAGCTTAATTTCAGAGTAAGGCTCCGCTTTGGCTCCGCTTCAGGTTGAGTTAGGTTCGAATTGGGAGTATGGCTCAACTTAAAATCAAGTCTCTTTGAGGTGATTTTTGTTATCATCCTAAATTATCAATAAGCCTTGGTGATGAAGGATGCATCACTTATAAAATGGATTAACTTGTGTACCAATATAGAAATTTTGTTATTTGGGTCATGATGAAAGTGTCAAATAGGGCATGCGATCTAAGTATTGAATTTAATTCAACACCCTAGTCTTCATAATTGAATTAAATTCAACATTCAATCTCGATTAGTATGCCCAATTGATACCAATTAGCTCAATTTAAAGTCTTGGCTTGATTAGTGGACCCGATTATCAATAACTAAGTCAAATTCAATCTTCAAACTTAATCGGATCGATTAGATAGAGCCAGATCTCTCAAATCGAGCTACATCAAGCAGTGATTGAGTCACATTGAGCTTGATCAAACAGTGATCAAGCTAGATGAAGCATAAATCGAGCTCAAAGGGGAGTCTCACTCCCAAATCAATCTTGATCGAGATTAAAGAGGAGTCCTACTCCCCAGATTATATCTAAATCGAGCCGGATCTCTAAGATTGAGTTAGATCAAAAGGGAGTCTTACTTTCCAAATCAAGCCTCAAGATGAGCCAGATTGAGTAGTGATCGAGTCACATCAAGCTTGATCAAGTCAGGTGGAGCCTAGATCAAGCTAAATAAAGCCTGATCGAGGTTAATTGGGAGTCATACTCCCACATTGAGATAATCAAGTTAGATCAAGCCTAGATGCAGCCCAGATTGATTAAATCATGTTCGATCAGCATCAAAAAGGGGCCATACTCCTAAATCGAGCCTAAATTGATTAGATCAAGTTAGATCAAGTCCAAATCAAATTCGATCAAGTTCAAAGGGAGTTCTATTCTCAGATCGAACCTAAGTCAGCTCAAAGGGATTCTTACTCTCTAGATCGAGCCTAGATCAAACTAGATGAAGCCTATATCGAGCGCAAGATAACTCAAAAAGAGTTCTACTCTCAAATTAAACCAAAAGAAGCCTTACTTGTATATCAAGCCTAAGTCAGCTCAAAGGAAGTCCTAATCCTAGATCAAACCAAAGGGAATACTACTCTTAAATCAACCCAAATGGAGTCTTACATTCAGATCAAGCTCGAATCAGCTTAAAGAGAGTCATATTCCTCGATTAAGACAAAGAAAATCCTACTCTTAGATCAACCTAAAGTGGAGCCCTGCTTCCAAACAAACTTGATCCAAAAGTAGTCTTGCTCCCAAATTCAAGCGCAGAATATGCAATGTTTGCTCCTAGGTTAGCTTCCAATTGTGATGCCTTGCTGGTTTCTATAAAGTTTTGCAATGATTCTTTGTTTAAATACATTCCAGATATGTTTCTTCGTTTTTTAATTCTTTTGCTTCATTTTAGTATCTTTAGGCAATGTTGTTATTATTGCATCCATGATGTGGATGACCAGGTTGAAAAAGGTCATAATAGCGATATTAACTGTGTTAATTGAAACACTCATGATGTGAATCTCATTTTAACTGGGTATAATAGCTTACCATACCCCCACTCTGTCATCTTTGGCTTTCCAACCTTGCTTCGTCACTGCTGGAATTTTGCAATTGTTATGCATATGGCTTGCTTTTAATCTATTGAATTGTCTAACTATAGCATGTTTACAGATTTGTAGATAGTTCTAAGACTAAACAACTTGTTGGAGGATCAATCAAATCTAAAAAATGGAGTAAGACAAAATCAAATCAAATGGATGATGTCATGACTAAAGAACTTGTTGATTTTGAAGATAATGGTGAAGAGATAAAAGATGCTTCATTTGATCTAATTGTGGATATGTATATTAAAGAATCAAGTTGAGACTTATACATAAGCTATCCAAAATATGGATATTTTTTATAAAGATTCATTAGGCTATGAGGTTGAAAAGTCTACTAATTTTGAAGTAGCTTCAGGGTTTATGCAGCAAAAAGATACGTTTGTTGTTAGTATTTTATATCATGCTTTGATATCTAACAAAGCTTTTGATATACTAGCTAATTTTGAAGCTACTCCAAAATTTGAAAAGTTAGATAACTATGCATGAGAATTCGATCCCTAGTTTAGAAGAAACCAGTTGTATGCGGATTTATGAAATTATACTTGCAAAAAACCGAAAAAAAAAAAAAATTATGCATGTGGCACAAAGGCGATATTGAGCAAATATTCATGGGATATGATTAGATGTAGGTTTATGGTTATTGGCACATGTAAGTGTAGCTATCGAAATTTGCAGATGACACTCCTTCAAGCAAAAATTAGAAACAATGACCATTGGATTTTTGTTGGTATCAATTGAATATTCAATGGAATCTTAGCATGATGATTATAGAATCCATGTTAAAGGAGAGTATTGAAGTCATCATCGGCTTCAACCCACACCAAAGAGAATAGATTAATGAAGAGCTATTTGATGAAAAAATTATTATTCAAGCTAATAAAAGAGCAGTATTGTTTAATTATTGCTTTTACAAATCTTTGCACATTATTGTTACTGTGATGATAATGACAATAACTATTACAGTGTTTCATAACATCAGTAAGTTCATCATTGTCAACATGGAGTTCACACGGTGAGGGATAGTGTTGACAATTATTTCTCTTGTTCTACTTTAGTTAGAATTAGTTAACTTTGTTTTTTATTACCTTAAGGATTTTATTCCTAATTTGTTTTTAAAATTGAAAGTAGTGGAAGGGTTTTATAGTTATTTTTGTTTTGTGGTGAGATAGAGAGAGAGAGAGAGAGAGAACTTGAAGCATGTTATTATTGGAGGAAATTTTTGTGTGAAAGCCTTGAGAGAGAGAAATGATAGAGATAGAGTTCTTTAAGCTTCTAGCCATGAGTTATGCAATTATTATTTTAAAATATTTTTTCTCTCTCTCTAAGTTTATCTTTTTTCTCAATAATTATTCATCTAACAAATACTTTTGTGTTTGGTATTTGTTTGTCATGATCCTAGGCCAATCGGTGTTGTTTTACAACTGATCATGCCATTCTACATGTTGTCAATCGGTGTGTAAAATTTTCTACAGACCTCCACATATGTAGTTGTTCCATCTCGCAACTAGGTCTGTCGCATAAATTGACCTTCAGCATGCCAAACAGTATCAGCATCTTAGTTGTGAGGTGTAGACAGACACTTGTCGCTCATAAGATGTTGATCCTTTTCTTTTGGTTTTTGCTGTTGATTGAAGAGATTTAAAAACATACTAGAATTGATTGAGTAGAGTCTAGTTTGACTTGGATCTTGCTTAATAAATAAATATACTGCTTCAAAAGAAGATCCAGTTGAACCACCCAACCAAACGTGGCTCACATTATAAAATTGAGCTGAGATTAAGTTAAAACCTAGATCTGAATTTGTTATATTTTGGATGAGATCTTTACCATATTTGATTTATGCTTTTTCCCACTTATTCTTGCAATGAGGAGATGGGGGCATCCTTGGCAATGTTATTTACAGGAATTACCATCAGTTTTTAAAAAAACATTATCTTTAAATGTAATATACATCATGTGGCAGCCAACGGTAGCTAATTTGGCAGGGCATGGTTCTAAGAAGCGGTGAAGCTGGAATCTTTGGAAAAGAAGGAAGGGCAAGCACTTAATTTTACCATTGCCCCTTAAGTTTTTTGTTTGAGAGGAAGCAATTATCATAAGAAGTATAAAAATTAATATAGTTTTTAAAATAAATTGTTAAAATTTGAGAAGGCAATGTCCACCCTTAAAACCATGTCCTTTTATTTAATGGCACACGAGCAATCTAGCGCATGGCTATTCTTTGTTGACACAGACCCAAAATTGTAAATCTCAAAACTTTTAAAAATTCAATTGTAAGTCCCATTTTATTAAAGTTTTTTAAACTTTTAATTTTTTAAAAAATACTTTCTTTCCATCATAGGACTGATATTTATTTAAGAGCACCATTCCAATGCTAGCACCAAAAAGAGCATAGGATATAATTCTTTCTGACAAGCTTTCGTCATTGTAAGAATATTACTAAGAGAAAAATAATTTTTATAAATTAATAATTTATAAATTTGTGATATTTAATCCATATGTCAATTAGTACTAGTTGTGCACTAATCACTTATCTACAACCGTATATCTTAATCTTACATTAGTCATCAGGAATGTTCAGTACTTGGCGATTTGTCTGATAAATTTTACTAAAAAATTATACTCACCGCTATTAATAGTATTAAAGATTTATAAGCCCTTACAATAAAGACGCATTTGATACGAGATCAAAAGAAATTAAGAATAAGAAGTTACAGAACTAATTTTGCTGGTACAAATTTTAAAAGATTAAAAAAATTAATTATATTTAATTATATATTTTAAATAAAAAATAAAATATTATAGATATAATTGTTAATTTTGTTTGCAATAAAATTACTGTAAATAAATAAAAATATGTATACATATATTATTTATATTATATATATATATATATATATATATATAATAAAATTATTTAATATTTTATTTGTCACGCAAGATCAGCCCAGGAGCCTTGCAAGGGTTGGCGTCAAGGTGTGGGCACTCTCCACTTGCTCTTGGCGCGGGGGGTTAGGGGGAGAGAAATCTCTAGTCTCGTCATAGATATTTTTCTCAGGAGAAATGGGTAACGCATCACGTCACATATGACGTCAGTAACGGAAGTCCGCCAGAATTCCCCACTCGCCACCGGTTTATTTCACTCGCCGGTTCGCTCAGAACGGTTCGAATCTCACACACCTCACCTTCATTGATTAGTAGATATAATGCGCATTAAGAAATCATTAATTATATTTATTGCTCCATTTCCTATCCTCTTCATGATGGCGTTTGTGAACCCTCCTCGACCCATTGGCAGCAAAAGTAAACTGGTGTTGAATTCGAGGCGGGCCCTTCCTTTTTTTTAAAAAAATCTTCCATAGCTCACTCTCTCGCTCTCTGATTCGTAGCGCTTTTTGATCCATGGCCGCGAGAGAGCGAGAGGTTCTTGTGTTCTCTTCTCCGAATTTTCTCCTCTTCTTCCCGGAGTGATCGCCTCCGGGAGTTGTTTCCAATCCGGCAAGCAATCGGTGGAGAGATGATGGAAGATTGCGGAGAGGGAATTGGATGGATTTGAGGTGTTGAAAGAGTGATTTTGTTCTTTTTAGTTCGTAATTGGGTGAATTTTTTTCTTTTTCCTGGATAACAAGAAGAGAGGAGAGGAAGAGAGAGGAGGCATGATGTCTGCGGGGATTAATCTGGTGATGACTGTGATTGGATTCGTGGTGAGCGCCATGTTCATAGTGTTCGTGTGCACGAGGCTCATCTATGCCAGAATCCAGCTGAGCGCCTCCAGGAGGTCATTCCCCTCTGCTTCCAGATCCGATTTCAGCATTGTGAGTTCTTTCCTCCACATGCTTTCTTTGTCCCCTTTTGCCTAGTTGGCTCGTCTGATGAGGGACTAGTGGTTTGTTTCGGTTCGGTCACTGTTGAGAGCTATGATAGTTCGTTATAATCGTCAAATGTCTCTTTCATTCCGTGAGAAAGGTGAATCTTTTCCGTACAAATCTACAGTTTCCGCTGCCATTTTTTTGGACTTATTTTCGTAGTTTTAAGCACGTAACTTTGATTTTGTTGGTGCAGATTAAAAGTTAGGAGAATCCCTTCTTAAGGATTTTTCCCTCAATCAGATACCCGAATTTTTCTTATAGCTTTTATGGTTTAAAGTGGATTTCCTTCTAAAATTTAAGCAACGGTTTCTTTGGTGGCTATAGATTCAGCTGTGATTTAGCAAACCTCAGTCTCCCACTTCACTTTTCCCGCTTTAATCCGAGTATAATGTTAATTCTCGAATCATGACATGCTGAAATTCTGTGTCTTGCCATGAAGAAGCTTGCTTTCTTAACAGTCATGGTTCTTCTAGATTTTGATCTTTGTGCTTTGTGCACTTATTGATCCTTTGTTTTCTGTTCAAATTTCTCTTGAAACAGCTGGAACGTGGGCTTCATGGATTGGAGCCAGGGGTTGTAGCAAGCTTTCCAACAAAGAAGTTTGGTGATCAGTGCTTTTCATCTGAACAGAACACCCAGTGAGTTTCTCAAGTACTTTATGCTCGGTTTTGCTGCTGTTTTCTTTATGTTATCCTTTCTTTTTTGTCTCATTTGCTAAAAGTGAGTATGCACCTTCTCGCTCTATATGACTCAGAGAGATTGCTGGTTGCTTTTTCTCTTTAACTATCTTCACATTGATGCTTGTTTGTTCCTATTTTAGGTAAGTATTAAGTGCATATCCCCCTTGTCCTGGACTAAAAAGGTATTCAAGCTACTCCAGAAACACAAATTAAAATTTAAGCAGCTTATATTTCAAAATATGATATTTTAGACAAAGTCTCACACTTAGACAAATATGAGCAAAATATGATATGCTTAAAACTATAGTAAGCAATTATTGCTCACTTTCTCTTCAACTATTTTACTGTTGAATTACTTATTTCTAGCTCTTTATCATTTGTTGTTTAGTACAGATCCATCTTAAAAAATTGTCTTGTAGTTGTGAGTTAATACCTCATTCACTCCCAACTGTATTTGTCAATGGCACACCACCCTATACATGCATCTTTGTGCTGTCTGCCTTCTGTTCTATTTGTGGCATCCATATCTATGTCCATTGTTGGATCCAGAGAAAAAGGCACCAATAGTAACATTTCAAAAAATTCATTATGTTGGATTCTCACCACAATATATACATCCACAAAGAAGCATGCATGCTTTTGGTCTAATGTTTCTTCAAAATTCTAATTCTAGATCAAGCATCTACCATTTTCTAATATTATCAGCTGACCATCTATTAACTTAAGTCACCACAAACAAATAGGTCTGCACTTGAATGTCAGGCTATTCACAAGTTATACATTCATGCTATGTGAGAAGGTAAATGTTTGAAGTTTCTGCCTGCCCTTATGGTGCACAAGGGTAACGTGATTTAATTCTAAGTCTGCTCTGTAATGCAATTTGTTTCTTTAATGTAATCATTCTTCCTAATAGAACTTTTTTCTCTCCCAAATGCTTCCTGATACTTGTTCATGTAACTAAAATGTACTGTGTGGTTAACTTGATGTTTTATTGAAAATCAAATTGTTATGGCTTGCTTCCAAAGCAATGAGATAAAATAAGCATCATATGGTTGACAATCTTATAAGCTGATAAATTTCTAAGGGCACGAATGCAATGAACCATGCCTAACACGTGGACCAGAATTATCATGGCCAACCAATTGCATGGTCGCCACTTACCTTTTCACATGGGAGGTTCTGATTGTTATATTTGGTTGTGACTTGTGAGCTTAAGCTGAATTAATTATGGATATAATTTGTTGAAGTTGAAATCCAACTCTGTGGTAAATAGGAGCAGATTTCTATTTAACTTTCAAAATTTGAATGACAAAATGCCTGAACTTCTTATGTTATTTCTGTCTTCAGAGCTCAGTAATGGGTCAAAGCTGATTTACGGATGGGAGAAAACAATTTAAAGGAGGTAGCGATATTTGTGTTAGATGGTTTAAAAAAATCAGTTACTATTGGATGATTAGGGTAGAAAAAAAAATCCTTGGTGATCTGGAAAGTATGAACCAGTAGTTATTTCATGGAATTTGAGAAGTTCAGGTAATGCATATAAAAATTAATATGTGGCTGAGCATGATGTATGTTGTCCTAAAGATCCAACAGGAGCTTGTTTCTGAGGCAACATGGAAGGGAGACTTCATTCTAGGTAATTTTTCCACTCACAGAAGAGCTAAGAGAGGTCATATGATACAACTACATTCTTGAGGGCCATCAACGACCTTTATACAAGAACTGCTTAACCTAGCCTTAGGCCTATGTGATTTGCAATACTTCTAAATAGGATAGAATTCTTCTTTCAAACTATTGGATAGTGTTATTCTAAAGTGAAAGGGATGTTTTGAGATTTATGTCAGTTCATGTGCTTATTTTACTGGAAAATATAAATTATGGCAGAGCACCTTCATTTAAATTATTAAAATATGGCTTGAAGTGAAATAGTTTGGGGGATATCTGTTTTGTGGAAGAATAGTTGTAAAAGGACAACTTTCCAAGTAACTTCAAATGTTACAAGATGAAATGAACTGGATGTAGTATAAAATAATCTACATAACTTTTGGCATCATCAGAGTTAGCAACGTGTAGTTGCTTGAAGATATGGACCTGATCAATACATTTGGAAAGAAACAAAGTTATAAAATGTGAAGGTTCTCCAAGAGGCAAAGAATAGTACAAGCTTCTACTTAGGGAAGGATCATTTTTTACTCCTGTCTTTTGATTGGTAAAAGAGGAAGATATTATCGAATTTGTTTTCATTATCTGATTAAAGAAATTTATCAAGACAATGATTTTGGCTTTAGAATTTCGATACACAAAAATGTGTGTGTGTGTCTGAGAGGGAGGGAGAGAGATTTTTTTGCAACCATGAAGGAACCTTGAATTGCTTGGCAGGATAAATGTGAAGGTGCATGAAACCAAAATCGAATAATTTAACATGTGACTTTAGGAGTATTACGTGCATGATATGTGTATTAGTATTACTGATAAAATCCAGGCTGTATGCTTTCTGTCATTTACATGTCTATCACTCAGAAAATGTTGTTTTCATTTCCTCATAATTCAGCTCTCTAAATGGTGGTATAGCCCACTCTGACCTTTTTTTCCTATCGCCAAAGTTAGTTTTGTGTGAAATTGACTGATTTCTCACTCATATCCACTGCTGTATTAAATTGTCAAAATCTGAATGCTATATCTATTCTAGGATATGTCATTGGTGGTCAGATATCAGGTTAACCAATGATTTGGTCTTTCCATGATTTTAACTTTTAACCTCCTTGCTTCAACTTCATACTCATATCATGATTGCTGCTTGGCACTTGCAATTGTTTTCTCTGAGCTTCTCATTTATGTTGAGAGATTGAGAAGGAGATCTCTTTTTTAATGTATTCAGGTGCTGATTTGTAGTATTGTGTTATGATTGCCATCACCATTGAGTGCTTTTCACACTTACTTAGTCATATGTGTAAACTTATCTGTATTATGTCATATGGGACAGGGAGTAGAACAAAATTACCAGTGCAATATTGTTTTATCACATCTATGAGCATTTATAGGTGAATGTTGCTTTGCACCGGCATTTTTTTTGTAGTTCTCTGCCTTTGTCAGCTTATATTGGAGTGATAAACTACAATGAGTTGATACCAGTATGTACTTGATCAAGATGAATTGCAATGATATATATTCATCAGCCTATACTTGAGTGATAAGCAACAAGATGGATCAACATCAATATGTACCCGATCAAGCTGAATTATAGTGATATTATATTTTTTTTTCCCTTGAACACATTTAAATTGCTCATATATTAGCAATTAGCGAAGTTATTCTTTTAGTTACAAAAAAGGGCAAATTTGGTAGGTTTTCACTTTAAATGTTGAGTTTCCTGTTGCCATCATGGATGATGGATATGAGTTATTATAAGCTAACCTTGATCCATTATTTGATCAGTTATGTGGATTGTTCAACCATGTTTTTTAATATGATTACCTACACCTCTATAAAGGTAAGCTTTTTCATTTTTTTTTTGCATCTTCTGTCTATTTTGTCCCCCCCAAAGGTTGACCCCTCTTTCTTGACCCTTAAAGAAATGTGAGGCCTTGTCTATATAGGGGCATAAACATCCATCAATTTCCTTGTATAAATCTTCTTGATTTTATTACATGTTTCCTTGACATTCTCATCATAGTTTCCTAGGCATTTTCATCTATGGAATATATATCTAATATGCCTACATTCTTTCTTCTTTCCATCTTTTCTCTGGTGAGTTGAAAGTGTGGGGTTTGAGAGGGAAAAGAGGATGAGTGTTTTTCTTTTTTTTCCCAATTTAAAAACACAGTACCCAGGATTTGGATGCTTGATCTCCTCCAAGGGCAAGCCCTTAGGGAGAGGTGCCCACCAAGTTAACAGTTGTTAATGGATAAGGGATGTTATTTCAACGATGGAAATTACAACCAAATTCCGAGTTGCATCGAGACTTATCTTGCACTATCTTAATCAGAAATAGCACAGCTAATATTGAATACTTGTAATCATAATTTGATTTGAATTTTTGCAATATATTGCCAACTTATGCTTCAAATGAGGGATTTTGAGAGGTTCTGATGCATTTGCATGCTAAATGGTTGATTTAGTAGGGCTTTACGATTTAAGTAGCAAGATAAGTGGGTAAAAATATTCCCTATCAGCTGGTCAGATGATCCAAGAACTAGGAGTAGTTTGGTGCACCCCTGCAGGATAGCGTGGATCTCTGTTCTGATAAATAGAAAGGCAATTTCACTGAAAGGTTACCCAGGAGGGGGGAGAATTTGTAAGGCTTTACATCTGTTGGAAGAATGGTTTTGAGAAATTGGAGCTCGTAGTTTGGCTAAATTGGAAAGATGACCAGCTAGGGGCTTGGCCACAAAACTACCTTGAAGGTGGAAACTGCTATAATTAGTGGCCTTTATGTTATATATTATCCATCAAAAGATAAGTGATCCTTCAAATGAAGTTGCTTTTAATGTTCCAAACATGATTATGTAAAAGGTTATCCTCAAGAATATTTTTTATTTTCCTGTTGAGGAGAGAAGTAGATCAGGTACTGGTCATCACAAGTGCTGGCTGACTGTTTTATTGGTCACAAGAATCGGCTTTCCTTGTTACACATGATTCATTCACCATCCCCTTTTGCTTCTTCCACAACTTTGAATTATGTACATGAAACATGCTGATCATGTTATCTATTGTTCACGCACTTTTGTTTCAGATATTATTTTGATTGTTTCTTGTCAACTTTTACCTGTGGATTCATATAGCTGATAATTATTTTCATAGGATATGTATGCTCTTCTTGCTATATTTGCCACACCATTTGCACTTTTTTTCCCCATCTTTTACTCTACTGGGAAGCTCTTTGCATGTCATCTATATGTTTATGAAATGGTCATGTAATCTGCGTATCTAATGTATGTAGCTTTTTCTGGTAGGTGCACAGTATGTCTTGCGGAATATCAAGAAAAGGATGTATTGCGCATTCTTCCATACTGTGGACACGCATTCCATGTTATGTGCATAGATATATGGTTTAAACAACATTCGACATGCCCTGTGTGTAGAATTTCATTGCGAGACTCTCCTGATAGAAAACGTGCAATGCAGCCTGTCTATAGTGCAGCCCTCAGGTCCTTCTACCATCCAGAAATTCTTGAGTCAGATCCATGTCACTATCAACATGCAGGCCATGGCTATTCTTCTAGGACACCAGATAACCAGAGAATGGACTCCACTCGGGCAGATAACTTCATTTCTGAGCCATCTGGAACCATGAATATAGTTTCAACTTTCTCAGAAATCAACTGCTCCATTAAAAATGCTTGCTACTGTGAAAGAGAGGGAAGGCGCGTTGAGAGTCCATCGTATTCTTAGCCATTCAAAAGTATAGAAACTGAATCCAAGGTGTTTGAGATTGCTTTCCATGCCTATCCCATTTGAAAACAGGGTCAATTTGGAAACTAACATCAGATTACACCGAGCTGTTTGTCTAGAGCTGATTGTTCCTCTTTTGGGGCATGGTGTATATATTAATGAATCTCAAATGGTTGTGGAATCAGCCACTTTCTGGGCCAATTTTTTTCTGGTGGTGTCTTGTTTTGATGTTGCAGTATTTCTTTCAGTGCATCATTTGCCCTTGCTAAGCGTGCCTTTTTCCAGTGACAGGAACTGCTAGATTTGCTGTATCTTTGAAACATGACTGCAAGCTTGAGCGCCGGGCTGCAACTTCCATCATTTTGAAATTGTTGCTTTCTGAAATTACTGTATGCATCTATGGAGTACGCATCTGGTGATCATCATTTCCTAGTTATTCGTTCTAAACCTTGGGCATCTTCTGGCATAAAACGCTGGAACTGGACTCTAAACCAAACATGCCATTGGGTGTGGACCCAGTTACTCCAATGCTGTATGTAAACCATCTCCCTTCTGACACCACACGTGAACCAAATTATGTAAAAGTCGGTGGCTTGTCATCTGAATGCGCTTTTTGTCCGTTCATGAGGCATGTGCTTTAGGCCTTTGTCCGTACTTTCTGCTATACTGAATTGATGCAAATTGCCAATCTTTTGAACAACTGGTGTAATTTTCGTATACTCAAATCAATCATTTGGCTCAATTAGAAAGGGGCGGGGTCACTCTTCTTCAAAGTGATGATCAAAGAGCAGGCAATTCACATAATGCATCGGTTGAAAATGGTCCTGAAAAAGGCCAGATAAAAGAAGAGTCATATTATCATCTTTTGGCTTAATAACAAGCATGTAATCTGTAGCCCCTGAGATGAGCATGTCAGGGTGGGGGAAGCAGACAAGCGCTGAGCAACAACCTCCAGTAGCAGGAGAAAAAGGAAGGATAGTCATGTGATCATAGTACCCTAAATCTTATAAAAAAAACTCCTCCTTGGAAACTTCCTGATCTAGCCAGCTCATCAAAGAAAGCTTCGATCTCTTCATCGAAGGAAATTTTGATTAGCTCATGGTGGTGGGATCCCTGCAGTTATGCCCCGTGGGGTACATGGAATATTTTGGGAGATATTGTTGGAGAAAGGTGCGATGCTTCACTGTGGTGCTTCTGACAATGGTCCAAAAATGAACTCTTAAATTTTGACAGCCTCATCCCCGACCTTGGCAGGAAATATTGTTCCCACTTTCGCTACTGCTCGAGCGATCAACCAATGGGAGACTTCAAGCATTTGGTTCTGGTGAAGTTCAAGGATGGCGTCGTGGTGGATAAGCTAATGGAAGGGATGCAGAATCTTGTTGCTGAAATGGACACTGTCAAGTCATTTGAATGGTACTTCTAATCCTTGCTCTTGTCTTCCATAAGTTTTCCAAGATATTATTTAGTTTTGGTGAATCTCTGCCATATAGCGCTACTTTTTCTTATGGGAGTACTTGGGTACACGGTAAACACAAACTGCAAGAAATACCCTTCAAAACTAGCACAATATCTATGTTATACGCATCATAACCAGCGAATCCTATCCCAATCATGGAATATGGATTCTTCTTCATTAGGGTTATACATTTAAAAGTTTTCATCTTTTGCAAAGTTTGCAAAGACTGCAAAGACTTCATGATTTCCTACCAAAAGTCACGAGAAAGTGTTTTTTCACATGATCAATTTTCGCTGACCCACAAATGGCTCCCCCATATAATCCAATCCGAGTTCATAGATGTGGGCCTTTAAAGTGAATATTTTGTGTGGACATGAATCAGGTTGGTGATCGTTTCAAGCCTTTGTAATTCAAAAATTATTAGGTCTATGGTGACTTATTGGTGCTTTAACCATGATGCTGTTCCTACTTTTCTTCTCATACAGGGGACGGAATGTGCTGAGCGAGGACATGCTGACACAAGGCTTCACTCATATGTTCTTGTTGACATTTAGAAGCCCTGATGACCTAACCACTTACTCGAACCATCCCAGCCATCTCGTCTATGCAGAAGAATTCACTGCAGCCATTGATAAGGTCTTGTTATTTGATTTTCCACCAATTCTCGTCAAGGCCTCAGCTTGAAAGAAAAGTATTCTACTAATGAGTGTCATGGTCGGAAAGTTATGTAATAACTTTGTGTGCATCCCATGTGTTAAAGTGTGTTGAAGTTGTAATGTAATGAGCTGGTTTGGTGATTTTGGTGTTTCTGGTTAAGGGTTCTCCTTCGGTGATATTTTCATTTAGGTGGTTCTCAAACTACTGTTTTCCTCTCTTGTTCCTCTTTTCTCTAGGATCTTCAACTGGTTTCTCTTTATAAGTCCTGATATGATAACGGGTGGAGTACCACCTTTCGGCTCAAATGAAGTAATCGATTTAATAAATCCTGTCCTTTCAGCCTCTAAGCCCTGTATCTCTTCTGCTATTTGATTGGCACGGGTGTTACATTACCACTAAAAAATTTTAACCTCTTTATAATTTGTAGCTTTTGATCCCTACATGCAGATACTGTCACACCGACTCTATGCACCTCTTTTTTTCTCCTGATGAAGAATACAACTCACCTTTGTAATTGCCAAAAAAAAAAAAAAAAAAAAATCGAATAGATGATGCTCCAAAGCTCTAATGGTCCACTGGGTTTAGTATGTTCAGTGGGCATTTGTGGACTTCGTCTTATGTGAATATTATTGATAAAGACTGAGCTGTGTGGATTCGAGGTGGAATATTTATCCAAAATAATGGCTTGTCAGATGCGGCATGAGATCTTTGTGGACAATAGTAAGCTGATTTCGCTACAGTAGAATAGCATGCAGATGTTTGGTCGCCAGCTAGAAGGGGTGGTTCTCCATTTGTTTTTCATGGTAACTATTCTCATTGCCTGGGACCATTAATTTTCCAAGTGCCCAACACATCACATGGCCGAGTACGTGGACATGAACAGCACGTACGGTTTGGTTTCCTCGTCGGCAGGCTAGGCATGCAATGAAGTCATGAATGGCGGAATATGGATGGGATATTTTTTTGAGCAAATATTGGAAGGAGATTTTATGGAATGAAATAGATTTTTGAAATAGAAAAGCCATCCTATAAAGGGGCATCAAATCACCTGACTACCTGCACTGTAATGCTACACCTTTAATTGTTCATACTGATGAATCCATTGCGTTTCAGGATCACTGTGGCAAGTATCTCTTTCTCTATTTTTTTTTTTTTTTTGGATAGAAAAATGGAGAAGTGGGTAATTCCTCCATTGCTTTTATTGGAATCTCAGAATTTACAAGAAATTTACAAGAAAAGAGAAGAGGAGCGAAAGAGGATGACAAGATTCTCAAGAAACGTACACCATGCAGAAGGTAGTAGAGAAAAGAAACTTATGCGGTCGCATACTACCGGATAGTTGCTCTCCTAATAGCAAAGACGAAGATAAAGATTAAGATAAGGAGAGTGACTCTAAGATGAGGCTGCTGAAGAACAGAGACGCCCATGACTAGAAGGAATAAAGAGCTTTAGGGAGAACCAATCTGAAGGAAAGACTTTTATTTAAAACTATCTTTGAATTTGGCTCCACTCAGATTTGCTGGCAGAGAGCACAATACAGCTGACCCTAGGAAAGCTGATCCCAACCATTTCTTAGGTTAGGCTCTAATATTCTTTTTCCTCCAAATTTGCTATATAAGTCATGGAAGTTGATTAACCAACTTCTAAAATTCAAATAAGCTTTAATTGGAAACCATATCTTCTTCGTAAAGAAATATCTCAAGAATAAGTGACTAACTAATTTCATAGATGCTTTATACAAGGGACAATCATTGCTGGCAAACGAGTCCTTTATGACCAAAACTTCTCTAGCACATAATCAGTTTACACTAGCTAAAGAAATACTTTATACTTAATTGATATAGCTGCTTTTCAAATTTTCTTATAAAATGATCAACTCAGCTCACAAAAAGTTGAGAAGCTTATTACTGAAGAAAATTATCTTAAATTTTCTTCTATTATAGGAGAGGAATAAAAGAGACGTGCTATACCGAAAGAGCTGACAAAGCAGGGGATAAATCATCGAATGGTGATGAGATAAACTTTTCTAGCTAGATATAAACTTGAGTCGCATCTACTGGTTTGTTGGCAACTAATGGGGCCATCTCTAATTCTAGAGTCCCACGAGCCCGACCATTAGGGGATGGGTTCAGGTTTCTTTTCATTAGCACTAGATCCATCTCTGCAACCTCTCGAGCTAGCAGGGGGGAAAATCTTTGATTGGGGCAAATTGAGAAGAGTGACCTCCTTACATTTTTGGCTCAAGAAAGATGGCTCTTTTTAATCGAGTTTCTCTCAAATAGTAGGTTGGAAAAGAGCTTTTCACATTGATAGCCTCTCTAGGAGAAAAGGAGGTAAGGTTCAATAGGGGCAGGATTAAAGCTAGAGGAGATGCTGGAGAAGCTATTAGAATGTAGGAAAGAGGTGAAAATTTTAAAATCATTGGTTTGTTCTAAAAGTGAACCAAGATTGATGCTGACTCGGTCTAGTCAAGAGTCCCAATTCAAGGGTAAAATCAGCGCCTTCCGCTCTGGAGACCTCATGGGCTTCGGTGATAGGGATCCTTCTTGGGTTGCCATACTTTATTTCTTGTTTACTTCGTCTCACCTGATTGCCTCTGGAATCACTTCAAGCTAAGGGTGATGATGCTTTCTAACCGATCTTGATGAAGGTCCCATGTAGGTCTCGAACCATGGAAGTTAATTGGTAGCAGGTCAAAACCATATAACCCAAAAACTAAAATAAAAATTAATTGGCAGCAGATAAATTTGAATTATAAGCACATAATACATTTCATTTTCATTCAATGTAGGACTATTTTTGAAGTACTATATCAAACCATCATCCCTTGTAGCTTAAAAGGGATTCTAGATTTGCTAGCCAAGCTCCCGGTCTTGCCTAGGCTTCAGATCAGAGGGAACTAGTCTCCCAATGGTCATATCTTTAATGAAGATTGGTATCCGATATTTTACATTTCCAAGCGTAACAAAGACTGAATTAGGAATTGCCACTAGGCTTTCACGAAACCTAAAAATAGAGTATGATGAAATCTCTCTCCCTACAAGAGAATGAGGTTCCACTCGCTCTAGCAGGTTGAAACTCGAGATCAATTTCTGCACCAATTTGGGCTCTTTAAGAATCAAGGGAAAGCTGAATGGTTGGAACTGCACTTGATATTGTAGTCCCTGCGAGAGACCTCCTCCTCTGATCAACTAATGTCGCATAGAGATGATCAAATTCCTGGTGTACCCTTGAGGTAAATAACACCGGGAAGGAATTGAAGCTATACTTCGTGGGGTCCCATTCGGAGGATCTGAAGAGATGATGAAGGGCATTCTTAACTTGCCCAGCATTTGGGGAGGAGAGCCACTCCGGATCATGGTGTCTCAAATGATGGCAGTACGTCTAGCTCTTGATAGATGCGAGCGTGAGAGCTCACCACCGGCAAGAAAACAGGTTAAGG
Organism: Metroxylon sagu; assembly: GCA_017589505.3. Lineage (NCBI taxonomy): Eukaryota > Viridiplantae > Streptophyta > Magnoliopsida > Arecales > Arecaceae > Metroxylon > Metroxylon sagu. Next base: position 162,111 of record JACVBY030000499.1, on the reverse strand, counting down.
AATCCAGCCGACCACAGATGTGGACTTTCTGGTACTCCCATCTTCTTTTAGCCCCTTCTAGACCTCCCAGTCGAATCTCCAACTCCTTCGCAAAGGAAGCAGAGCAGAAGCGGAAATTCCTCCAATCTCTTTTGAAGTGACCTGACCTATTTCACCACAATAGAAGATAAGGGTGGATAGGCTTGGATAGCAGAGGCTTGGGAGTTCGTTTAGTAGTAGAAGGGTTAAAAGTGGTTGGGGAAGTAAATCCCTTATTGAAGCCCTTCATGCCATTCAATCCAAGCTTGAATATTGTAGGCGGATCATTAAATAAGTTCCTTCATAATGCAAACATAACAGAAGGTCTTCAGCTTACGCTAGTTTGAAGGTGAAACGGATTTAAACTAGTCAGAAGAACGAAGGCAAGAATTAACTCTTCCTGCAGCTACGTCGTAATGCCCACCAACCAGTTGCCTGTCTCAATAAAATTGCATTTACTCCTGTTAAAGGGCATACCAATGGAGTGATCCGCCCTTGCTAGACTTGACGACTCCCGTAAGCTCCATGCGATCTTCTTCCGTTCTTCCGAGTCGTTTCTTCAAAAGCTTCAGACTCTAAAGGCCACAAAGGATCATAGAAGATGATTATCAGATCACCGGAGACTGCTTCCATGATGGTGCCTACCCTCACTTCGGTTGTAACGAGTATCTCTATCATTCCAAATGCACTTTAATTTGAGAGATCTTGTAGAAATGATTAAAAGTTGAGAATAACTCGACAGATAACATTGTATATGTTGACATGATGACACTCCTATGGGAGAGATTATAGATGAGCACATCTTGGTTGATGATATCCTCATTATGTTGATTTGATATCATGATATTCTTATTATATTTATTTTATAACATTGCAGTGTATCTTTATCTTAGAGAAGAAATGTGTCTCTGCTATTTTTTAGAGTTATTTTTTGAATTTTATTTTGGTGTCTAGGTGTTATTCTAGCTTCATATCAAATTCTTAATGTCCTTTCATAGAATTATAAATCTTTGGAGTTACCTAACTTTCGTTCGATTTAGGATGGTAATTTTGGAAACGATCCATAAATATGGTACGAATATCGCATGAAGTTAGTAGGTTTGAGTTGAGCATAAATAAGTTTGGATTAAAATTAGATTAGCGCATTAAATATAATTAATAAATAAATCGTGTCTTAAGTTGACCCAATAACTCAAAACTGGCTCACAATTGATCTAATTTTTAAATTGATCAATTTATGTAATATGATCTACAAACTCAAACATAATTTGCTACACTTATTTAACTTATTCAAGTTAATTTCATCCTTTAATTTTCAATTATCAAAATTATTATTTTATCATTACATAGGATCCAAAGATGAAAATGGATTGGTGCACAATTTTATGCTTTAGTTATAATTATGGATATGTAATTATTTTATGATTAAATAAATATTAGATGGATTATATAGGTTAGATAAAGTAAAATCTAATTTCAAATCATATAGGTTGAAAATAGGCCATGCATTCATGTTATCCTGAATATAATTTGATTATTAAATAGGTTATATACATCATGTCATATAAGCTATATAATACATAAGTCAGATCAAATCTAGATTTTTTTTATACGATTAGCAAATGAATTGGATTCAAGTTGATTGTTATTGTTATGACTCATTTATAATTCATTGGCAAAATTTGCCATCCCTTATTTAATCTCATGTGATGTAGGAAAATGCTCCTTAGTTATATTTTACCTCTTCTCCCATCCTCCTTTTCATGATTTGTGAGCTTTTTAAGCAAACTACTGCAGGCACTTTCAGGGTCGCTAGATTCAAGTCAGCCAGTCATGTATAGCCGATTACCTGACGATTACCAGATGAGTCTGCAATATCCGGCGGTCAGAAGGGCACATTATATCCTTGATGCAAGAAGAGATGGGGGAGAGGCGTGCAGGCATACATACATAACATATATAAATGCTTTTTGGGCCTATGAATATAGTCCCTTCCGGGCCATCCTATCTTACTTCCCTATCCATCCCACGCCTTGTTTGCCCAGGATGACACCGATAATGGGGGTATGGTAACTCAAACAAAATCACCACGATAGTTTAGATTATTGGTGATCTTTATTTCAGAATGATCTAACGATCAATATATTTGATATTTTATTTCTGAATGATTAAACTATTCTTGGATATTTATGGTTGATCCATTTGGTATGCCAAATAAATACAAAATTAATGGCTATATAATATCAAAACTATCCTTAATATATTTTGCAACTACCATAACACTTTATTGTTGTTTTATATTTATTATAACACCAAGATTAAATGTAATAGCATTAATTATATATTATATTATATTATATTATTATAATATATAATTATAGTATAATATAATTATATTATATTATTATAATATATAATTATAGTATAATATAATTATATTATATTATTATAATATAATGTTATAATACTATGATAATACTATATCATAAATAATTGTATCATTCAAATATAGCGATATTGTATCATAAATAATTCACATTATTTTTTCTAATAATTTTGACTAAATAAATTGTTCTATGGCAATTTAAAATTTGGTTCATTACCCATAAATTTTGATTTTCCTTTTTATGTGATAATGTTAAGAGATGGTGTTATTTTTTCTCTAAATGAGAAGTATTTTTATTTTCAAATCTCATCCTAAGTTCACTATTTCAAAGTAATCTTGGATACCCATCCGCAAGAATGGTTATTGAACCATTAGGTTTAATGGTTATTTTAGAGGTGAGAATGATATAAGATCATTACATATAGAAGCATCAAGCTGCAATCAAATACGATGATCCCGTTATCTCTACCTAATCACTATTTAATCACTACTGATTCTAGGTGTATCGTCTCATACCAGGCCAGTAGAAGGTTGATATGACATCTGATGATTTATTAAGTTTTTTTTAAGCAAGTTGATAAGAAAAGATCATGACATAGTTGATTAGAAAGAATCATGCTACACCATGCATAAATTTGGTAGCTCACAACCTATCGCATATTGTTAAGAGACGAATCAAGTTACATCTCTGTACTGTCTCATCCAGTAGCAAGATCCTCAATGAACACTGATGCTTTCACCATCGGACTCCCGGTTCTCTGTTGACTTATCTATCTATTAAGATGCGCTCTACGAATGAGATATTCCTCAGATGATGGCCAAATCATTAACAGGTATACCGTCTACAAAACATCCCTTTCTACCACAATCACCAGCGATGGAGATATTCTTGAGGGGCAAAAAATATATAAAAAATAAAAAATAAATAAAAGTGTGAGAAAGAGAAGGCAAGAAAAAGGAGAAAAAAAAATTGGTAGACTTATTTGAATCCATCCGATGTAGCTCGTACTATCATTCATTTAAAGGATGAGACTACAGTGAGCAATTGAATAGCAATCATCTAACAAACCACATCCAAACTTTGTCCTGAGCTTTCAATGCATGATGACATTATAGTTAGGGCTGAAAGTGGATCCAGACAAGCTCGAGACTCATCAAATCGGGCTTGGGCTGGGTTTTTTCGAACTTTAAGCCGGGCCTGTACTCAAAATTGAGACCCATATTAATTTCAGGCTAGATTTGGATAAATGATTAGTCCAATCCAGGTTCGATCTGAATCCGAATCCAATCTAAGCCCAATTATGAAGTTTGAATCAGATTTGATTACGAGGTTCTTTGTTGGATTGTTTGAGTTTTCATTTATTCTTAATTTATACAAAATTGATTCATATATTTATTACCTAAGCAAATGACTATTTTATATATTTTTTAATTTAATTTAAGCAAATAACATATATGTATAAGCAAATAAGCAAATAGTTTTGAAAAATAAAGTATCAAAGTTGGATCAAAATCGGATTGGCATAGTATTTTGGCTCAAATTGGCTAATTCGGATTGGTTCAATGAGTTTCATATCGGACTGGACTTAAGTTTGATAAAAATTTTTGAAATTGATCTGATTTGAAATCTGAAAAAAAAAAAAAAAAAAAAAGATTAAACTTGAGCAAGGATCTGATCTGATTTAATTTGATCCAATTTATTTTTAACCCTAATTACAGTATTTAATTATAGCATTCTAAGATACGAAGGATATATGACACCCAGCTACTTGTTCCGTGACTGTCTTTAGCGGGATGAGGGATATTATAATTTGAACCCTGCTTATCCGATGGTGCTTCGAGGCTCTCCTTCCCACAAAAGTATTCCTTGCTTCTTCACGAAGCGTCAATAATTTTTTTTACCACCTCTATCGTCATCCTCCACTCGATGGATAACGACTTGTCAGCAGCATGCCAAGTGCTGGTGGCAAAAAACTCGCCCAGGGCGTATGGAAATTAAATCCCCATTAAAAAAAACAAAAGACGTAATAGAAAAGAAGAGGAATTAATGGATAATCATCAGATGAAAGAGGAAAGAAGAACAAAAGATGAAAATATCGAGCGAGGGAGGAAATGTTTGTCCTATTTAATTATTTGCAAAAAAATATTTTTTTTATTTTTCATCTTTAATTTCATTTTTTTATTAAAAAAAGTTCTAAAGCATGTTCATTTATATTGTGTTTTAATTGCAGTACCCATGTTTTCTACTTAAAAAATATGGAAAAAAAAAATCTTATATAGAAAATAAAAAATAAAATTTTTTAATTTTAAATTTTAAAAAATAATATAGTTGAACGTGAAATTTTATTTTTTATTTTTTTATGAAAATTTTTAAAAAAAATAGTTCCAGCTTTTCATAACTAAAAAGGGCCATGCTTTTGTTCATTAACTACCATATGTTGACATGGCAACGGCAAACCTACCTGCCATGCCAGCACATAAGCTCACTTGTTTATAAATGCGTGGAAATATAAACTTTATTTTGTCTTGGAAATGAAATAAGAACAAAAGTAGAACTGCTTTTCATGTGGAGATGTTAACCAAATCTATCTTTTGTTGCCTTCTAATGGGTTGTTATCCCACTATAATTCATGTCCCATCTTTTGCTATCCCCCCCATCTTGCCATTAGCCATCACCATCTAGATACAAGATTCCCATTGTTCTTGTCGTTGTTAACTTTTGGGCCCCAAATTCCATCCAGAAATATCAGTATCTGGGCAACAGAGCCCCGTTCCAAGTTGAAAAGAGGGAGTGAAGGGGGAAAAATAGTCAATATTCCTAGTAAAAAGTGGGTGATTAGGGTGGGCGAGAGAGACAGAAGACGACCAAATTGGATGTTTACATCCATAGGTAGTATTTGGAAAGGCCAAACGCATATAGCCTTATCTCTATAACAAAAATGACTGTTTTCATGCTTTAAACTCATAAAAATTATATAATAATAAAGCAATTTTATCATTTCTAAGGCTTGTACTTGTATTAAAAGGATTTAAAATAAAATTAAAATGGATGGAGCCCTGGTTGAACAGATTGAAATCAAAAAATTTGAATCTCAATATATTACATTTATATTTTATTGTACATATTAGAGTTTGTTCTAACCAGACCTCGGTCCCAACTACCTTAATTAATTGTCTTTCACATGCGTTAAGCAAAAGATCACCTAATACTTGTACCTTTATCACGGTGGTTGCCATTATTGATAATAAAGTTTGGCAGGGACAAATGTAAAATTGTCCTTCACAGGCCTTAAGCAATGGACCATCCAAGACTTGTCGGGACAAATATTTGTCACTACATTGCAACACTATAAGCAAAGCTGTTGATCCAAGCAATCTATTAATTGATCGGGTCCATAGGACCTTAAAAAGATTTAATTGATGTAGGGATATCCTCTTGCACCTTTAATGGCGTTATCACTAAAATTGCAACACCTTAAAGCCTGTTGATCCAAGTAATATGTTAGTTGTCAGGCCATGCGGCCTTAAAAAGGCTTAATTATTTATCAACTTTTGATGTCTGATTACTTTAAACTCATCTATTAGCCTAATTAATCTGTTAGCTAACTAGGTCAATATTATTTTAAAAATTTGAATCTAAATTAATTAATAATAGATGAATTTAAATTATAGCCTTCCTTAACTTTTTTTTTTTTTAATCTTATAAGGCTATTTTTATGTAGTATTACTCGTCAAAACTCATCAAAACTTCGTAGTTAAGCTGGCACAGATATTGATGGCTTGACAATAGGTTGGTAGGATCAAATTCAAAATTATCCTTCACCAGCCTCATGCATAAGATCATCCCAGACTTGCACGTTATTATTATTAAATTGGTACTGGATTTTTGTGTACACGAATTAAATGGTTCAAGATCCATTGCTGATGGTGGTGTGGAAGGATGCATGTATGCTCTAGCTCCTTAAAATCGACGCTAAAAAATGGGGAAATTCCAAAGTGGAACGCTTCTAGGCCATCCGTCAGATCGAGCTACTGGAGGGTGCATTGGACCTGAGGCGCCAACCACGACCAAACTTTTTTCTTTGAGCGAAGTATTCTGAAGCAATATCTGTGGTAACCGCGAACGCAAGCTTTGAACGCGACCAATTGAAGTAGCTTTAAAGGAGCTCGGGGTGAAGCAGGTGCACCAGCCAACGCAAGGGGTAGATGAGAAGTGGACTGGGTAACCTGAAGCTTAGGTCTAATATAATTGCTAGGGTGAAAGTCTAAACCCTGAAGTTTTTTTTTTTTTTTCTTCTTCTTCTTCTTTCTTTTTTTTTTTTTTTTTATTAACCGAAGCAATTTAGAAATAGTTTAAGATGATCACATGTGTAGGAACTAGGAAGTGTTGGACCTGATAATTCAAACTTCAAAATAAGTTTTCACATGAGTGTCAAACTTGTGCATGGAGAAACTGTGCGAACATTTTGGAAGTTAGGTTTGGAAGATAGATTATATTACATGATTTTGGACCAATTTGAAATAGTAAATCATATTCAATAACTCAAATCATCTCCCATCAGCTACTTAAAAAAGATTATAACTTTCTTAGAGTTATACTAAATATAGCTTAAACCTACTTAACACACATGTACATCTATACATATATGTATATGTACATAAATATATACATTTGTATATTGTAGATATATATGTGCATGCTTGCATGTATACATGTACGTATATTACATACATTCGAGATCGAATTAGGAAGATTCCATGTCGAAGATTTGAATTATTAAATATGATTTATTACTTTTAAATTACTTACATACTAAAAATCATATGATTTACAGATTTTAACCTGCATCAAGTTAGAAATTGGATAATTTAAATAATATATATTTTTTGATTAGTTAGTCAATAGGCCATGAGTTTTTAAATCATATGATTTTTGGTATGTATATAGACTTGAGGTAGTAGTTCACATCTAATAACTGGAATTATTGATGTGAAACCTTCATCATTCAATTCAAGATAAAGTTATATAAAGTATAATTTAATCTTATGCATGTGAGTATATGTGTGTGCCCTACTTGTGTATGTATGTATAAAATTTGTTATTTTATAATATTTTTTCATGAATCTTTAGGCCCATGAAGTTCTACTTGACCAAGCTCTAAGCAATGGACTCCATGACAAGTGGGTGGGCTACTTGAAGAATTTGTAAACAACCTCATGTGCCGTTGCCTTTTGAAAATGATGATAATGCACTTGCTCAAGAATCTTGCATTTTATTGTCAGGAACTATATATTGCCCATGTTTGGGCTCTTTTGTTGTTGAGCAGTAGAGTAATTCTACATGCTTTTATAGCTCATGCTAGATTATTTGGTCGGCTCTTTGATTCTCTAATATGATGACCATTCTCCTCTTCTTCTTGCTCCTTTTTCAAAGAATCTTTTTCAGCCTTTTGAACTTAAAAAACTTCGAACTAAGCTAGTTAAAGCATCAAACTTCAAATTGAGGTTCTTGATATCCTATTGAATATTCCTTAATGTTGACCTAGGAGATAAGGCAAGATTGTAGAGATCTTCCTTAGACTCTTAAGGTCTTTTCGTTATTTGGCTTATTCCACCTCGATTATTGATTAAACCTACTTCTTTCTTCTTGAGTAGCATAGTTTTAAGATAATGACTTTTTATCCAAGATTTCCTATAAATGGCACCAATATGTTGATGCTAATTTGTGGCTCAAAACACCAACATATAAAATTTGTTTAAAGAAAAATTTGAACTCAGCTTTTACTGCAGAAAACCCTTTGCCGATGAAAATCCTTATCCAAAAAATGAAGAATCAGCTCCACAAGAATCAAGATCTAAATAAAAAAATACCTACAACCACTTCAAATAGACGTGAGAGGATCCAAGGGGTTTGTTTCCCATAGATTCCTGTGACGATCAAGTTAGCTTCCTTTAATTTGAGTGAAAAAAAGAAAAGGAAAAAAAGAAAGAGAAAGAGAGAGAAATCTTACTTTTGTTAGTCTTTTTAAGGCTTTGAATGATGTATTTATAGGTGTAGGATGTGAGTTAACTATATTAACTTAGGGTTAAACCTCTTTGAAAAATGAGTAGACCATGATCCTTTTGTGAATCTTTAAGTGAATTATCTTGATTTTTTGGATCCAATTTAGTTATCATTCTGTTAATAGTTCAGAGTTTAATCTTTTCACACGTCTTCATTAATGGTTTATCAAAATTCCATATCATCAGCAATATATTATTTAAGTTTTCTAATCCGATATAAATACATAAGATCTACTAAGTACGTAGCTGATGTGAGACTAATCTTGCTTAATCTTTCTTTTACTTTTATATAGTAATATATAGAGAGAGAAAGAGAGCTGGGCTTAACTATATTCGAATATAGTTAAGTCCAAAATCCAGTCACCTTCCTCATCCTTGAATCTATACAGATCTGGAGCCACCCCACCTTTTCTATTTTTTGTATCTTTGGGATTTATAAACTCTATAAATTTAAGGATAGGAAAGGTGACCGGATCTAAACTTAGCTACATTGGAATGTAGCCAAATCACTTAATCTAAACTTGGCTACGTTCGAACATAGCTAAGCCTACCTCTATATATCTGTATGTATTAAGAGGGGCGAAGGCAAGTTGGGCTAGACTGGGCTGGGCTTGCCTAGATCCTGAGACATTCCCATTGAGTCAACCATGTCTGGCAGGCTCAGCCCGATCCTTTAGTTTGACCTTGTTACCCTCGATTTGGTCTAGCCTAGCCCACGCCCTCCACTATTTGAAGCCATCAAATATCAAGATGGGCTCAAGCTCGCTAATTGATGTCTGAAAAGGCCCATTGGATAAGCAGGTACGCGGGGTGGTGGAAAAGTAGAAAAACGGTTGTGATAAAAGGGGTAGCATCCCCGGTTTTGTGGGCCTTAGTTGATGGATCTTCATCAAAAGAACTCCTTCCCATAATAATAACTCCTTCTCGACATCAATGCTCCGCAACATTATCGTTAGCTCCAATTTGTGGGACAACCTTAGCCTCTAAAAGTCGTCAAAATCCCATAATAAAAGATTTTGTAATCCTCTTTACCCCGTAACAAATTTGCTCAATAAAAAAATTAAAAGAATAATTAAAAAAAAACGCCATCAGCATGATAAGCAAAAAGAAGCAGCCACAAGCTTCCAACATCGAACAGCAAGCCCACCCACCGATGAGTAAAGGAGGACCGTACAGGGTGGTTAGAGACTGAATTAATGACGAGAGCAAGCCCAACCTCCCGTTGAACCGGTGTGTTTAGTTGTTAATTAATTTATAATGGTACCAGGTTTGGTGGGGTGTATCTGTCGCCATGGATGCTTGCTTCCTTTGATGGACCCCTCGATCTTTGGTGCCTTGTTACACCAACTTTTTTTTGATTAGAGCGTACTATGAGAGTCAAGTTTGGACCCGCAATACCGTGTTCATCGATTGAGTTTGAATACGACGGGCTTGTAGAGGTCCTTGTTAGACTCCTTCCAAGGCCTACATCTAGGTTCATTTAAGTATCTAGATCAAACTATAGACGTCACATTTTTTTTTTTTTTTTTTAATCTCCTTTTAGATGGGGGAGAGATTCTAACCTCACAACCTATCCTATACGTAGCCCTTAGACCAAGCCTAGAGCTTGCAGAGGCACCAAAAAAAATAGGGGCCCGAACAAGGGATGACATACTACCAAATGGAACCCTTAACCGTTCATGTAAGTAGCGAGGATCGTATCATTTGAGCTAAAGTTTGGAAGTTGGACATCACATTAAAAAAAACTTGCTATTTATGATGTTTCATTCCAACATTCCAAGCATGATGAAAAAGAATGGAAATCATGATAGTAAACCATTTTGGGATTAGCGATGGCAATGAGTTGCCCACACATCTGATTAATTTTGGATCCGATAAGAGTAAAGTTGGCCTATTTTGGCTTAACTTTTAAGCTCTATAGGGTACCTCGAAATCTTGCCAAGCAAGTACATAATTTTAAGATACCTAGATATTTGGTACCCATTTGACTACTTGGTAAATAATTTTAAGTGTGAAGAGCATGAGGTCTCTAGAGGTTAGGCTGAGTATAGGGATGACAATTTCGACTAATTTATTTTACGCTATGAAAGGAGATTTCTTATTTTTGCAGAATGAAAATTATTTTTAGCCTTACCAGCGAAGATGGAAATAAGTAGGCCTCTGTCTCACTCTATCCCCAACCCGTTGGTCTATAATCATATTTTTTCATATTTATAAAATTATTATTATAATTTTTATTAAAATTTCATATATGTTATTAGAGGATGGATGGGGATGAGAAGGGATGGCGTAGGGATGAGGATTTATCATTCCTCATGGAACAAGCATGGAGATTAAAATAATCTCTATTTATAAGGATAAAAAAATGATAAAGACTATTCTTTTTGACAAAATAGGAGATGAAAATTGAAGTCCTTAGCTTCACCATATCTATTGTTATCTCTAGTTTTGAAGTGGAACAACAGACCTAAACCTCAATGCAAACAAACTACTTTTTTTTTTTATTTTTTGACCTTAATATGAGATTTCAAGGTAATTATTTTTTTTTTTTTTTGTTCCTTCCTAAATTATTGTGAATTTAGTTCACCTTAACCAAATATCGTCTAGCCTGAATTTCGGGTACCCACCACTTATCCCCACGATGAGATCTTTACGTGTGGAACCATGTAGACTAATTACCATAAGAATACAGGGATGGCGAAAGGATTTCAGGCCAATTACCCACTACTCATTCGAAACAAATCCATAGCCTGTTGTCTGAAGGGGTTGCGTAATCCTTTACGCAAGCAACTAGGAGTAGAGACTGATTGCAAGCATCTTCAACAAAACAAGCTACTCATGCGCGTAGACGTCACATTCTTCATTAATCAATTCCCTTAATGTTTCTTTCATGATTACATCAATTTCTTGCTATAATACTGTAGAAAGGGTTATCCTTTGCATCAACCTACAACGGATTGCTGTCATTGATTACTGTATATATTTTAATGTCTCTTTTCTTTCGTCTTAATTTTATTTTTATTTCAAAACACAGTCATAATAATAATTTCTATTTGTTAGCATCATCAATTTATGGGTTTTAGTTGCCTAGCTCGCCTATTATATGCTGCCATCTGGAAAGAGTAGTTACGGCATTTATAGGGAAGCCAAGCTCTTTCAAGCAGGTTGGTAATGATTTTATGAGGCCTTAAGATGAATAAATACTTGAAACGGACTTCACATAGCCCGCATTAATTGCATTCACTGACACTTCGTGAGGTGGGTTAGTAAAGTAATCGCAAAGCTGACTGGATAACGGGAAAATTTAAAGGTTTCGCGGTGCAAAGTGTCCAAAAAAAAAAACAAAAGAGTTTGTCTCCAAGCGCATCATTGCTGGTGACATCTTATTTTGATATTATTATATTTATTTAAAAATCGTGATGTTACCATCAATTTTCCTTTACATACACAGAGTTCTCCTGCTCGTAATTAAACCGAGTCAAGATAAGTAATAGGATGGCATGGATAATCTCATCGTTTTGTAAGCATAATTTTACATCTTTACATGCTTCCATTTGCTAGTTTGACTAAAAAAAGATGAAATATAAAAATAAAAAAAAAAAGTAAAAGGCAGCCGAAAAAAAAAAAAAGAAGTAATATATATTTCTCTAATAATGGTGATGTAACAATGTACAGAAATATATTTCGTATCAGAATGATACGAAGACACTAACCTCTTAGGCTATAGTATTTTTCATGGCAATCATAAAATAAAGGCTAAAATATACTTTGATCATCAATTTTTTACTCAAAAGTTATTTTTAACCCTCAAGCTTCCATAATTTAGTTTTTATATATTAAAAATATTATATTTTTAATATTTTGCTATGTAAAATTAGAGTTATTAAAATAGCCAAAGTGTCATTATATATAACATATTAACTATTTCATAAATTTTAACTAATTCTATATAATAAAATATTAGGAATATAATATTCTTAAAATATAAAGAATTAAACTATAAAAATAAAAAAATAAGGATTAAAATGAATTTTGAGTCAAAGTTTGAGGACCAAAAGTAGAGTTTAGCGTAAAATAAAAGAAGTTTGAAGCCCCATCTAATTATATCTCATTGGTTATGGTTTTGGTTTCATCCTTGTTTGCTGCTGCATTAGTTGGATCTTTGACTCTTCCTTGCGGCAGTCCCCCTCATAAGCATCTCATCATCATCCAATGTCTCCTAGATTCTCCTTCCCAACTACATCCACTTACCAAATGTCTGCTGAAGCCAAAATTATGATCGAAGACTTCATGGTTGTTTTATAGTGCCTGGACACGAGCTAACATTTTTAGTTCCGGCAAATTTATTTCCTCAAATACATAGCACAGTTTTAGTCCTGTTCCTCCATCAAAATATTCTTCTTTTTGATTAAGAAGCCGTAATTTCTTCACAGCATATTCTTTGTTATAGTGAGAATTTGTTCCCGGTTACATAGTGCTTCCATAATAACCGCTTCTTCCCCACTTCTTGAAGTCCCATAAAGGCCAGATTGCACGAGAATATAAACATACACTAGCATCCGAGAATAAAAAATTCCTGCAGCATTCTTGGAGCTGGGGCAACAGTCCCACCAATTCTAGCTTCAAACATCATGTCTTTTTAACTTCATAAACTCGAATCTTTCTCATTTTTATCTGTATACATAGGGCAATAGATCCCAGCGCATAGTGGTAAAATGAAGGATTCAAGAGATAAATATGCTGCTGATAGAGATGATGGGCATGGTGATACCCCTTATTATGAGATAACTGTAGCAAACCCAATCACGTCTTGTCCACCTATAAAGTTCTGGTCATTCATTAATAAGATGAGGTCCTGGTTCATTTATTCCAAGAAAAGCCAGAGAGAACCTCTTATGGTTAAAGCTAGAACCTTTCCATATTTTTCAAGCAGTTCAGATTTCAAATGAAATTGGTTAAAAGTTTTTTCTTTAATTTTTTACTATAATTAGAAAAGAAATTTCCTCAAATTTTATTAGAAAGAATTATGTACAAAAGAAGAAGATGTAAAAATAAAAAATAAAAAATTTGAAGAATACTTTTCAAAGATGGTAAGGAAGAAGCTGCCCCTCTCTCAAAAGATGTTCTCCAGAGTCCCCCCCTCCCTCCCCAAAAAAAAAAAAGCAAAATTTTTCTTAAGATAGCAAAAGTGGGAATCGATTTAAAAGAGAAAATTCTTGAATTTTTTTCATTTCTTTCATTTCAAATATACCAACAGAAGGAGAGGATCTATTGGTTTTAAGCTTTTCTATCGAAGCGGGATGATCCTAACACTATACAAAGACCATAAGTGACGAAGTGATTTTAATTTTTTCAATACATTAGAGCTAATCAATAACATCTCTCAAATAGAGTTAGCGAAGGAATAAGAGAGAAAGAAATAGAACACTGTCTCCAGAGACTTTCCATATATTGGACGAACGTATCATCTAATCTTTCTCTTTGGTTTGAAATCTAATTTCAAACCTTTTAATTATTATGGTTGGTCTATGAATCCCTTCGTCTCATCCTACCCTTTCTTTGGTTTGAAAACGTCATGCTAAAATGCCAACAAACTTTATTTAAGGGGATGAACCGTATTACCTATCATCATTGACTTATGAACAAAATTAATTTAAAATATTATTAAATCTCCATTGTTTCTCCATTTAACCCATAAAAAAATGTAACAATGTAACTTAATGCCCAATGTCACTATGGACCTTTATATCCTAAGATTAACAATTTCAGACCTAGTGAATTTAGAAAGAAAATTGGTAACCAAAAAGCATAATTAACTACAGTGAGACAACCAGCAGTACATGATGGGGAATCAACCTCACAGATGCCCCTCTCGTTAACATTTTCCATAATCCAGAGACACAAAGCGAGAGAGAGAGAGAGAGAGAGAGAGAGAGAGAGAGAGAGAGAGAGAGAGAGAGAGAGAGAGAGAGGAGGCTATATAAAACTATTGAAGAAAATGGTAGAAGGAGAAGCTAGATGTTCAGGCTCCATGTCAACGAACTTTGTCTCATGGTAAGTTTATCTTTTAAACAATCTGTTATTACTAATCTCTAATATGAGTCTAGTTGAAACCTAGCCATTATATTAATCGCCATTATATTAATCTATTGTATGACTCAATTGAAGCTGATATGCCAACTAATTAGTCAGGTTAGAAACTTCCTCCCTAAAACAAGCAGACAAAACCATGAAGCCCCGGGGAGATGTTACAAGTGGAAGAAAGATACCAAGCACAGCTTTGATGCCACCAATATAATAACCAAAATTAAAAGTTAGAAGGAACAAAAAGAAAACATTGAAGAAGAAACAAAAAGAGGATATGGTGTTTCCAACCATATAATTCATTCCCAGACGATTACTGAAACATATTAAGATTGATCGACAAAGAATGGAAAAACCATTCCCTTGAAGAGAGGCCAAAAGCTCATATTTCCAGAAGAAAACAGAATCCTGTAAGAAAGTATATTTAACAAGGAAACAAAGAGGAGAAAAAGAAAAAAAAGTAAGGCTCCAACCTAGAGTTCACATTTCTGCAATTCAATTTAACAAGCAACTTTCTCTCCAACTTATTTGAGTAAAAATATTCTAAAGAATCAATGATTACTCCTTTGAAACAAAACAGAAAGGAGAGGCAAAACCAGTCACCAGTTAGATGGCTTCAAGAGCTCTTGAAAGCTTGGATGAAGAGGGAGAACCCAGGCATGCCCTGCTCCTTGCGCAGCATCTCCTCTTCCAGCCACAGCCTGCTCTCCAATGCGCTCCTCGTCCGAAACAAGAACACGGCGTAGCCCGACGGGCTGCCGAACCACCAGTCGTGCAAGTCCCACATCATGTCCACCGGCGTTCCATCGATAAATATCGTCTGATTCCCCCTAAAGTTCCACCGGAGCGTCCTCACGTACACCACCCTCTTCTTGTCGATCCACACCGACAGCTCCGACTCCCTGGCGTCCCAGCCATCCCCCTTGCACCGGATGGTAATCTCATGATCCCTCCCATCGTCGCGAAACCGAGCCTTGGTCGAGTAAAGGGAGTGCCCGAGGACTTGCTCTCTCCGACTGACCATCGACAACTCGGCAATTCGGATCCTCCCATCGAATCCTTTGATGAAGTCCCTGCTCATGTCTCCGAGTAACAAGCCGAACACGGTGTCGACGACGATCACGACGTAGAAGTCGTCGGTGGGCTCGGGCCCTGACCCATACTTGGCGGAGGAGATGTCCCAGTAGAGATCGATAGCAGAGTTGCCCGAGGCATAGGACTGGCTTCCTTTCTTCTTCCGCAACAGCTGTGAATTCACGGAATTATGCTTCCAGTTG
The DNA here is from genome assembly GCA_017589505.3 of Metroxylon sagu. Classification (NCBI taxonomy): domain Eukaryota; kingdom Viridiplantae; phylum Streptophyta; class Magnoliopsida; order Arecales; family Arecaceae; genus Metroxylon; species Metroxylon sagu. The sequence goes on along the minus strand of JACVBY030000499.1, from coordinate 146,283 downwards.
TGGAGGGAGGGGTTGTCGTCCACGCCGATGGCTAAGGCCGGGCCGACGTGGCTCTTGGACCAGGTGACCCTGATGAGAAGCTCCTTGAGTGTGGAGAGCCTGGCCCTATAGAAGCAGGTGATGGCGCTCTGGACCGACTTGTTCTCGAGGATCGAAGAGTGGCCGCTGCTGCCTGAGCAAGAGGTCTCGGAGACTTTGACGGCATGCTCGCTGAAGCAGGAAGCAAAGTCCTTCATCGTCGGAGGGTGGAGGAAGAGATGGTTGGAGGTATGGGATGTCTTCTTTGTTTTGCCCGCCATTGGTCTTCTTCGAGTTGCATGTCAATCGCTGAAATCGTTATAACGCGAAAATAGAACAAAGAGGGAGGCCAAAGGGAAGGAAAAGAGGTCGGGGAAGCCACGAACCATTGATAAGGGGAATCACTTGGCTGGGAAGTATGACAAGGGAGTAGGAGGAGGAGGAGGAGGCGGCGGCGAAGGGGAAGGGAAGGGAGGAATAATCTTGGGCTGGCTTGTTGCTTTTCATGACCAGTTCAAATGGCATCCAAAAGGAGGACTTTGGATTGGTTTCGGACTTGGTCTCATTGAGGTCGTAATCGCTGTGCGGTTTGTCACATGGCTTGTACAAGGGAGGAGAATTTTACTTTGTTCTGAAGGAGAAGCTGTTTTCATTGTTTTCAATTCTTTCTTTTTCATTGCGTGAGAGCTAATCGCTTAGGGCTGGCGTATGTAGAGAATTTAGCGGCAAGCAATTAGAGGAAACTAGTTGAGTGTATTTATCTCATGAGGTGATGTGCGGGAATGGGCTGATGAGTGCGGAAGGAGGGGATTGGGCCCACAAAGATTAAAAAGAGAGTAGAGCCACCAACTCTGACCCACACCGCAAGGCAGAAGGCCAGAGGAATAATGTGAGGTTGGAACCCTGATGGAGTAACTCCTCCCATTTCTATTTAATGTGTCCATATGTTGTGGTATCTACACCATAACGCTTGCTAGCATTGCTGGTATTGGTAGCATTTAATATACCAACTCTCCTTATCCTTGGTTCCAAACACATGGCCGTGCCTGTTTATGAGGGAAGCCGTGCATAATTAAATTCATGTCTTAGAAAAATATGTAGGCTCTGCTTGAAGGTTTAAACAGATTAGTGATCTCAAACTGAGAATTTCTTTTCTTTTCTTTTCTCTTTTTTTTTTTTTTTCTGTAGTTTTCTCGTTAGTACTTGCATACTTGCTGATGAGTTGCTACATTGTATGAGAAGAGGTGCCGGAGGCTGAAAAGGAGACAGCATTTAACTGCTTGCCATTTGGACGGCCCCAAAAGCCATTAAAACCCTTCATCACTGAAATGTGTAGTTTTTGGGGGCATCCTGTCAGTGTTTGCATGCTAAAGAGACGCACTGAGACAAATGGTAACTGAAATGGTTAGAGAATGATGGATAAGTACTTCAGCTTCATGCTTTAAAGCTAGATATCTCATTGGCATCCAGATCCATCTTCTCTTCTTCTTGGACCCCAAATGGTGCTTCTTTTGGGCATCCATCCCTGTTGCAGTCAGAAAGGTACTTGGTTAGAGATGATATCTACAAACACAACAATCAAGGGCCACCTAACTGCACTTCGCAATCATAGAGGGCCTACAGAGCGAAATAAGAAGATCAGATGAAGCTGGTTGGGACCCGCCCAGTCTCTCCCTCAAAAGACACCACCAAAGAAAATAACAGTATCAAATGAAATATAACTCTTTCAAAACTTTGCGCTCATTAAGCTAAGATGAGATGCTCTGCAATCAAAAATAATTTTAAAGCAATTTTTTGCTACACGTAGAAGAGGAAAATTGGTTCAAGCCCACATAAAATTCATTACTTGACAATTAGTTGATTCACATGACAAAGTACTCAAAATTCATGTTTATGGGTTTACCGGAACGGGGACTTGAGATTTGAGGGCCATCGTAGAGAAGTTTTTTCATCTTTGAGCTTCTAGAAAGAGTGACCTCAGACATGAGGGCCATCTCTTGGAATAAATCGGTAAACAAATTTCCAACCAACTCAGCAGACCACGAGGCTTCCTAACAAGCTAATTAATGTGTTACCTCATAAAAAATTCAATCAACTCACTAGCACCGATCATGAAGAAGGCCCCCCATCCCCTCTTCACAGGAAGCCGCCAAATGAAGGGAATGTTGGTGGAAGAGAACAACAGGGCTACCTCAGAGATAAGAGACTCATATCTCAGTTCTCTAAGATGTTCTCTACTAAGAATCGTTATCTGCTGTTATTAAATCACCAGAGAAAAATATCCCAGATAGATTTGGAGAAGCCGCCAATGACTGTGACTTAATCTTACGGGCAGGCAGGCAAGCTAGTGGCTATATCATATGCCACTCAGATCATTTAGTTACCAAATCTAATAGAATACAGAGCCAATACACCTAATCTTGTTTGCATTTTAAAAGTGAAGTTGAGAAAGTGGATACCTTCGAATTTTGAAATGAAATGGCAGCAGGAAAGAAAGAGAGTTGTTAATCCGATAATATAGGTTTGTTAGGAATAAAGAACACAGATGTCAACTTGGATGCTTGTGCCTGGTATCCAGATTCACCTTGCAGCACCAACTCTTTTTCTTCTTTTCCTAGCAGCTCAGCAGCTTCCTCTGAGTAGGTTAGCCCGTTCCACTGACCAGCATGCAACCTTCACCCAATGTGCCATCACGATCTTCTGCAATCTAGACAAACTATCATAACTTTTTTCTCCTGGAGACATGGTGGGATGCCCTTATTTGGATTTGAACCTGAAAACCTCTCCCCAGAGCGTGCACTGAGAAGGGATTTTCTCTCCTCTCCCTAAGCAATTGACTAACGTGACAAATTTTAATTAAGTCTTTTTCTGACCAGCAATCCCACGTTCATCCTCTCCTATCTTTTATAATATCAGAGTTGTGTTGGGGGCAAGATTTCTGAATCAGAAGGCAGAACACTTTCCTTCGTCCACTCTTCAAAACTTATTAAATTTGAATTGATAAGGACATGCAATCCACCAAATGCATGTGCAACCCAGCAAGACTTGAGTAGACCAAGCAACAGATATCTAGGGGAAGTAGCAGTCCTTGTTAAATTCTATGCACGATTTAGCTAAATATTTGATAAGTATCTGAAGTGGCAATCATTATTAAATATAAGATTGGCATAACGATGGGTAGCTCAAACTATTTAAGTCGGTTTGCTTTGCATTGATTGATGGACTTAAAATAGAGATTGTCATGTGATGTGCATTTTAAAGTCCCTCCTTGGATTACCATTGACCAACCACAACGTGGCCTTCCAGTTGAGAAAAGGACAAGTTGCATGAAACATGGGCAAGTTCTGATTCCCTTCCCCTCTGAAAACACGCCAACAAATTAATTGGATGAATAGCCCGAAAGCAAAGACAGAACTGCATTTTTCTTCAGCCACCTTGACCACTAGGATATCCCAAGATATCCCAAGACCATTGAAGCAGCTGCAGCAAGCTACTTCTAGAGTGGACTGGATCCAAAGCTTTCGTTCCAACAGATTTCCAACCAAGCGATAAGGAGAAGTAGAAAGAGAAAGCAGGAGAATGCTACATATAAGGTTCCCGGTAAGGAATGATGGAAGGGAAATTTGGAAGTATTACTCTCGCTAATCTACACAGATATCAAGAACTATCATGCCAAAAATAGCATAATACATATAGTACAAATGAATATAAAGAATTAAGGAGAAAAAAGAGAACAGAACACAAGAGACACAACCGATCATTGGATGGAACTTAACTAAAGTGTGCTATGTACATGCTATCGAGTTTCATCTATTTCTCTCCTCTTTTTTCAGCATCATCTCATTTAAATATTAAGAAATGATAGAGAGGAAGAAAGATGAGAGAAATAGAGAAACAATTAGACAGCACGCACATATGGTACTATACCTAAATTCCATCCTCGATCATTGACCATCCATGGATAAAGAAGAACGAAGAATTTTACGATCAAAAAATAAAGTAAAGAACACAATAGTAGTTTCTTTAGAAATCCTGATCCTAAACACTTTCAATCTCTTGATAACTACCTAAAATACATTTTATATATATATATATATAAAGTAAACAATGATAATACAACAAGTCCATACCATAGGGGTTGAGCCTTCACACCTGCAATGAGGTCAATGGTTGGCTCCTAACTTGGATCATTAGGCTAAAGCCTTTGTTACCACTATAGGCCTTATAAAATTTTTCATTTAAGTTTTCTAAAAATTTGTCATGGTTGGAACAAGTGCCGAGTCAAGTTCAAAAGTTAAATAAGAACTTAAAAAGGCTACAAAATTAGGTGAACTTGCCTTACCATCATGGCATAAGTGATTTAACATTAAAATCTAGAAGAATGATATAATTCCAAGATTCAACCAATTTTCTTTTTAGTAAGAGATTGCGGCCTCATTGGTTATCAGCTGCTGTCAACAGACAAGGCTAACTCATGCAGCTGAAAGGATAGTTCACAACAAGAAGAGCGTAAATAATAGAAACCTTTTAAGTCTAACTCCCAAATTTCATCTTTTTTTCATGTGATGGTTCAAAACGTACGACTTCTGATATGAAACAATGATGTTTTGAACAGCTAAAGGCTGAGAAACTCTTAACTACTGAGTTGAAGGCCGAGAGATTCTTAACTATTGGGCAGATCTATCTCTCTCCATTTTTTTCAGCACTATCTTCATTTGCATTTAAACACCAAAAATGATAAAGAGAGAGCGAAAGAGGAAAGAGATACTGAAAGAATTGAATAGTATGCACAACACTTAAGTTCCATCCTCGATCATTGATCCTTCATAAATAAAGAAGAGCGAAGAATTTTATAATCAAAAAATAAAATAAAAAATATATTAGTAGTTTCTTTAGAAATCTTAACCTTAAACACTTTCAATCTCTTGATAACTATCTCAAATATTATATATATATATAAAGAAAATAGTGATAATACAACATGTTCGTATCATAAGGATCAAGCCTTCGCATATGCAATGAGGCTAGTGGTTGGCTCTTAGCTTGTGTCATTAGGCTAAAGCCTTTGTTATGACTATAAATCACACAAAATTTTTTATTTAAATTTTTTAAAATAAAAACTTATAAGGCTACAAAATTAGATGACCTGGTCTTATTATCATGATAGACATGATACAACATTAAAATGTAGAAGAATAATATAATTTTAAATTTTAATATTTTTTTAATAAAAAATTATGGTGTTATTGATTATCAGCTGCTGTCAATAGACAGAATTAATTCTTGCAGCTGAAAAGATAGTTCACAGTCAGAAGAACGAAAATGATAGAAACCTTTAAATCTAACTTTCAAATTTCACCTCTTTTTCATGTGATGGTTCAAAACGCCCGACTTCTTGCATGAAACAATGGTGTTCGAACAACCGTCGGATGGGAGACTCTTGACCGCTGAACGCGCTTCATGCTATGAGACAATGATGTCTGGCGGTGAAAACCTGAAGCTATTAAAGGACGCGCGCTCTTCCAGATCAGCAGGTGGGACGGATGTCATAAAGAAAAATAAAATCTTCACATCAATCGACAAGTACGGCAATGTCAGCCTCATTAACCGCATTGCCTTCTGTTTGGCAACTTTAAAGTGAAGTGATCAGAAGATTTAATGTAGCCGGGAGTTATATTATAAGAAATATCGCAAAGACTGCCACTGCCCTTTGGTATTTTTCTCACAAATGTGAATTTCGTGGTTAAGATAGTGGAAGCCATGGAGCTGCATCGACCCTCTCCGACGTGGTCAAGGGCTTGGCCCATGATTAACCGCCGCGACGGGCATGTTTCGTTAAGATCCAAAACTGACAAACTCTGGAGCTTGCTGGATAGGATTGACTGGCTAGAGAGAGTGGGTTCTAAATTTTGTTTCTTGGAGGAGCAAATAATATTGAATTTAAATATGATTGCTGAAATTACATGACTACAATTGTTTGGGTCTGTCTTGCCTTGGTCTCAGGAATGTAGCTGGATTGTTCATGCTGGGCTGTTCATAGACTTTTTTATGCTTATAGCTTGCTTATAGGTCTGGGATGTGCTTACTCTACCTACAAGTTACTACTTCTCATTGGATGTCGGGGCATCCTTTACCCTCATCTTTGTCCCATGCCCATTCTTTTCATTCTATCAATAAAATAATTGCTAGAAAGTTTGCACCTTTTTCAGATTTAGGCACAAAAGGAGTTCCCTAAAGGAGTTCCCTAGATCAATTGGCTAGTTCTGTGTTTCATTTTATGCAGTTTGGTTTGTAAGCCAATGGACTAATGGTAGGGACAAGATCTACTCTTCCCTCTTTCTACTTATTCTCTCCTCTTCCTGATCTTCAAAATTCTACTCGAAATTGTCTGACTTCAGAACTTGAGCCTCTAATAATCAGCACCAAGCTTCTATAAGATTTGCTCTTTAAAAAGATTGGGGACAAATTCTGGAGAATCATAGTATTGTAGAAGACAGCAGGAATAATGAACTTTACTGGATGCCAAGTATTATAAAGAATGGAATAAAGTGTTTTTCCAAGTTTAACAGGTTTCAGTCAAAACAAAAAACCAATCTAGATATAGGATAGAGTGCTCATGTTGGGATTTCCTTAATGAATAATAGATATGCTCATTAGTCAGAATAGCTAGATAAAGCAAATATGTGAATTCCAACTTTTTAAATAACTATAATACATCTCTGTTTCCATTCCCTTCTTTTTTTTCACATAGAAAATTCAATACACCGTTATAACATGTTTACATGATTCCATCATCCAAGCTGACATGATTTAGTAAGAAATAAAAAAAAGGATACCTCTGAGCTCAGCTAAAATTCCTCGTCATTTGCTGTTGCTCTAGTTACAGGTATAGACCACCTTCCCAAATGTGCTGTGTAATTTATACATCGGATGATACCTCTTCCTGATGGCCCATCTGGGAAATCAATAACAGTGACGCTACCAACATCTAGGTGAAAAGATCCCATCCATTCCACTGTCAGATTAAGACAATGGGCTATCAGTGCTATATGAACAGCAGGGTGCCCTACAACCACCACATTCCTTTCTGTTTCTGAATCACTCGACAGCTCATGGAGCAAAGATTGCCAGGCCTTCTTCGACTGATTCCATAATTCTGTTAAAATGCCATCATCAAAGCCATGTAACCAAACTGACTTGACCATCAAAGCGTCCGTTGCTTTCTGCATAATATCAAAAATCGCTATAAGAAACCAATTATTGCCCCGAAAACTTAAGCTTATAAAGATTATGCTTTGCTATGTAGTTTACCATCTCCAAAAAATTTAACATCTCCAAAAAATGATGACTGGAGCAACCATAAAATTCACTAACCGACAGCATCAAGTTAAATATAACTAAAGAGTGCCTTCTAAACAAGTTAACTTTTAGCCTAAAGCTTTAGACTATGCCAAATCTTAAATTTTCACCTTCTGTGCTTGCTGAAGTACAGGCTCAACTTCAAGGTCTAGCATTTTCTTCACTTCCACATAACGAGGCATACAGTCAGCACCCAAGCAATCTGCTGCCTCTTGAACCTACAATCAAGTTTGTGCAGTTAAACTAATTAACTGCATTGGAAAAGAATGAACATTTCATGAAGTTAATTCTATTGTCAGGTTTTGGAAAACTTTCAAGAAGGATTTACCTCAGATATAGCCATGGCTGTATCTACTGAGGCAATTTGTGGGCTACAAACTATACAATTCACTTTCAAGTCTAGAAGTAGTTCCGCAGTTTTCTGTGACTGCAGTCATTATGGTCCAGAAATGACTTGTATCAATAATCCATCACCTGCAATATACTGACAGTGCAGGAATCAAAATGAGCTACCTGTATAACCCCGAGCATGTTCATGGGTTCATATCCCATATTGGGAAAACTGGCCTGGAAAGTAGAAAATTGAAATCATTTTTCTGTTTAATAAAGGAAAGCTTGCAAAACTAGCTCCAACAACCAACAATAAGTTACTTTAAGCAACACTCAGAAATTTTTCAGAATTCACACTCTGAAAAGACATAATGTTTAACAGTTGCTTCTATGTGCACATGAAGAAAGGATTTAAGTCATATAGGAAACAAATAAAATGAAGATGAACATAGCATAAAATGGTGAAACATAGCTGTGGCATTAGGAACAATATTGGCTGTGCGAAGATATATGATAGCTCTACATGATACAGATGTGCAAATGCCCTGTCAGCATATCTCTGTGTCACCTGATAACTGATTCATAATTATTGTTAGATTCAACAATTCCGCATACGGAGAGGCATCTAGCAGAAACCCTTTGTTGAGCTTTTATATATGTTAGTATGTATCCACAGATAGCTTCCAATCATATTCTTTCTACAAGATGGGAAATCATACATAGTTGTACCAGCAAAGAGCATTAATCAAAAGAACAAGCACTCAGATTCCCACAATTCATCAACAAAGCCAAGCCAACCAACTAGGTGATGGAGGAAGAACAAGCTGATCATCAAGAGGCTTCATGTGACCAACGTGTTGGGCATTAGATATTCTGAAAGAAAAGATGTAGCATTAATTGATGATCACCTTTTTCATACCTCTGTGTTGCTCTGTGTCGCCCCATGGCAGACCAAAATGATCCGCTTATTGGTTTTTCTTCCTCCAGAACTTCCAGCAGCAATGGGAGAATTTGGAGTCTGCAATAGCATAAAACACATGCATTATTACCTTTGCACTGGTTTATTAGGATGAAGAGAATATGAGTAACCAGAACAACGATTTAGTAATGCAACGTCATGCATGCATACATACATACATACATATATATTACTAGAAATATTTTAAAAAAAGCAGTTGTCAAACTATAGACAGAATTGCCAAACTGCACACAACATATGTTGCCTCCCATGACCATGACCGAAATCCTTTCTTCGCATTATTGGCCTAGCATAAGATAAACTTCCAACCAACCATAAATCTTTAAGTAGGATGAAAGAAAGAAAATCACAAGGTATTTATCCACCAATGGAAAGTAGAGAGGAACCCCAGGCCACTATGAAAGGGGGGAAATTGCATCAAACAACTGCTTCATTTCAGTGATTATTTGTTTGAATCACAATCTGATACTCCAGGACCAATATAAACATGTTACTAATTGCACATTTGAGGACACACCAATGAGGCAATGTGGCATGTTCGGTGTATCTTCCCCCTACTCTAATATAACATGCATGTCTTACTGATGAGAAAAATATGACAAACACAGGGAAACCACCCATCATGTTAGTCAATTTTAGCAGATAAAAGCTAGAAATATAACTGATTGGATGATGCAAGTACCTGATTCAAACGATTAAGGCATATATGTGGAGAACCACCTTTATGTTGCGGGGTGAAGTCCAGCACACTCACTCCGCAGTTGCTCTGGAGTAGAAGCCTGAAGTATTCTGTTCCCAGTCCTGGGTGGACAGCTACAAGTGTCATGATTGTACTAAATAATGCTGCCTTACTTATATCACTAAATCAACACAATTTTCAGCAAGAGACAACATGGTATGAGAATAAAATCCCGGTACCTATCGCAGTGGCAACAAGTGCCTGATTAACTGCATTATGAGCAACAACAAGCACCGACTTCCCTTCATGAGCTAAGATTTTATTCCAGCAGCTCTGGGCTCGGGCCCACAGTTCTCTCACTGGATAGTGGCCGTCGATGTTAAAATTTGCGGCATCCTTCTGCCACTGGCGATACGCACTGCCGAACTTCTCCTTCCCTTCATGCTTCAAGAGACCCTGAGAAGCTCAATACCACAGAAACCTTTAGCACCATAGCACATACCACAACTAGGAAAACGAAAAAGCTGCAGTCTTTTCGAACAACAGGATATAGTCATGAGTTTCTGACATTCTTTGCAAACAACTAACTTGGAATGAGTAGAGATCAATCTCCCTCAAGTCGGTTTCTGGAATCATCTCCTCCTTCCGGGCGCCCCATATAATTTCAGCTGTTTTCCGGGAACGAACCAGGGGACTGGAGCACAAAGCACGATCCGAGGTTCGATCAACACGAATAAAGAACCAAATCGAACACAACAAATGTTAAACCACAGCGTTCTCGCATCATAAAACCAATAAATATATATGATGAAAAAGGTCTAAGTTGCCTCTTTTTTAAAAGATTAGAAAGGGGGAAAAAGATTTATGAAATTATCGTCACAAACCCTAGGTTCGAAGGGAGAAGGGGAAGAAAGAGAAAGGACCTAGTGAAGCAGACATCGAAAGAATCGCCGAGAAGCATCTGGCGAGAAGTCTCGGCCTGCGACTCTCCCTTGGACGTGAGAACCGAGGTATCGGAGCTCCCCTGGATGCGGCCCTCTTCGTTCCACGTGCTCTGCCCATGCCTCACCAGCGCCACCCGCTTCGCCTCCCGGATCGCCGGGAACTGGGGGGCCGAGCGCCGGATCTCCGGCAGCCTCTCGATCTCCCGCAAGCTCGAGCAAGATGGGGAACCGACCCTAGGGTTTCGCCGGTCGAGGCACGAAAGCGGACGAGGAGGAGATGCGGAGGAGAGCATTTTGAGAAGAATCTTTTTGTTGGATTTCTTTCGAAGGGCGGATGGCGGAGGGCGGCGGGTAAAGCAACGATTTTTATATAAGCTTTTTTTTTTTTTTTTTCCTTCCGAGACGATAATGCCACGTGTATTGAAAATACGATAAACTGCCACGTGTTCTCTCCGTCCTCCCTCTTTCCAATCGTCCATGGGTTGGTTGCAGAGAGCAAGAATAATAATAATAATAATAATAATAATAATAATAATAATAATAATAATAATAATAATAATAATAATAATAATAATAATAATGATAATGATAATGATAATAATAATAATAATAATAATAATAATAATAATAATAATAATAATAATAATGATAATAACAACAACAACAACAACGATACTTATTAAATATTTAAAAAATCCCATATAGTTTATTACATTAAATGAGTGAGATGATTATTTGCAGTTGTTAGGTTCTCTCTCTACAACAGTTATTGGTTCAAAACTGGTCTCTTGCCTCCTCCGACCAGCTAGCAATCTTTCACCAAATCTATGATGCCCTATTTTTCCACCTCTCTCTCTCTCTCTCTCCTCTTTGCCATCCCCTTAAGAATGACAATGGGAGCAAAGAATGATCTTCACGAGGAACTGCCCTGATAAAAATGAATTTAAAAGGATTAAACAAGAATGAAAATAAAAATAAATTTAAAAATGCATGGGATTTGAATTTGAAGATAGAACTAGGTCTTCATTTTTCAAATCCATCCTCAAATCCAAACTTAAAACTTAATTATTTTTTTATAATATAAAATTACTTTTATATTTATAGTTTTTTTAATGAATGAAACTTAGATGCAATCCTATGCGGTCTTTACGATTTTCTTTGTCTCTCTTGCTTTTTCACAACCACCTCAGCTTTTACTTAAGCTTCACGTGATAGTGACTATAAAAAAGTAAGAGATATAAAAAAAACTGCAGAGTTTATATTTAAAGCATCGCACCTCAATTCTATTCTTTTTAAATATATCTCATCAATCATTACATTTATCAAACACGAACTTATCTTTTTAACTTTATCCATCTTCTTTCTATCTTCTTTTTTTTTTTTTTTTTTGTTATTGTTGCTTCTTCCTTTCAGACTTATTTTGATATTACACCTTACATTAAAAATTTTATCTATAAAATAATTATACTATTCTTTTATATATAACAATAGGTTCTTATTAAAATGATTTATAAGGTAATCATGAGTATAAAATGATTTTGCTGTTCTTATATGACTTCTTTAATTCTAAAAGTTTTTTTCTCTATAAAAACTAAAAAGAAAATGAAGATTGAGAATTCCTTACGCATAATGGGGAACCAGAGGGATGGAAGAAAAAATTAATATCAAGGCAAGGTTGCGAGTGGGAGCAAAAATGAAAAATATATTCTCCATCCTAAATATGCTCCATTATCATTTCTAATCATCCTCTTTATTATCCACCACTAACTTTTTTCATCCCTTCCACCAAAACCACCTCCTCTCTTTTCCACAACCATCTTTCTCTATGGGTTGCCATTGTTCTTTCTCTTCCATCGCTTCCCTTTTTTCTCTTTTTTTTCTCCACTTTGTCCTCGTTAACTATCATTAGCTACCAACAATTCTTTTGTTTGGCATTCTTTCATGATGATATGCTCTTAATTATACAACTAAGCAACATCAAAAACATTTGCAATAACAATGGCAGGCAACCAAGCATAAAATGATAATTAAAATTATAAATAATTTGATATATTTGTTCATAATTAGAAATCCTTTCATATGCATTTGAAAATATGTCAAACTTTAAAATTAATTTCCATAAGAGCTCGATAATCTATTTGAATGTGGAAGACAAATTAGCTCAAGCCTTCGCTATTCTACTCAATTATAAGAGAGAATGTCTACCATTTGTATATCTGGATCTCCCGCTAAGTGATAGGTGGTTGCCTAAACATTGTTGGCAGCCTCTACTGGAGAAGGTGGAAAGGAGGCTATCCTCTTAAAAAGGTAAAATGCTCTCTATAGGAAGTAGAGTATGTCTCATCAACTCAATCCTCACTGCACTCTAGAAAGGAAAAGAATCAATCAATAGCTTTAATTATTTAGTCAATTAAGAAACAGTCTGCACGAATAAAAAAGAGGGAGGACTTGGAATGAAGGATCTAAAGAGTACGAACACGACTCTGCTTTCTAAATGGGCATAGAAGTACTTGAGTAAGTATCAAGAAGAAAATGGTCCTTGACTTAGATAAATCATCAAAACCTACCATTCTAAGTATAGTTTTGTTATGCGAGGGAGGTGTAAAGTCCAAAAAGCTTCTTCACTGTGAAAGGATATTTGTAAGGAATTGGAGGCATTTTGAAATTGCATGATCTTTAGTTTAGGAAATAAAAAGAACATTAGGTTTTGGGAGGATAGTTGAATAGCTTCCTTGCCACTAGCTCTTATCTTTGAAGAGCTTTATGGTCATGCAATCAAGAAATAACGTTCAGTAGCTTCGATGTGGAATCAAAGAGAAATACAGTGGAAAGTCCATATGAACGGCCCTCTCTTTGCCTTGAAATTCTAACAGCTTCAGCAACTTCAGAGTTTATTGCTACCTATTTTGCCTTTATCTTTGATGGCTATCCCAATGTCGAAGCCTAGTAAGAATGATAAATATTCTGTCAATATGGAAAGCTTTTGCTTTTGAAAAAATTAAGATATTCATTTGGTTAGTCCTTCAAAACAAGCTATATACAAAAGATGTTTTACAGAAGAAAAAGTGATCAATGAGTACTAGCTATGCTCTTTGTGGAGGAAATCAAGAGACAACTGATCATTTATTCTTATCAGGCCAATTCTCTGAGCTAATTTTGGTTAGCCTAGCTAGTGGGCAGGGGTTGAGTAGACTGCCTTTGAGTATCCAAAGGCTATGATCTAAGTAAAGACGAAAGAAAGTACCAACCAACAAGAAGAAAATTTGAGACTAACTAATTATGGCATTTATGTGGCATGTGTGGAACGAGAGAAACTCAAAAATCTTCACTAAAAAAAATGGTTCTCAAGCCTTAATTCTCCAGAAAACTATGATGACATTTAGCCAATGAGGTAGCTTCTGTCTCCAAAAAGAATGGAAGTCCATAGAGTTTCTTTCACTGAACTATTTTCACTTCTTAGTCCAACACCCTATTATAACCTCTTTTATAATTTTATGATTTAATAAATTAGTGGGATAAAAAAAGAAAAAAGAAAATCCTTTCACATGCAAAGTTATGGTTAAATTAACAACCCATCAAACCATATCAACTGCATTCGAAAATCTATTAATTTTCTAATTCTAAGAGTGTGTAGTACATGAACTACCATGAATTATAATGACTAATTCTATTTCATCAATGGTTCTTTCAATATATTCTATGTAATTTTGTTTAACAATAAGATGAATTAAATGTAATAGATGGAGTTAGCCCTAGCAAAGGCCATAACAAGAGAACCTTTAATATATAACATGTAATTTTGAATAGAAATCATTAGTCAGATAGAATAATACTTCTAACTACCCAAACAAACTAATGTGGATAAATTTCATCAACTACTTTTTTCTCAATCAAGTATTGCAATCTCATTTTGGATCATGGTTTTTCCCCTCCTTTATGCATATGAAATAGTATCTTTCCCACATTTAATTTTTCCTTTTTTATTTGTTTTTATTTTTTTTCCCCTACTAATATACTATAATTCCACCATAGCATGTGTTGTTAGGGTATAAATCATTAGTGCTCTGATTGAGCCTGCATTCAAACAAACTCAACTTAAAATTAATTCGAAAACAAAATTTTGAAATAAAATTTAATTGATTTCTTTATTATCTAATTGAATCTAAATTAATCAAATGAAACACATGTCTATTTCAATCAACTTCATAATCTAATATCAAGTGGAGTCTAATGGAACTTATATTCTGCTCAAGCTTGAATCCAAGTTTAACTTAATATTAATAATTTAAACAATTTATCACCCAATGCGGTTCAATCCCTTGAATTTGTTCCTGTAAGTGATTACAAATGTATTCATATACATATATAGCATATTATATATTTGATTGAGCCTTAAAGAGCCAAATTTGATCCAGTCAAATCTTTTTTTAACTCAGATTTTATTTTGGTCCTGAATTTATAAACCAAGTTTTATCTCATATTAATTTATTCAATGAGTGAAATTTATATAATTAAGCTGGCTAGTCTATTGACAACCATATTTACCATCTCATAAAAAAAAAAAAAATGTTTTAGAAGAAAAGTAATTATGTAATTAACTATAATTTCATCATATATTTTAATTATTTTAATATTAATGTTTGGTTCATTGGAATAAGCATTGAAATAGAGTCAAAATTCAGACTTTAGCTTCATCTTAATGTTTGATATGGGAGTAAAGGATGAAACCGCACTTTCCTTGTAATCATAATTAATTCCACTCTTGCACAGGAAGAATGATCACCAACATAAAAATAAAAATAAGCATAAGAACATAATATTTACAATATAAAGTAATAATAAATAATATATTAATAGAGGAAAGTTTAGCAGATCACATCTTTCTACAGAACATGCAATGAATGAGAGGATATGGATTGGGTACAAGCTCCACGCAGCAGGCGTCGACCCTCCCCGGCATGCCGTTTATTCTTCAATGACACGTAGAGAAAATGTCTGGCTTCCCATGAGCGCCTTTCGTACTTTCTTGAGTCATTCCATGGTTTTCTTCTCCTTTACCTTTAATGAGCTAATAATCTAGCCTCCAATGCATGAGATAGGGATTATGGCTTTTGGCCATGGTAGATGGTGCTGTGACAAGCTCCAGATGTGCTCCACAGGTCTGTTGATGGAGATATAAAATTGGCCATGGTGCCCATGGGTCAGTATAACTTGGCAGGACACCATAATGAACAGTCGCGTACCATGCCAAGTTAGAAGCTCGAGGCTTACGGATTGTACTGGCTTGCTGTAGGCTGGAATAGCATGGCCGACTTCAAGGCATGGCATAGCTCGCGAGGCAACACGGCACGGTGACTCTTGGGCTAACACCACCTAGTAACGGCTCTAATAGTTTTAAACTACAATATTCTAGGGTTACTTTAGTCCGTTTCGCAAATAAATTTTATTTCTAATTAAATTAATTAAAAAGACTTAATTTTCAAATTATAGTTTCAATAAAGAAAATAAAATTTTTAAAATATTTTGAAGATATTTTATTATTATACTGCTTAGTTACAATAAGGTTAATCCTACCATAGTTTTAGCTGTATGTGGATGGTGCCGTAAATGATGAAAAGTTTAAAGGCATAAGGACATTGGATAAGAAAATAAGAGTATTGAATGATGGCCTTAAATGGATAGGATTGAAGCCTAATTTTCTAAAAAAAAAAAAAAATGATGATAGCTGATCCCTCATAATAATGGATTCTGAGATTAAATTAAGTAGTTTAAATCATGAAAATATGCAAAGTAGTGCGGATTTAAACTTTTTTTAAAAAATAAATAAATTATTATGTAAAATATATGGTATATATAAATTATAATTAGAAAGTAGAAGGCTCACTTTTGATAAACCAGTTCAACAAAGTAGTAGTGCTAAGATCTTATGTAGTCATTGTTAAATAAAAAGCAACAAACATATAGCTGTAGGCATTTTTCTTCTTCCAATAAACTTTTTTTATTTAAAAAAATAATTTCACTAGTTTTCTCACCTTTAAAGAGTTAAAAAATTTTAATATTTTAGCCTAACGAAGAGCATATAAAAATAATTATCCTATGCTCGTCACAATAGCATGTAACCTTTTAACTTTAATGCAAAATAATAGAAGCCAATTGATATCTTCAGTAGTAGAGTTGTTTATGTATTTAAAAGATTGATTGGATGCTGAAAAAAGATTATAAGACTAAAGACAAAAGCTAGAAGAATATATAAGTTCTAAAAAATAAAGAATAATTTTGTTTAAATTAGTTATAGTTATATCTCATTTTTTTCATAAATATAAATATTTTTAAATTGATTAAAATTTATAAATTACAATTTTCAAGTATAATTTTATAATCTTGTGTAATTTAAGAAATAATTATTTTTCAAATAAAATTTCAATTGATTTTATTTCATTATTTGGAATTTTGTATACAATATAATCCATCAATAAAAATCAATAAAAGTGTTTTTTCATTATTTTTTGGAGTTAAATTTACTTATTTTTTAATTAAATGATGAATTATTATTAATAAATTTAAAAAAATGTTAAAATACATTACAAAAAGATCTGGGCTATGGCCAGCCCATGAGCCAGTCCAGGGGCCGTGCCAGGCAAAGAGGCTGAATTCCATGGGCTGCGCCGGCATTGCCCGCTGGCGGTACCATGCCGTGTCGGTACGTGGTCGGTCCGAATTTGGTTGAAGTATTGTTTGCGTTAAGTGGTTGCGATGGGAAATCTTGAGAGCAGCGGGGAGGTTAGGCCTCTTAAGGTTACGCACTATATATGACCTCTCTCTTTTGAAACGGATCTCTGGACTTCGACCACACATTCTGAAAACAAAATTCTTTGCGAATGGAGGTACAAGATGATTCCAGGTGCGAGGAACAATCTCTCACCAGCATATATAATTGGCAGGGTTGGACAGGCTGAGCACAATACATGTGTTTGACTTACGAAGCCTTCTACCATTGCACTCTCAACAATCTCATTCGAGGGACCCCAAGGTGGTTACTGAAAAGTTTTACTTTGACTAGGAAGGAGAGTTTGTCGACCTTTATATGCTCAAGGATTTCTCAGTCTTGTCTGCAAGTAAATTTATGTGTTTGAACTGATCTTCTGATCACTTTTCCTTTTAGTTCTTCAATATGTTGTTTGTAAAGGTAGTAATTGGATTATTGGAAAAGTTGTGGACATGTTCTGTGACTACCTGATTAGTTCGCTTTACGGTTGAAGGATTTTGTTCTAGTTTCCTCTGAGGAATTCTGTCTTCTATGGAAGTGACAAGCCCTATGGACTGTTTTACAACTGCTACAAGATTTTGACTGTGAGGAAGTTTAAGGTTCTATTTTCTCTGATGAATGCAGAGAAAAGGAAACTACCTTCCATGGGGAACGTCACCATGTGGAACACCGACATGGAAATTGATGTCTCACAACAGAAGACAAATGTAGTTAATGATCTGGCTAAACGGGGGAATAATATCCAAGGTGAGGAGAATTTATCAGAACTTGGAAAACTAATTCAGAAATTTTGTAGGATATCAGGATGGCCATAGCAATGGCACAGCATGGGTGTTCTTGTTCAAGGTGTTTGCTCATGGGAATATGCATTCATGCAAGAGCCCTTTGTAAGAGTCCAGTTAGATATAACACACTAATTCAAGTTATGGAGTTCTTACCAAGACCAATGTGGAGAAAGCTGGTTACAGTTGTCCAAATCTCCCAAGCTACTTTTCTAGCATGGGTTTTGGTGAAAGGCTGCAAAAGAGAGTTTAACCAGAAGCCTTTTCATTCGGTAGCTGTGACGGCAGTCGAGCTTACAATGTCTTATTCTTATTTTTCATAATAATAAATCCAATGTTACTGACTTTGAACAATTATTTGGTTCCTTCTTATCTTTGTATCACAAAATAAATGTAAGTAACATCTCTGTTGGTGTATTATACAGCTTGATGCAGGCCTTTTTTTTTTTTTTTTTTTTGAAGGTTTTGTTTAGATGCAGAAATTGCTAGCAAAATTTGTCAGAACTCCTGCTGGAGGAATTGGGATTCGGGAGTTTGGTAATGCTTCAATGCTTTTGCACAAGCAGCTAACCTGACTTGTCAGTCATTACAGGCCTTCAGCAATGTGTGCATCCTCTTTGGGGAAGAACTATAGGTTTTAAATTAAGTTTATTCTGGAGTTTTCTTTGCTCCACCTGATAAAAGATGTTGTCAGTGGGACGGTGAAAGTTTAAATTTGCGGCAAAGGGCTGCTCGTACTCATCCCTGATAGCCCGTTGGTTTTGTCTCACTTGATTCGCTACTCCTCTCCTCAAGAAGAGGTTCCGAGTTGGGAAAGTGGCTCTGCCAAAATATTTCCAAAGAAGCGTCCTCTTGATGGTATTTGCATGCTAATTAGCCCGATATCAGCCACTAATTATATAAGCCACACTAGTGTCCAGTTTAAATGTGAAGTCCATCGGTGATTTGAGAGACTGATTAGTTAAAACTTACGAACCATTCGATTTAAACTATGAGATCGAATCATATAAAGCAAAAATATACGACAACAGCACTAAATTTTACCGATAACTGTTTTGCCCTCACGCCTGGTAAAGGGGCAGAGAGCATGGTTCAAGTTCATGACTTAGTAGGGTGGCGAGAACTGGAAAAAGGAACCTGGCACAAAGTTGGATGGCAGAGATCACAAATCCATAGCGCCTCTTCTGTGCAATCAAAGGCACAATCTATAAACTGAGATAGCTCCAGAAGCCAGGGATCACATTGAACCAC
Organism: Metroxylon sagu; assembly: GCA_017589505.3. Taxonomy (NCBI): domain Eukaryota; kingdom Viridiplantae; phylum Streptophyta; class Magnoliopsida; order Arecales; family Arecaceae; genus Metroxylon; species Metroxylon sagu. Next base: position 127,175 of record JACVBY030000499.1, on the reverse strand, counting down.
GTGTGGTAGCCGGCCATCAGACATATGGGATTTTATTTGGGTTTTTCATCATTTTATGTAAGAAGTCTGTTCTCCTTTCGATAGATTATGACATCGGGTTCTCATGAATGGAGTATTTGGTAGTCTTAATTGTGCCAGCCTTACAAATTCTGCTATCCATTTGCTTTAAATGAAGTATTAATCCCACTAACTTATAGACTGGTATTGCTCTGCATACAACTCAGCAGAACTCCCGCATGCCTTATCATTACAGTGATATTACTTTTGGAAGTAATATGCAGCAAATTTAACCATTGCAAAAAAAAAAAAATTAATCAACTATTCCCTCATCCGACCCACCGCGAGTTGCGACCGAGAGACCATGGATCTTTGGAAGGGTGAGTGAACGATCCTGTAGAAAAGGAGCAGGTGTTTTAACCATGTTCATGCTCTGTTCCTGTTCCTTTGCCGCCTTGGCCTTCTTTTGGCCATTTTACCCTACATCCTGTCACGTTTGCCAAAAAGCATCTGCATGAAATGTGAATGGTAGGAAAAAGAGCACGACAAGAAGAGACTCAGAAAGTAGACACCTAACAGATAGCTTTAGTGAACGCACATGGCAAGCTGAAAGACATGATAGCATACGATAGCATGATAAAGGAGCAACCTTACTACATCAATCTTCTTTATGGCCTTCAAAGCGCAACATTCCTATCATATCTCTCAAGCTTGTCTCTCTTCCTCTCAGATTCAAAGGTTGAGCCCTTGGGGAAGAATACAACTAGAATCAGTCTATGTGAGATGGCCTTGTTACATCAGTGATTAGGATTGATTAATAGGTAAACATCTGCATTGCCTGCGTCATATCTCTTCAACCCAAGCGCCTGAAAACCTTTATACATTTAACGTGGATTCCTGTTAGAAGGTATGATGGAAGAAAATAGTGATAGGTACACCATACCAATACCATTTTGTGCCAGAAAAGACTAGATCCTTGGAGACTTGTTTCACGTCATTCCAAGACTCCACAAATCTTCTTTAGACTTTCATATTGTCGTAGATTACAAATTATTGCTCCGTGAAGTATTTTACTAGAGAATAATCAAAATCCATGACCTAGTAACTTTCTTTAGGCCAAGAGAACACATTAAAGAGAGAGATTTTCTTCTCTAGGAATGGAAGAATTAATGTTAATGATTTTTGGCATTGCGAGGCATAAATACTTTAGCTCACCCGTTACTTATAGAAAAATTTTTATAAATATTAGTGAACTTTTTCATTTTTTTTGTGGATAATGTGACTTTTCTTATTTTTATTGGACTTTTCCGTTCCATGACCTTCCCAACATATGCCCACCGATCGATGCCTGGTTGGGAGGCCCAACTGCTGAGAATTCCATTTTATTTTGAAGTTCTTATGTCACTTGGTTCTACAGAGCTGGAAAAAACTGAGGAAAAAAATGCATCACGGCGTAAGCATCACATAACAAAAAGATGCCCAAGATATTGGCCAATATTTGACCCATAAATTTGCTGTTATTCATAAACAGCATGTAGCTTACACGAAGCAAGCATAATGAAGTTTTAGTATCAGCAGTTTATATATCAAGAGATCAAGCTAATAAAATTGTTTTGCAGCCTAAATCTCAGCAGCAGCTCCTGATTCAACCAAGACACGGTAGATAAAACCTGGAAACTTCTGAAAAGTTATAGAACTGGACGTGAAAATGGTTTATTTTGACAGCATTCAGGGCCTGGTGATGCATCAAAAACTTCTCAATGTGACAAATAATTGTTGCAATATGAATACAATTCCCGAAATAAACAAATCCTCATCGATTAAGTGAATAAATATAAATCATATTTCATTTATTTCTTTGTGAACATGATTTGTTTTCCCGCCAATCATTTAAATAGAGCTTTTACTTCAATACACTATTGATTAACTCTCCCTTTATATATATATATATATATATATATATATATATATATATATATATATATAAAGAGAAAAAGGAATGTAGATTAGGTTACATATAAATATAGTTAAGTTTAGATCCGATCACTTTTCTCATCTTTGGATTCACACAGTTTATGAATTTTATAATTAAAAAAAATAAAAAATATAGAGGCTCTGAGATACATGTAGATTTAAAGATGAGAAAGATGATCGGATCCTAAACTTGATTATATTCAAATATAGCCAAATTTAGATTCGATCACCTTCTCCACCTGTCGGTCTACACAATTCATAAATTCTAAAAATAAAAAATATGAGAAAAGTGGAAAGATAGAAAAAATAATTGGATCTTGCACTTGGCTACATTCCGATCATGCACTTGACTACATTTGAATGTAGCCAAGTCTACCTATATATATATATTTATATACATACATACATACATATATATATATATATATATATATATATATATATATATATATATATATATATATATATATATATATATATTCGCAATGTAGTTGCCTTTGCAAAGGAGCTGTAAAACCTCCTGCAAGGAAGCCAACTCTAGATTTGTTTGACACCAAAGCAAGCGAGCACCTGATTCAAGATGATGGGTGGACAAACGAACAGAAGCAAAAAAAAATAGACATGAAGGAACTAGAAATGGCAATGGAACGGTTAAGATTGATTTTTGCTCATGCCATCTCTATCTCCAACGTTTCATACTTCATTCTATCCTTATCTTATGCCATGTTGGAGCAATAATTTTAGTCCCCATCTTCAATCTCACGAGGAATAGAGATCTTGACCCGACTCCATTGCATCATCCCTACAAATTTTTTTTGAAATTATCTTTAAAAATATACTTAATTTTTTTATTTTTTAATATTCAAAAATTTAAAATATTTAAAAATATAAATTTATGGTAGGACTAGGGGTGAATAGGATATAAACCAATCTTACCCCCCGTTAATCCCGGTCATAAAGGTTGCAGTTTTTCTTAAATCTATTTCTAATCTGATAAATGCTTGAAGATTCCATCCCAATCAAGACCCATCAAGATGGAGTAAATTTTCCATCTCCAACCTGATAAAAGGAAGAGTAAGGTCTGAACTAACAAACCTACTAGATATAAAGTGGAAATCTCGAATATTTTTTTTGGCACAAGGGGTCAGACCTCGACCTGTCAACATTGGACAGGGCCTGGCAGGGTGATAATTTATGACTTGACTCACTTTACAGCAGGTTCAAATTTAATATAAACAACTTTGGGTTTTAAACGTGTGGGACCGAGCTAGCATGTTTAACAACCAGGTTGGGTTCAGATTTAGTATCTTGACACATTTAGCCCATTTTGACCCATTGATCCAGCCATAACCCCATTAATTTAAGTCTCATTTCACCTGATTATACTCATTTAATCTATTCAAAATCTGTTAATATATTAAATCTGATTCAATCTATTTATTAAATGAGTTATGTCAATTAGGATTGATTATATGTTTAATAAGAAGATTGAATTTAGGTTGAAATTGTTGACCTTAAACGGCTCAAATAGGGATTGACTGATGTTTGACCGAATTGATATGTGAGCCGATAGACACTCCTAGCTCTTGCCCTACTGAGGCGGTCTTAAGCCCAACCTTGGAGGTACGTCTTCTAGCCAGCTTTTGGCTAATTCGTGGCCCCATTGCTGCTGAGAAATTTATTGTTCATCTCTTTCCCTTCGTCTCTCATCGCTGCCACCCATTTTGATGTATTTGTACATTTTAATCCTTCTAACCAGTCTAAGATTTAGCTGGTTGTTTATGGACGGTTCGGCTTTTAGAGACAATTGGTGCAGATAATGCCAAGTTAAAGAATTGTAGCCGAAGGAAGGAGAGAATTTCCAAGGATCCAATCATGTTGGTTGGCACGGTGTGAATGGGTGCCACGGACTCTCGTCAGTGTGTGTTTAAGTTTCTGGTCGTATATCATCAAAGATGATGGCACTGTTTTGAGAAGATAAATTAGAAGATCAAATAAAATATTACATTAAACTAATGTATGCATTCCAGTGGAAAGTGTTATTCTAGTGCTACGTACGACACCAAATAATATATAGCATGCCAATGATAAATTAAATTACGTCACCCTTCCTGGCATTCTATATCATCCTTTGACTTGTTCTTGGCCAAAACAGTGCTTGGAAAAAGGTTCTGGGAATCGGCCAAATGTTGGTTGCTACAATAAAAAAAAGACAAAAGGGCCGTGACCGAAGCCACTTTATCACAATCAAACCTTCTCCAAATGAAACAAACAGAAGAAACGGACAATGTGACTCCTATATATATTGTCAATAAAAATGCAAGCATGCTCAGAGTTGCCCCCACCTTATCCTCTGCTGATCTTAATTTGATGATTCTGATTTTAATCATGCCAAGTGCATTGAGTCATAGTAATTGCCGGCCACATCAAGGTTAAAAATTTTGTTCCTTTCTTTGCTGAGGTTCAAAATTCATTATAATCACCATTTCTGTTTCTATGATAATTGGAAGATTTTAGCTTCACTATAGAAACTTTGTGCGATTTCTTTTACATGTGCTGGCATCTGTATGCCTGATTTTAATATAGATTTTTGATATCTCTTTATGTTACATGGGCACTATTTAACTATTATCTAAATAAGAGGTATTGTATGATGAAAATAAAAACCATTGTTGGCATTCTCACCATTTATATCTAACAAAATAATGTTTTAATTCAAATTTCTATGCCAGCTGCAATTTATAATTTTTCTTTGCAAATTTATAGATTCAGTTTAATAAAATCTTTTTCTGATAGGAAGCTAAACAATACTTTGAACAAGCTAAACAATATCTTTGACAAATAATATAACTGGATCTAGGGATTTAAGGCTCTAATTTTGGCTTAATGTTTCTGTTTCGGATGGAAGTAAGGGCAGCGAATTTCGGCGGCGGATCCCTCCCTTCCGGCGTTACCTCCGGCAGGTCTTTCCCCTTCCTCCCCTTCCTTCTTCCATAACCTGTCTTTGAGAAGAGTGGCGAGGGTGTGGTCGCCGGCAATCGCCGGAGATGGCCGTGGAAAGGGCCGACTACCTTGTACCGTGATGTGGGGGATTTAAAGCCCTTGGGTGGACGGCGGGCACCAGAACTCCACCGGCGGAGGGCTCCGGCGGGAAGGGAGTCATGGCTGGTGCAAGGGCCGCCGGAACCCTCCAGCGACCCTTGCATCAGCCACCGTGGCCGAGTTCCGCTGGCCCTCGTGCGGCCTCGCACAAGTGGCCCAGGAGGCAGGCCGCGGGTGGAGTTCGCCGGTTCTAACATGTAGAAATGCAAAATAATAAGTTATATTATTATGAAATTAATAATAATAATAATCAATAATAATAATAATAATAATAATAATAGTAACAAAAATAATAATGTATGTGTGTGTATATAAAAGTAATTATATTGATAATTAAATAATAGATTAATCAGATAAAAATAAATATAAAATGATAAAATATGTGATTCTCGGTTCATTATGATATGACTTGATGACATAATAATTGATACCAAAATTTATTAGAGAATATATATAGAGAATACATTTCATTTACAAGACTAAATGTGGTATTTTAGTTTTATTACAGGAATATATATGGACATAGTTTGTAATTGTAACGTATTCATAATAAGATCACATGCAAATCTAAAATAATGATTAAAGATGATGATATGTAAAATCTCACAAATGAAGGCATGTGAACTTTGGTTATAATGACATAAAAATTAAAAACAGAAACTTTATATTAAATGAAGTAATATAGAATATAAGTTCAAAATTATTTTAAAATTTTAAGTATTCAAAGAAAAAGTAAGATAACGATTATGATATGCTATGTTCTAGAAAGATTTAAAATACTAATATCTTGAACGATAAATTTATAAATAATTTTATTTACTAAGTGTGAATATATTAAATAATTTTTTATTATTTTTAAAGCTTAAAAATAAAGAAAAATATATTATCAAGTCTTAGTAATTATTTTATTTATATTCTAATAAAAATTTTATTTTCTTTTTTATAAATAATAATTTATAATTTTTTTAAATGAACGAACGTTTCAGTCATCGAACATCTTGCATGCTTAAGACACGGTGAATTATCACATCTCAAATCTATCCTAAAAGGTTAACAAGTATGCTAAAAGTATATCATAAGAACCATTAAATCTTATTCTTGATATTATAAAAACAATATAAGATTGTATACTATTGTGTGGGGACATCAGCGTCATCCAAACTTTGATTGCAAGCTAATTTCTTCTCCATTTTTCTCATTTCGGGGCGTCAGAAGGTGGTCAGAAGCACAGCGGTCCATTGGGACGTACAACCTAACACATCGACGTCGAGAGATCACAGTGCTCAGAGCTTGCAGCGTGTGAGGACATGGTGCTAATCTTATTATAATAATTTCAAAGATACATTCGTGGACCCACAGCCTTAAATCTTGTCCGTAATGTGGTTAATGGAGTAGGGCACGAACCGACGAGCATCGCAGCGCGACAGTTCTTGCACCCGCTTCAGTCACCCCGCAAAAAAAATAAAAAAAAATAAAAAAAATAAAAAAAGAGGGCCAGTTCTTGCAGCAGCATCGGCTGATCCGCGCCCGCTGGCCAATGAGGCTCAGCTACCGAGGCTACAAACCGGCCTCGATCCGCCCACTCCGCTATCTTCTCCCGTGGGCCAAGGTGCCCTCGGTAAAAAGCATGACTCAACGCCATGAAGTGGCGCACCAGAAGGGAAATCGATTTGACCACGGTAAATGACCGTTAAACAACATTTTATCAAAGATCAAACTCGTGCATTACACCAGACTCTATGAATATTGAACCACCCTCTCTCGAAGATTTTAAATTTTATAAAATAAAATCATCTAATTTTTTAATAAAATAGAATGTACCATCGTTTTGCTTTATTTTAATACTTAAGGTAGAGTGTATTGACATCTAAATCTGATCTTTAAATGTCAATTGAAAAAAAGTCTTAACTCAATCCAAGCAGAATAGTTTTTCTATCGAATAACTCAATTTTTTTGCGCTCAAAGAAAAAGCATTAAAAATTTTAGAGTTTTTCTTCAGAGAAAATCTTTCAACGTTCAAGCCGGCCAAGGTGTGATAAAAAATTCAGAGTCTTTGAGTTAGAGCTCTATATTTCTTAGAGAGACTAAATTTTGGAAGCAAAGTTTAGGTCCTTTACTTGTAGAGACCAAGACTGTATTTATAAGTGTTCAAAGGAAGGATTATCAAAGTTAGACTCTCTCATTGGATGGCTCTGATAAGTGCAATCCTTGAATAAAAAAAGAAGCAAATTTATCTCCATATTAGGTGATAGAGTCCTACCTAAATTAGCTAGCCTTCCAAATAAGGATCAGTCACAAATAATTAAGCATCTTTCTCAAAACGAGAATATAGGTCATTAGTATAGGAAGATTGGCCACATCATATCTAGTCTTTGCTGTTCATTATGTGTGATGGTTTAATTAGCCTCCTAAACCTATTCTGGCCACGTGTATGTACTAAGTTAGCTTGGCCCATATCAGTTACCTCCTACTTTTGAGAATTAAGCTTCAACTCATGCTTAAGTCACAAAAGTATCTTAAATTCATGTTAAAGATGGTTTTAAGTTCATCAGTCTCATAGACAAGACTTCAGGCAACTCATCTTTTGCATATCAACTAAGCTGTCAAATAGCTCATCATTAACTGAGCTATCAAGTAGCTCAGTCTTTTAGCTCTTCTGGCCATGGTGGTTGATGTAGATGAAATAGACATAGGCATATGTAGCACCCTATTACTTCAGATATGCTACAGAGCTCGCAAGTCGAACAAGAGAAGTTGGTCATGCACATGTTAGTGGTGGCCTAGATGATGCATTGACTTGCCTTTTTATCATTTGCATGAATCTTGAGGCGGTCATGGCTTCGTGGCTATTTCATGCATAGATCTTGGCATGAGCGCTATCATTAGGGGGTGTTTTATTAGAATTATATGTCTATCATTAATGATAATAATTACTCTTTGAAAGAAACTCAGCATCATTTATGGCGTTGCAAAACGAAGAGTCGCCATCACTAATCATTTATACCAAAGGCCACCAAGGGCCCACAGCCAGAGGCACAAAGCTTCCAACCATAAAGTAGATCAATTCTGCCTTTATGATGATTCTTCGCAGGTAGGTCTTAAGTTACCAATGTACAACTTCATAATCAACCTCCTAACCCTGTAGAACAGGACTTCCATCCAACTTGTCCCCAACTCTTGGAGAGTTATCATAAGCTTTTTAACTTGATTCTCCCAACTCAGTCTCACTCCTAGTGAGGTTCATTCCACACTATCTTCACCCTGAAGTACCACCCAAACGAGTAGGCTACTAATACTTCTCCGTTCGAAGAAGAAGGAGAAAATTTGTAGGAATCCCTTCTTTTATCTATGGGTGGAAGAATAGATCTTTTTATATTTATCCCATCAAGGGCTTCTGGTCATTTGATACTTGGAAGTAATTAAATCGTCTTTCGAACCTCACCACCAAGGAAAAGGAGATCTTAGCTTAGCTTTATGGGACAACCTTCAACAACATCCGAGCTCATGACAAAGATGGCTCTGATTTGAGTCGGCCTAAGCCTAGCCCTAAGGGTATTACTTCTTTCCTGTCCAAGCTACTCATATCATCTATTTAGTTGAGCTAATACACTTTTCTTCTTTTCCAAAGATGGTATGCATCAAAGGCCTATGATAAACACTGAAGCATAAGAAGTAGGCTACAAGTAGTTACTCGACTACCCCTAATGCACTAGAAGAGGATGGCTGCTTTGGACCCTGCTAGGTCCACCAAAGGAGCCCTATCTGAGTCCTCAAGGAAGCACCCCAAAAACCCTCCATTGAGCTCTGAAAAGAGGTCACTACCAAAGTTCCGAGCTGTGAAGAAAGTGCCTACAAAATCCAGGATGGCTACCAATTGCTAAGAAGAGGCAGGTGATGCATCGGCTTCCAATGCCTCAGCATCTGAGTTGTGACCCCTCCCGCTATCACTAATCTAGGTAGTAGGGAGGGTCCTTTTAAGGCAAGGGGAGCTACAAAAGCAATAAATCTCTCCTTTGTTGGTCCAAGGATGGGGTTGAGGTTAGTCGGTCCCTCCTCCTCCTCGATATATATCTCGAACTGGAGAGCTTTTCAAGGTGACTCCATGAAGGAAGGTTGGACTAGCCTTTAGCTCCTCCATAGGATTTGCATGCTCATGGACACCAGCACAATCTTTGGGAAACCAAACTGTGACTTGGTATGTAACTCCTCTTAGCTCGTCGTCAAGGTCACTTCTCATCTCTCATTTTTTTTTGCTTGGCTCCTTTAGCTTAGCTTTAGAGTCTTCATCATTTTTATATTTTGATGAAGCACTTGAGTGCATGCAACAAAGTAGATAGAGGAACTCTTTGCCACTCTAGATAATAAGGACAACGAGCTAGTGCTCGGCCAAGCTCAAGTGGAGGACATGGAGCGGCGGATCCTCAATGACTCTGCATCTACCATTAGCTAGAGCGGTGGCTAATCGAGCTTCAAGGTGAGGTCAACAAGAAAGATCAATGGATTCTTGAGAAAGACCATCAGATCCTCAAGCTTGAGCAAGCACTGGAGGAGGAGAGGAAGAAATCGACCGACCAAACAAGCAGGACGACCTTCAGTATGAACTATATGAGGCCCCAACCTAGATCTTGGTCAGGTTTAGGGCATCAGTCGATTTTCAAATAGAAATGGATGACTATACCTCTAACTCCTTTTTGACTAGATTTGAGGCTTGCAAGAAGAAAGTCTACTCTATTTATCCTAATATCGATGTAGACCAGTTCGACACGGCAGAAGCTGTAGTGGCTTTAGTTCTAGTCAAGGAAGAGGTGGATAAGCAAGCATTCTGAGGAAAGGCTTATGACCCCTAAGGCCATGGAAGTTCCTTCTTTAGATGATAAAAGAGAAGATGAGGCATAGAGCATCATCAATCTTTTGTCTCGATCTTCGGTACTTAATATTTTTTTTATTTGTTTTTCCTTGCAGCTCAACTTCGATCAATTTTTGTGAAGTTGATGTAATCAGCCTTGGGCCAAAATTTAGTACTTCAATCTTATCAACAGAATATAGAACTTTTCTTCACTATCATTATTCTTTTTTCTTCTTTTCATTATGACCAACTTTCATAATAAGTTGGCCACCTAGATCGATATGGCATTGTAATGCCTCATTTCCTAAGTCTTAGGCTCACCTTTGGCACAAAGATGCTAGGTCTTTTAAGGTAGGCCTTTAGTTATGTAGCTAGCCTTTGACTCATTCGACCAATCGCAATGGGTCAAGATTCATCTTTAGACTAACCCTTCTTCTAATCAAGGACTTTTGTAGAAGTAGAACCCAAGTTCCACAATTTAGTTTTAGAATAGAGCTTTTGCTGATTTAAGTGGGTTTTGAGAGCAATCAGGATATTCCTGATGTTCTTCAGTACCCACACAACTCTAAAGATGTTGGTCCCTTTGGTTGGGTGTAAGTATCAAATGTAGTAGGTTAGTTTCCAACATCCCAACATTTTGACTTTAAATCTTTTTAGGATTTTTGTTAAGTCTTTCTGGTTGGTCTTGAGATTCAGTCTTTGACCAATCTGCATCGACCTAACATGATACGCTAGGGAGGTCAGCATCTCAGATAGGGCATAGATATTTAATATATTAGGTCGGCCTTCAACATCCCGACCTTAGGTTTTTTTCTAAATTTTTTCCAAGTCTTTCAAGTTGACCTTGGGACTTGGGCTTTTAGCACTTTAGGTTAGCTTCTTAAGGGACTTCAACCTCTTACTGTCTCTTACGTTGGAGTTTGGGATATGCCTTATAGGGTATCTTGCTTAACTACGCTAGGGTCTATTTTTGACTAGCCTAGTTTTTAAGATTTCTCTTAGCCTTTGACCGATTTATCCTCTGAAGAACAATTGAGGAGTACTAATCAGATTCATAGCTGATACAAGCTATACATTCGATCAAATTTTATGGTGGCTATTGGCCGGATGATCAGGTCAGGTGTCGCCATTCTTCCATCGAACCTAACACTATCAGAACTTAGGGCGGTTTCATGTAACCATATTTTGCTCAATCAAGTTAAAATTAAGTCTAAGGTCAATTTTATGTAACCGGCTCGTATTTAGTCAAGTTGAAATGGGCTTGAGTTTGGGAGATAAAACTAGAGCTCTCTTATTCTTTTTTTATTAAAAAAAAATACAAAATATGGATGGCAGAGACTACAAAATTAGGATTATTGCCAATACATTCTCAAATTTTCTGAGCTCCAAGTATGAGGGATTGGTTGACCATCGAGTTTTTCCAATTGATAAGTATTTGGTCAAACTGCTTCCACTACTTGGTATGAACCTTCTCAATTCAGAGTTAATTTACTTTCTTCACTAACTGGCATCCTTTAACTCTTGAGTTATAATACTCAGCCATTCTTTATTGGTAAGTAGTCGTCCGAACTTTTGACTTCTCTTAGACTTCCTCAATCAGGACAAGATTAGCTTCAAGGTCATTCGCGTTCTGCTACTCTTAGAACTCGTGAGTGTAGTAACTTGGCATCCTAATTTATACTAAACCCAAAGGCCAAGTTAAATGATGCCTCTCTTGTAAGCACTTAACTCATAGTTCAAAAAGCTCATAGAATACAAGGGAGCCTGATAGGAAATTTAGAGTCTCCAAGCGAGAGCTCTGTGTTTTGGAAACAGAGTTCAAGTCTTTTACTTATGGAGATCGAGGAGATCGAGGTTATTTTTATAGGCATTCAAAGGGAGGATTATCAAACCTGGATTCTCTCATTGAATAACTCGAATAAGTGTAATCTCTGCATAAGGTAAGGAACGGACTTATCTCCATGTTAGGCAATAGAGTCCTGCTTGGATTAGCAAGCCTTCCAAATAATGATTAAAGTCCTAGATAAGTTGACATCTTTCCTAGGATGAGAGGATAGGTCATCCAAAATAGAAGGTCAGCCACATCATACCCAGTTTTCATTATCTCTTATGCATGATGATCCAATCAGCCTCTTGAACAAATTCTAGCTATGTTTATGCACCATGCCAGCTCAGCCCACAACATTTAGAACAACAAACGTCTTGACATCTCACGAAATATTCTATTGAAATTTGAAACCATATTACTATAAACAATAGATAATTAATTAAATAAGAGAAATATTATATAATATTGTTCATAAAAATAAGCTACTTCTAGCAATGTATTATAATACTACCTAATATTAAATGATATATAAGAGTGCAAACTAGTTGAGTTGATACGTGATTGAAAATTGGATATTAATTTGTGGAGTTCAAGTCTCTTTTTGTTAATCATATAAATTTGATAAGTACTGAGCATCTTAAATTTCTTTAAAAAAAAAGAACGAATAATATATATATTATATCTTATTTAGTTTTCAAATATGAAATAATCTTAACTAAAAAAACTTCTTCTATCATATTTCTAGCTATATTAAGATGATGCCATAAATTAAAAAAAAGTTAAAAGATAATAAAAAGTATTTTTGGATGGATAAGATTGATGCATAATTTTTTTAAAAAATTATAAAAAATAATCCAGCTAGATCCAACCAAAAAAAAAACCTATTAAACGCTTTTCCTATCATTAGAAGGGAATCAATTTACCGTAGCGGCTAAGAGAGAAGTCCTGCACTAGTGAAGGGACATAGATTGATCGTAGTTATCCAAAGAGACGGCGCAATTCGCGTCGGCACCATACTGTAAAGTGCCAATCACCTCACACCAAACGATAACCCAGCTGCAAATGGAAAAGTCCTTATCGAATGATAGGGCCCTGGCATCATCCGCTTCCACGTACCAGAAATGAATCCTATCTAGAGGAGGAAAGAGAAAGAAATGCCATTTAAGAGTTGTCGTCTTTGCCAAGAAAGGACAAATAGAGAACATCCAGGAGCCTAGCTGAGTCTAACCTAAAGGGCGTACTCATTGACCATTCTACCTTTGATCAAAATGCTGATATTAAAAAAAAAAAAGAAAAATCTCTCATTCCAATTTTTTTATCTGCAATTATGAAAGCTACTCCTGTAAGAATGATCGAAAGTGTCTAACTTTAGTGACCTAGCCACATCGATCACGTAATATGGCAGACGTATCATATCATAAAAAAGATCTTACAGGATCTTAGATAATTTAAAATAAATCATAAGAACAGTAGAACACCTCCTCAAATTGAGCTGAGAAATGTTGTCCCTGTATTTTTTTTAAAATCAATCCCTCTAACTTATTATTCTATGCTAATATGATATATTCATTCATCTGACCTTTGACGCGGTTAAGAACTAATTCAAAAGAAAAAAAATTCTCTAATATCAATATTATAATATAGAACAAAAATAGAGGAAAAAAAAGAATCATTCTTATAATTGAGAATTCCACTTAAATGCAGCTTCTCTCATCCCATGCCTTGGCCTCGATTATTTTTTGGTGGAAAGGGATCGGCTTGATTATGGTGGATTATAGACTTTACAAGGTGGTAATGAAGTGAAAGGTAAAAGAGGAAGATCAAGAGCCGAGCGTGTTTAGCCTCTAAGAAAAGAGCTTTCTCGTTGCACAATAGAAAAAGAGCAGCATAGGAAAAAGACATCATTATGAATTTACACATATTATTATAATTTTTTGTTGGGTAGAGACGAATTAATATCAACTGTAATCTTATAACACGAGACCAAGATACAGCTAGTGAAGTTTGGAGGGGTGTACCCCACTCGAATTTGATTTTTTTTTTTTTTTTTTTTTCACGTTAATTCGATTATCTTGTTAGCTCATAAACTAATTACATCCAACGGGGTCGAATGGGCATGTTTGATGTTATGGCACAGGCTGGTAGCCTACGTCCACAGGTGAAGCACAGGATGGTGGTGAAATAGGAGCCAGCAAAGAAGCCAAACACTATAGAAGGCCCATAGTTCGGTGGTGGTGGAAGCCAAGAAGGAAGAGAAGGCCGATGCCAACAAGGAGGAAGGCAGCGATGCCTCTATGTGCTAAGTGTCAACCTAGCCTCTGGTGCTCATATTGCCGTCGTGGCCACTGTCATTCATGGCTCCATCAAGCTTGGAAGATCCTCCCTCACACATTCCGCCAATCTAGTCCGTTTCCTCCGCAAGCAATTCACTGCACCAACCAGAACCTCGGCCGCTGTGACTCCTTCGCCCCGCCTCCCTGGATGATTTTGTTAAGCTCTGTATGGAAGAACAGAGAATAGGAGAAGGGGAAAATGAGGGTAGGGATTATCGAGAGATGGTAACAACTGAGAAAATGAAAACGCCAGCCACCCAATCCTCTTCGAGAGAACGGAGCCAACATAGAAAAGGATGGAAACCCTGAGGGAAAGAGAGGATGGGGATATTTTAGAACTAGCATTCTTTTAAATGATCAAGTGATAATGGCGCGATAATTGTGCATCTATAATACTTATTGACCGAGATAGACGGCCAGAATATTTTGATAAAAAGGATAAGTTGGAGAGGCTAATTAAAAATTTTAAACTTTTGATGTCTGTTGTGAGAAAAAAATAGAAGAAATTAATAAGAAAAAATAAAATAAAAACACAAGCAAGATTTACATATGATTCAGTCTATAAACCTATATTCACATCGATAAGATGCAAACTTTACTATAGAAAATATAGAAGATTATAAAATTATTAACTTTCATAAAATCTAGACCCATGTACACTTTGTAGAACTATGGACTCTCTCTCTCTCTATTGACTCTTTTTTACAAAAGGTTATACATACTTAAATAGGAGAAAGGTTATATCATATCCTATAAGAATTAAGAGCTATGTCCTACATGGATTAAATTGCGTGTCCTGCATATAGTGGACTTATAAGCTTAAGACAAAAACTTCAACCAATCTCTACTTTAGTTTGAGGTTTGTCAAGCCAACAATCTTGAAACTTCTTTATGATCTTTACCACTATGCCCCAATAAGCATTAACCTCTACAAACTCTAAATAAATTTAAGCAATGTTTGAACTTATCTCCTAAAATTGGCTTAATCATTATATCAATAAGGTTTTCAACAACAGTTACTTTCTGAACTTTAATAGTACCTTCAACAATGATCTTCCTAATGAAGTGATATTTGAAATATATATGCTTCATTCTCTCTTGATAAATACGATTTTTGATTAAATAAATCATACTTTAGCTGTCTTAATGCACAATAGTAGACTACAATTATAGGCCAAGACTATCAACAAACCATGCAACCATATTGCCTCTTTAGCTTCCTTAATTATTACCATATATTCAGCTTCAATTATAAATAAGGAAACTATAGATTGTAGTGTCACCTTCTAACTAACCGCACACTAAAAGAAAGTACATATATAATCTATCAAAGATTGCCTGTTAACCAAATCACCTACATAATCAATCAACGTAGCTACAACCCCATTAGTAAATATCCTATTTTCATATGCCAAGATCACATTTGTAGAGCCTTTTAAGTACCTAAAGATACATTTCATGGCATACGGATGCATTTTCCTAAGGTTACTCATGTACCTATTGATTATGATAACATCATGTAAAATATCCAACCGAATGTAAACTATCACACATATCAAACTACCAATTACACTAGCATAAGGCACTAATGCCATGTGCTCCACCTCCTCATTTTGTGATGATAGTGAAGCCAAAAACTTAAAATGTGCAGCTAGAGGCATACTCACTTGTTTGGACTTCTCAATACCAAAACTCTCAAGCACTTTTTTAATATATTTTATTTTGTATAAGTACAATTTACTTACTCATCATTCTTTATGGATCTCTATACACAAATTTTTCTTTGCTACACCCAAGTCCTTCATTTCAAACTCACCATTCAACTAAGCCTTCAACTTGTTGATTTCAACCTTGTCACATGCCGCAAATAACATGCCATCTACATTCTTCTCAAGAGACTCAAATCTCTTCATCCATAGCCGTTGCTTACTTAGCAAATTCTCTGCTATTCACTGCTTTCTTAGATGTGAGATGTCCACTCTCTATATTCTCAGTTGCAGCAAGCGGATAAGCAACTATGTTTGCTTAATATGTAGGTAACATAATCTACCTTCTCTTATGACTGATGGTAATAGTATAAAATTATTATTGAAATGGTTCTACATCATGTATAATTTCCTTCGTTTATATCTTTACCTCAAGTTGAGCATGAGAGTCTCATAACTCTCTTCTTGAAACTTTTATATCAAGCTCTACCTTATTATTAACATTGCAGTTTTCTGTCTGACTTTCTACAAATTCTCCCTTTTGGTATATTATAGCGGACTTATCAAAGATAATATCTCTTCTACGCATAAGTTTACATAAATTAGGATCTTCAACATACTATAATTTAGAGCCCTTTACCTCAATATCATAACCTAGAAATATATACTTTCTTACTCTTAGTTCAAGTTTTGCAATTATTAACATGAACATATGAGAGCAACCAAATATTTTTAAACCAAAATAGTCAACGGAGGACTAGAATATACCTCTTAAGAAATCTTCAAATCGATGGTGGTCGATGGTAACCGATTAACTAAGTTACTTATTGTATTCACCACTGTAGCCTAAAATGATTTTTCAAGTCCAGCATTAGAGAGCAAATAAGTTTTATTTAAGAGTTTTCTATTTATTCATTATGTAGTTCCATTCTACCATAGTATCTTTTGTATAATGTGATGCCTCACTATACCTTCATTTTCGCAGAACTCATTAAATTCATCTTCGCAGAATTCTAAAGCCATTATCTGTATGTAACATCTTGATTTTTCATCCAATCTATTTCTTTACCATGGTTTTCCATTGCTGAAATTTGGCATACACTCCATCCTTGTGTTTAAAGTAGTTATCCATGAATGTCAGAAAATTTTGGCATCCACTCATTGATGCATAAAGGCAAAATCTCTAAAGATTTGAAAGGATGTAATTTAATACTCCTTCGAAAAGTGAACATTAGTGCTAAACTTGACCCAATTCTGCTGATTATACATGCAGTGATACAAAAATCTAACTTTCTAGTCTTCATTCTATCAAGTAGATCTCTATTGGATAACTTTAACACTCCTTTCTCGCTTATATGCATTAACTGCATATGCCACAACCATGTGGCATCCGAGTTTGACAACTTCAAAGATAAAAAAATTATAACAACCATGTGGCATCCGAGTTTGACAACTTTAAAGATGAAAAAATTATAGCAGTTCGCTAATAGTACTTCTAATCAAATAATACAAGCCATTCACTAATCTTTTCTTAATCACTATAAGAGTACCCTTATCAATTTTCAACATGCTATTCTCAACCGAGTATTTATAACTCTAAGTATCAAGTATGCCTAAGAAAATTAGGTTCTTCATCAATTTTAGGATATGCCAAGCTTCTAAGGACCTTATAATACTGTCAAATATCTTGATACAAATTATCTCAATCATAGCAATGTCTACGACTTTGTTATCACCTAATAAAACCTTTTCTACTTTTAATTGACTAACAGAAAATCAATTTCTATTGAGGGTCATATGAAAGAAACCATCAGAGTTAAGAATCAAAGAGCTATTGATGCTAATTAAGAGTACTTTATTTCTCACATCATTAAAGCTTTCTGTTGTGTTCTCTTTGGCGACACTCACTCTATCTTCAAAAGTACTTTCTTTCTTATCAACATTTTCTCTTCTTTTTAGATAGTTCCTCTCGATACGCCTTTCCTTATGATAAGAGAAACAATGAAGTTTTTAGTATCTTGTTTTAGATTTTGATTTACCTCTACTGTTTGAACCTTTCCTCTTATTCCTCCTACCTCTTGCAGCTAAGCCTTCTCCTTTGTTCTTTCCATAGATCTCAAACATCTTGTACTTCAACTCTTTAGATTACAGGATATCTTTTACATCATCAATCGTAAGACTCTCTCTCTTTCATAAATAATGTATCAATGAAGTTCTTATATAAGGGTGGTAACGAAGATAAGAGAAGAAGGACTTGATCTTCATTTTTTTATTTTAATATTAATATTTATCTAATCAAGAATAGTTTTATTGAACTTATTTGTATGATCTTTTATCAGTACACCTTCTTTTATTCATAAGTGATAAAGCTTATCTTCAAATACAATCAGTTAGTGAGAGATTTTGTCATATACCTATTCTCCAACTTTAATCATAGTCTAACCATTATCTTTTCCTCAACATCTTTTCTAAAAGCTTCATTTGCCAAACATAATTGAATAGTACATTACTATATGCCTTCATCAATAATTTATTTTCTTTCCATTAAATATATTAGTCAATAAATTTTTTTTTACTTTCTAATATCTTTCATAGTCCATGTTACACTAAAAAAAAATATATTTAAATCTATCACATGACGAAATTATTAGCTCTATTAAAAGTATCGATTTTAAACTTTGCGATTGACACCATGAACCCTTTTTCGAAATCAAAAAATTTATCGTCCCCAAAACAAACCAAAGTAATCATGACTCGGTCGCCATATACATTTGATTCTCACAGCACGGTCTCATGGGATGTGCAACAGGCGCACCCGGTGCTGGCAAGTTCAAAGGTGCCGCTATATTTTTCTTAATAATTAAAAGAAAAAAAATGAACTAGCGATGGCGTCCTGCTAATGTTTAAAAATTAGATTGAGATGGGAAAAGACATTATCTCGCCGGTCGGCTTCAATCGCAGCAGCCCAGCTTTAACCCCGATCTAACTACCCTTTTGTTTTTCGTTCTGACATTATGTTCCATCGTGTACATATATACATCTCTCTCTTTTATGCCTTTTCTTTTTCCCACCATTTTCCTATCGCATGTAACTGAAGATGTCCTTCACTCTGTCATCAACTAGTTAAATAATAATAATAATAATAATAATAATAATAATCAAGAAGAAAGATTTTTTTTTTTTTTTTCTTCATCTTACACAGTAAACTAAACCAATGGTTGATATAGCAACATGTGGTTGATACCATTATATCTCCAACTTGCACAGATATCTCAACTTTACGAAAGTTGTAGTGCTTTTGGGCTCTCCATTTGACCAATGGTTTTTAACTGATAATTGCGTTGATATTATGACTGCCATCAGAACTGCTTTAGTACACTTCCAGCAAGACAGAGAAGCAGCCAAAATTATACGTGCATCATGATCTTTATAGGAAAGATCACAATCTGTTATTCATTACAATAAAGAGTTTAGACTTTTTTCCTCTATGATAATATTACCTAAACAGAGGAAGATAAATAAGACTGAAACATTGCCGGTACAAGACTTCAAATTTTATTGGGATGGTTCATGATGTGGATTGAAATGCAATTCTCTCATAGTCTGGAAACTAATTCTTATTAATATTTAAGTCATATAGTAACATGTCGTAACCACTGTTAACAGTGCTACAGATGAAATATATGAACGCCACAGCAGGTCATGGTCTGGTTGGTGGATTAAAAATGGGGATCATTATGGCCGTCCGCTTGTACCCTTTCAGATGGCAGGATAAAGTCGGACAAAACAAAATTCGTGTTTGGTTGGAGAGTTGTTTTACCGTACAAGGATTACATTGTTCAAAAATAAACTATTATACCTTTTTTTTTATATTATAAAAAGACAGACACACCCCTCGCGCTTCTCGTCGTCGATTTAATAACGCCGGAAATTCTGGTATATTCCGACGTTAACCAAGTATAAGAAATGTGTATAAAGGTACGGATTTACAGTTCCACCCATCCGTAAGTTTGCTCCGTGTCCGACAGCGGGCACCAATCCGACGCCTTCTCTACGGGTGCTAACCAAATGTGAGCCCAGGGCGATGCTCGGCACGACCTTTTGCTTTCGAGGCATCAAAATCTATGGGCCTCGTTTGGCGGGGCCATCCCATCAGGCTAAGAGTGAAATGTGGAGAATTGAATGAACTTGATAGTGTGTCCAAATGTGGTGGATTTGTTAGGTTTCTTCGTTTGATAATAACAGCATAACTGAAACCAATATTAATTTTAAACAATATATCTTGGATGGCACGTTAGTAACAATCTATCAAACAGTAAAATATGAGTGGTGGTATAACTCACAAGAAGTGATTGCACAACACATCGGAACAACATGGCAAGACTACTCACTCGAATAGATATATAATAATAGGATAAATTAGAAGCATAGTTTAAGATACATAATTTATTTGATATAAGACAGATTAGAAGCATAGATCCAAAGCTTCAAGGTACATCATTCCTTTGCGTCACTACAGCCACAAGCTATCTAATACTACCAGTACTATTGCAGCCCTTTTTTTTAATTAGAGAAACTGCAAAAATATACATAAGATAGAGAGAGAAAAGAGAAAAGAGAAAAGCGAAAAGAATTGTAACCCAGCCAGTAAAGCAGCACCGGAGAGGTTACGGTAACCATACCAGAGCGGTTTCAGGGTCTCGCCGCCCGGCCGTGGCGGGTTACGGTGGGTAGCTTCCGCCAGGGGTCGAGGACGGAGTCCCGGTAACGCGACGGCAGCGCCTGGCTCCGCCCACGCTTCGATCGGACGATGGGGCCCGATTCATCGTACAGATGGAACGGCAGCCACTCCGTCCCCCTCCTCTTCGACCCTTGCGCCACCCCCGCCGCTCTTCTCTCCTCCGCCCTCTCCTCCTCCTCCTCCTCCGCTGCTTTCTCCTTCGCCGGATCCTCGTCGAAGGACCCGCCGGAGACCTGTCGCACCGCCTCCAGAAGCAGGTCCAGATAACCGTTGCTTCCGCTGCCTTTCTTACGATTCCAGCTGGCTTCCTCTCTCCCGCCGCCGTCACCGCCTTTGGTTTCTTTTTCTCCCTGGTCTTCTTCTTTCTTGATAACCTCCACCATCGCCTCCTCGTCTTCGTCACCGTCATCGTCGGCTTTCCTCGATGGAGCAGTCGTGATCCCGGACGATTCCCTGGCTTCCTTCCGGCTCTCCTCCCTGTCGTCCTCCGGATCGCATTCGCCTTCCGAGCTCCTCTCCGCCGGCGAGACGGCGCCGCCCTCCTCCACCGCAAGCGGGGCTGTCCCTGAGCCCTTCTCGACCGTGGACTCCTCCCCGGACTCCACGACGACGCTGCTTTGCGCGGTGGGGCCCCCACCTTCGTCATCCTCGTTCCCCGACGATCCTCCTAAGTTCTCCGGCGGCGGGCCCAATCGGAGGTTCAGATCGAGTCCCAGCCCTCGCCTCCCGGCGCGCGCCGCCTCGGAATTACCGCCTCCGCGCTCGATTCGCGGAGGAGGGACGGTTGAGATGATGGCGATGATCTTCGCCAGGCCGGCCTGAGCCTTGGAGACACCGAAGCGGACCGAATGAGAAGGACGAAACGGCGCCATCTTCGGACCAGTCCAAGCTTATTCTCACCTCATCTCGAGCTCCTCTACCCTCCGCCCCCTCCCCCCATCGCTCCAGCCAAGATTTTTTTTTTTTTTCTGGCGCTTTGTTCTCTCTCGGACTCGTAACGAGGAAGCAATATAAGCCCAGAGAGAGAGAGAGAGCCGATTACGAGCACAAAAGGGGAAAAAAAATAAGAGAGAGAGAGAGAGAGAGAGAGAGAGAGAGACGATTACGAGCACAAAAGGGGAAAAAAATAGAGCTGAAGAGAGTAGAGCAAACCAAACGCGAGAGAGAGGGGGCTGGGCTGAGATATGCCGTTTCCTGTTAGGCCAGGCCTCTCCACCTGGCCACTCGGGTTCCCAATTTTCTTTTCATTAATTAATTAATACACAAAGTTTTTAACTAGGCCGATGGCCGCTGACGTGTTTTCTTTGTGAACGTGTTGGTAGGTGATTGGTGGCGCATTGGAGGTGTCGCCACGTCTTTTAGGGAGGCGGGTGCTGCTGTCGCGCGAGGGGAAAACTGGGGAAACGGCCGAAGTGGGTGGCAGGTAAATTCGTCGCTTCCGGCTTCGGGACCGACTGCCCTGCTCGCCGGGCCGGGCCGGGCCGGGTCCGGTTCGGCGTTCCCGTCGACCCGGCATCTCAGGTGCGCCGCCCGTGTAGACCGTGGCTAGACCGCCTCGCGTCGCGATGCCATTGGTGGATAATGGTGTCCTTTTGTGTTGCCGCTGGGACGGACGGGTTTGATCCCGCCTCCAGACGACCGTCTCTTTTTGGCGACAAAGGAGCAGCGGCGGCAGGACGAGCCAGTTGTCGTGCTTCAATGATTTCACTTGATCTCTCGTATTCGGAGCGAAAATACTTTTGAGGGCCAGAAAGAGAGACGATACGTCCACATAATTTAGGGCACTGATTAAATTTAAAGTGGAAGGCGAGCACCTCCTTCTTCGCGCCTGCCCTTCCCTGGCCGGGTTTTGAAATGGCATTCAATTACCAAAATGCTAGAAATCAGTCACCAATTTAGGGCTGGAAACGATGTTCCCGGGATTTGATTTAAGCTCAATATGCGGGAATATTTTTTTTTTTTTTTTTTTTGAGCTTTAACACGTGCAAAAACCAAACAAGACAAGATTTCAGAGCTTATTTGAGTCAAACTAGAATGACATATATCTCGGATCCAGCAATTTCCTTGAATACTGGCTGAGCCCAAGCAACTTGATATTCAGCTGGACTTCTTTGCATTGCTATCTCTCATTTTATTAATTAGTTGGCTAGCCTTTTATGGAAATAGTAGGGATCACCAATATTAGGGATTCCACAAAAAACTATCTACCCTCATTTACCGTATCAATCTCCTACTGTATCAAACCGAAATGAGTTTAATGGTAAATAGATGAATGATCAATAGTAGTATCCATTCCATTATTTCTTTGTTTATTTTTATCTACAACTATATGTGATGTTGCAAAATTCTTTAATCTCCAATAGCATAACACATAACAACCTACTCCATAACAATGCTATCAATAGAATGATTTAGAGGCATATAACTAACAAATCGATAAATGATGCACACTCAACAAGAAAGGACATACCTGTATCTTGACCGATCAATGGAGATGAATGTCTGCTTGCAAGCAGTCTTTGGCCGACTGATGGTGATTGATATCTTTTTACAAAAAATATAATCCATGGCACCCTTTACAATCCCATATGGAAAGATGGATTCATTATGGCAATGCACATGACTCACGATTCAGACAATGTACGATTCCATCACTAAATACAGTATCCATTTATAAAAGAAAGATTGGTTCAAGAATAAAAGGATTTCTTCTCTATAACTCAATTATGTTTGATAGTACTGCCATTCCTCTCCTCTACTACTTTCTATTTCCTTCACGAACTCAAAGGATACAAAGCCTATTTATGGTCATCCTTATCATCCCTTTCTATTGACTTAAGCATAGAAAGGTCTTCATTGAAAAAGTTTCAACATTTTTCATGCCCGTTCTCTGCCATCATAGACCATCTTAGTGGATTGGCTCTTACCATTGGACTTGTTAACAACTTCACTTTCATATCATCATCATATTAGCAAGATAATTTTTGGCATGAAAGAGAATACAATAAATATGGCTTTATTCATGTTTAACTATAAAGTTTTGTGCTTGAAAAATTAAGAATCTAAAAAGAAACAAGTTCAATGAAACTGGCTAAATAAAGTAGTTCTACCAATTTAATTTACATCAAAATTATATCCATATCGAAGCTTAATTTGATCAAGGTTTGGATGCATTTTGTATGCATGACTTACAGGATAAGGCTTCAATGTTTTGAGGCACTAGAACTATGTTTGGACTTAGTTTTATTTCACATGATGCAACAACATTTAATCGGCATTGATTTCACAAATAATATTGTCGGTTTGGTGCGTCTTTACCCGTACAGGGAACTTTTCTATGAGCATATTGCATGGAGAATTTTAAGGATTCTCCATGGATTTTGATATTTCAAAGACTCTTTTTTTTTTTTTTGCCAAATCATGGGAGGCTCGTTGATTAGATGACCTATAAAATCCTGCCGTATATTTCAATTGTGGGATTTCCCACATCTAAGGTCGTAAAGGATAGGCCACCCATCGAAGAAAATCTCGTCCAAAGCCCCTGGCTTCCAGACCCTTGTCCCTGAAATCATCATCAAAATTTCACCTAACTTTGATATCATATAGAAAATCCTACACACTAACTGACAACATAAAGGAAAACGTGATCATTTGTGAAATAAGATCGGCAATGCAGGATGAGCATGAATAAACACAAAATATAAAAATATTTAGTGAAAGACAATAAATAAATATAAAATATTTTGAAGAAAGGGAAAGGTTTTTGTTAAAAAAAATTAAAGCTGAAATAATGAACATAGCTCCCTTTATCAGATGCCATGCCTCAAGGAATAAGGTGCTTCATACCCCTTTTTTTTTTTTTTTCTCCTCCATCCTGCTAAAAAATAAATATCAATCTCAAATAGCCCTCCCACAAGGCCAGAATTTGCTTAAAGACTCAATTTAACTAGTTATACTAGCACTAAATTCAAAATTAAAACTATTATATATTACTAAAAAAATTCCTAATAAAACCAGAAATTGGGTCCCAGTGAAACTGTGGTTATGGACTCTGAATACTTTGCCTCATTACAAAGTCTATGCTAATAACTCCAAGCAAGCAAAACCTCGTTAAGTTGCCCTTCATCCGTCCATTTCCTCTGGTCTATGTCAAAATTAATGACGGCTTCAATGCAACTGTCAGCATCGACTGTATCATCGTCGCATCAAGGTTCCACCAAATGTCTAACTATAAGTGTCAAACCGGCCGAACCTCGGTATCATGGCCTAACTCAGCATGAAGTGGGTCATGCCATGCCAAGCTATGTTGATCCTTGCCAACATCATGTTATAAATGGGCTAGGCATGGCATGGCCTTAGACATATGCGGCAGGCAAAACATGGCATGAAGGAGCCAGATTAATATTAAAAAATTATTTTAAAAAATAAAAAATAGCTAGATCTTGTTGGTGGACCAAATTATGGGTTATGTTAGGCATAACATATAGGTTGATATGGCACGGTCTGACCCAACTAGCCGCAGCCTATAAGCCATGCTGGGCTACCTCTAATATCATGGATCATATCGATACAACCTATAACAATAGGCAATGCACGATGGCCTAGTCAGCCATAGTTTACTCAGGCCATACTAGTCCAGCACAGCTTATTTAACACCTCTATATCTAACTAAAACTAATGAAAATCTAATGATTATAACTTCCAATCTTTACCTAAAGCGGTGTTCGTGTCCGCAAATTTCAATCGCTGCTGTTTCATATGCCAACAACCATGAACTCACATCTAAATAAAATTAGTAACCAAACTTTAGTCATGTTCACATACTTCTACCTAAGCAGCTCCAAAATTAGCCAACTCTTCCATCTCTCAAATAAATAGATTATTGCATATTTATTTTCTAGTAGTGTAAGTCCATATAACTAAGTATAATGGGCTTCTTCTAAATAAGGAATCAAATCCTCATGCATAAAATCTTTTCTCCCATCAAATTTTAGAGTATCTTCAAAGTTAGCCAATAATTCAAACTCATGGTAGAGTAAATCCTCACAAGAAATATTTACATTTTGGGTAGGTTCTATATAAACCTTATCTATGGTAGTGCAAAATGGATCATACCACCTGTAGGCTGGCGCAATCCTTAATGAACAATACTGGGCCATATTGGGCGTAGGGTTCGAAGCCTACAGTAGGCTTGCATGACACAATAATGACTGAGGAAGGTTTTTACTAAAATACCCCCTTTAATAGCTATAAACAATTATATTCTGAAGGTAATTTGATTGATTTAATTTTATTTTTTATTAAATTAATAGAAAAAAATTAAAATGCCTCCAATAATTATAAATGATTAGTTTAGAAGGGTATTTCAGTCAAGTACAAATTTTAACTTCTATAAATACCCCCTCATCTTTTTCAAATTCATCATAACAAATCATTCTCACCTCTCTTATTCTCTCATTTGTTTTCTCATTCTCTCTCCACCCAATTTTGTAAAAAATCTTTCACTCTCTCAATACATCTCTCCCACTTTATAAGTTCTAACTCTCTCTACACAATCTCTCATCTACAAGTTCCCACTCCATCTAAAATCAACTTTCTTGAGTAAAAAAATAAAAGCTTGCTTGCTTGAACAATTTGAGAGGGTTCATCCATTGAAGAGAAGTTAAAACTTGAGTCTTGAGCTATTAAATTTAGTTATTTAACTGCATTGAATACTTATTATTTATATTTTAAATATTAATTAGTTGCTACTTGCTAGTAAATATAATTTATTCTATATAAAATCATATTATTATTAAATATTTAATTTTTTATGATAATTGTCGGTTTACCTTCATACTCACATCACTCTCTCTCTAAATTTGATCCAAACTTGTTCAATGATTTTTTTGAATTTAACACTTTTAACTCATAATTAGGTAGTGGTAGTAAGCACAGGTTGTTACTACCTCTAAATGAAGTAGTGGTAGCATGTTTGATATTTGAAGTAAATCTACAATTCAAGAAATTAAAGATAAAAGACACAAGAGTTAAGTGCAATAAATGTAAAAAAACATTTTACCCATAATATTAGAGATGGAACTAGCTACTTATTAAGACATTGTACTAAATATGAACAACAATCTAACCGCACACAAATACAATTATTTGATACTTTTTTTTTTCATTGGGCACTTTTACTTACAATGAAAATGTTAATAGAAGAGTACTTGCAAAATATATTATGTATGCCAAACAACTGTCTATATTTTCTAAGGATGTGAAATTTAAAAAAAAAGTAAAAATTGGTTTAAATCTTAATTTTAAATAAGTTTTAAGAAATACTACAAAAAATGATGCATTAAAAATATTTTTAGACTATACAGTAAAATTAAACATACTTTAATCATATAAGATCTAAAATTATACTTACTTTTGATATTTGGATTATAAATAATGGCATCAATTTTACGTGTGTGATTACATATTTTATTGATTCTAATTAGATTTTATAAAAAAGAATTATTAGATTTTTTCAACTTGAGTATTCACATAGTGCTTCTATGATTTGAATATCTATTTTAGAAACTGTTAGTGTTTATGATGTTCAATTTTTTTATTACTTTTGAGAATGCTAATACTAATGCTAATAATAATACTGCTACTATAGAAATGTTAAAGTTACAATTAAAACTTATTTTAGATGGTAAATTATCTTATATTAGATGTGCATGTCATATAATAAATTTATGTATTTAAGGTATTTTGAATATTATTAATGAATATATTGTAAAAATTATAAATATTTTATTGTATATTCCATCTTCCCTATCTCGATTACAAGAATTTAAGGAATTATGTCATCAATATGGTAAAAGGTAATCAAATTAATGATTTGGATTGGACTATTTGTTATATTATAATGATTCTTTTAGAAATATTTTATAATGCAGCTAATGAATTATTTGGAACTTATTATCCCACCTCTTATTTAATTATTTCTCAATTATATAGTATTAGTGATTATTTTTCAACTTATAGATATGAATCTGGTTTTCAAAATATAGTTTCAACAATAAAAATAAATTTTCAAAATATTTTGAAAATATTTCTTCATAAAAATAGACCCTATGATTAATTTAAGTAGTTTAAAAATTGCACTTGATTCATATCATAAAAATATACATAGTATACAACTAGACATTATAAAAGAAAAAATTAATAGATTATTATATAAAATGTATAGTATATATGAATCACAATTAGAAAGTAGAAGGCTCACTTCTGATGGACCATCTCAAAGTAGTAGTAATGCTAAAGATCTTATATGGTCATTATTAAATAAAAAGAAACAAATATGTAGGTATTTTTCTTCTTCTAATGAGCTCTCTTTTTATTTATAAAATGATTTACTAGTTTCCTCACCCATGAGGAGTAGAAAAATTTAATATTTTAGCCTAATAGAAAGTATATGAAAACAATTATTCTATGCTTTCCGCTATGGCAAGCGATCTTCTAACACCTTCGATATCTATAGTAGCATTGTAGTTTGCTTTTCCTACATAAAATATAGTATTGTAAGATAATAGAAGCCGATTAACATCTAAAGCGATAGAGATATCCATATGTTTGCAAGATTGGTTGGATGTTAAAGAAATATTACAGACCAAATATAAAAGCTAGAAGAAGACACAAGTCTTAAAGAATAAAGAATAATTTTATCTAAATTAGTTATAATTATCTCTTTTTTCCTATAAATATTTTTTAAATTAATTAAAAATTGTAAATTATAATTTTTAAGTATAATTTTGTATCATATGTAAGTTAAGAAACAATCATTTTTCAAATAAAATCTTAATTAATTTTATTTTATTAGTTGCAATTTTGTTGACGTTATAATTCATTAACAATAATCCATAAAAGTATTATTTTTTAATTATTTCTTAGAGTCAAATTTATGTATTTTTTCAATTAAATGATCAATTATTATGAATAATAAAAGTGTAATAGAATATTCGACTCATGAAAAAAAAATCAGAAAAAGGGGTTGGCCTGCTGGCTATGCCAAGATAGGGGTCTAAATTTCTTGAGCTATACTAACATAGCTTGCGAATAGAGTTATATCATGCCAGTATGGCCTACAAAATCATGAGACAAGAGGGCTATGGGCTGCATTGACCTAACATAGCCCATTTTATGCCGCTACTCATCTATATGATTTGATTCCTCAATATAGATTTTTATGATCGAATCAACTTTCTTTAGCTCTTCTTGAATAATTTCAATAATTATTTGGCTCTTCAATCATAGTCTCTTTAGAACTTCATATCATATCCATTTAATAGACTTATCTTGTTCCAAAATTTTCTTCTATTCTTGATTGATTCTTGAGCTAATTAATCTTGCTATGCTCTTTTTTTTTTTTTTAACTTGTTGCAGCCTTTAATTGATCAAGCTCACCCTACTTTAAATCTATACCTTTAAACTGTCTTGTACTACATCTAGATCTTCTGAGAAGCTTGAAACTAAAACCTATATTTTAGTTAATTTTTATTTGAGAATATTTTGATATTTGAGAATACTTTGTTATCTCACCTCATCATATATTATAGGTAGTCATAGAATGATTCCCTACATTTCTTGACACTTTTGTATCCTAATATGGAAATAACTCTTCCTATCCACTGTAGCTTAGAGAATACATATCACCTTCTTATACTTCAAAATCTAATTTTATCTTGCATCTTCATTTTCTGTCAGCATTGCCTCTGATTCTTTGGGGACTTGTGATAAATCTTGCCTTATTAAATATGATCTGGCTATAGACTTCCAAATTAGATAACTAGTATGATTCAATTTACAAAGATAAGTGGTCATGATAAACATGACCATATTGATTTTGGCAAAGTCAGCTATTATGATCTAAAAATCAAATCACAATAAAGCCTACATGTTAGAACATTGGCACAATGAATTGCAGAATTCTCTGGTACCATATGGAGCTATAAATTTAAAACCACCAATAATGAAGTTGCTGTTAGAATTTATGGAATTCCCTTTGGTGAAAACCATCACCCAAAATAATAGGATCATTCATGTTGGATCACCAAGATAAAATTTAATATATAAGCGGAAGCGTACCTGAGTCTATATCGATTAATTATCCTTTAGAGTCGAGCGGTTGGCCTTTCAGATCAATACGCCCACTTTAGAGAGAGTCCTTTAGTTTCTCTCAATGTTTTCTCTCTAATGATGGGATGTCAAAAAGAATGTCTCTGTTCGTGCGATCTGGGGACCATGACCACTATATTATAGATAACCTAATTTTATTTCTATTTTAGCCCATCATAAAAATAGAAATAATTTCTTGAGTCTCTACACATTAAAGGCCCACACCCTATTAGATACATTAAAGCCCAAATTATTGAATACTTAATCGATCACTTTTAATTGGGCTTAAATTTATTTGACAGCCCGCAATACATAATTATTCACATATAAGCTCAATATTGGATTAATGATCCAACAATCTCCCACTTGGGCTATATGTGTAACCTTATAATTATGCTTTGCCAGATATAACCCAATGAGCTCAAATTTGCTGTCATTACCGAAATGTATTTGCAACCAACCCGGTCCATCAATCACACCAATATAGGATCAAAGTGGCCTTCATTACATCTATCGTAACTCAACCCATCAATGGTCACATATGCTGATACAATTGAATGACATGGATCATGGTGTGGATGTGTAGCATGAAAATTTCATGCAATGTGATCTTAACATGCCTATTTCCAATTGGTCCTCCCTTAAACCTTAGTGAGATCAAATTATACTAAAATCAGAGTGTAAACAAATAAAAAAAAACTTTATTTCTGCAAAAATAAGCTCAAAATATCCATAAACTGAAAAAATGTCTATGCAAGCATCTAAAATTACAAACTCCCACTAAAACTGAATATCTTCAAGTGACATGACACCCATACGAGCAGTATGCTCATAAAACGTTTTGGGTGGCAATCCTTTAGTAAGCGAATCCACAATCATGGAGTTTGTTCTGATGTGCTCTATAGATAATTGTCCACTCTGAATTCTTTCTTTAACAACTAGGAACTTGATGTCGATATGCTTTGACTTCGTTGAGCTCCTGTTGTTGTTGAAATATAGAACTGCTAACTTATTGTCACAAAATAATTTAAGTGGTCTTTTAACATCATCCACTATGCGCAGTCCTATGACAAAATTTCGCAGCCATATTCCGTGATTGAACGTCTCATAACATGCTATAAATTCTGCTGCCATGGTGGAAGATGCTATAAGTGACTGTTTAGCACTCTTTCAAGGAGACTGCAGCTCCAGCCAACAGATAGATATAGCCCGATGTATATTTCATACTATCTTGGCATCCAACAAAATCGGAGTCAGTATATCCAATGATCTCAAGCTTATCCGACCTCCGATACGTGAGCATGTAACCTTTTGTTCTCTGTAAGTACCGCAAGACCCGTTTAGCTGCTTTCCAATGGTCCATTCCTAGATTGCTTAAATATCTGCCCAACATCACAGTAACGTATGCAATATTCGAATGTGTACAAACCTGAGCATACATCAGACTCCCTACTGCTAAGGTATAGGGAATCTTCTACATTTTCTTCTTTTCAAAATCATTCTTAGAGCATTGATTGAGACTAAACTTGTCTCCCTTAGCCACAGGCGTATCACTTGGTTTGCAATCCTGCATGCCATATCTTTTGAGAACCTTTTCGATATAGCTCTTTTGTGATAATCCGAGAATACCTCGAGAGCGATCCCGATGTATTTGTATGCCTAACACAAAAGAGGTGTCATCAAGATCTTTCATCTCAAAATTCTTAGATAGAAATCTCTTGATTTCGTGCAATAAGTCTATATCGTTGCTGGCAAGCAAGATGTCATCGACATATAAAACCAGAAAAATATGTTTGCTCCCATAGAACTTATGGTACATACAGTCATCGACCAAATTCATCTCAAAACCGAATGAGATAATCACTTGATGAAACTTGAAATACCATTGTCGAGATGCTTGTTTGAGTCCATAGATGGATTTCTTAAGTTTGCAAACCATATTCTTTGGGTCTTTCGACATAAAGTTTTCTGGTTGCACCATATAGATTATCTTATCAATATTACCATTGCGAAACGCCGTCTTTACATCCATCTGATGTAACTCAAGATTGAAATGCGCCACCAATGCCATTATAATCCTGAAAGAATCTTTCGAAGAAACTAGAGAGAAAGTCTCTTTATAGTCAATGCCTTCTCTCTGAGTAAAGCCCTTTGCGATAAGACGAGTCTTGTACTTTTCCACATCACCTTTCGAATCCCTCTTGGTCTTAAATATCCATTTGCAACCAATGGGTTTCGCACCTTTAGGTAATGGGACAAGATCCCAAACGTCATTATCCTTCATAGACTTAATCTCCTCATTCATGGCATCAATCCACTTGTGAGAGTTAGAACTTTTCATAGCTTGACGAAAGTTGATTGGATCATCTTTCATTATTCCAATGTCTACCTTATGCTCTTGGAGAAATACAATGTAGTCATCTGGTATTGCATTTTTCCTCTCTCTAATGGATCTCCTTAATGACATAGGTTCTTGAGATGTTGGAGCTTGTTCTTCTAAAACAATTTCTTGAATAGGAGGTTCTCCGACAGTGTCTTGATTTATTATGTCTTGAACAAGGTCAGGAATGGGATCCTGATCAATGCCAATGACATCTATGGGAATATCAACATATTCCTCCTCAAAGACAAAGTCCCTAACTGTATCTCCCCTTGCAAGCTCAACATCCTCAAAGAACCATGCATTTTCTGACTCAAAAATCGACTTACTTGTGGGATCATAAAACTTGTACCCTCTGGATCTTTCAGAGTATCCAATAAAATAGCAGCTCACCGTCCTTGAGTCCAGTTTCTTTTCATTAGGTCTATAAGGCCTTGCCTCAGCTGGACATCCCCAAACATGCAAGTGCTTTAGACTAGGCTTTTTGTCCGTCCAAAGTTCATAAAGGGTTTTGGTAGTTGCTTTAGTTGAAACTCTGTTAAGGATATATGCTGCAGTCTTAAGTGCTTCTCCCCATAGTGATTCTGGTAAGTTAGAATGACTAATCATAGTTCTTACCATATCTTTAAGCATTCTGTTTCATCTTTCAGCAACACCATTCATAGTGGGCGAACCTGGCATGGTGTACTGTGGACGATACCGCATTCCTCTAGGAACTTAGCAAATGGTCTTAGATGTTCATCTGAACCATCATATCTGCCATAGTACTCTCCATCACGATCAGATCTGATGCTTTTGATCCTTTTACTGAATTGGTTTTCAACTTCAGCCTTATAATTTTTTAGCACGTCCAGCGACTGTGACTTTTCATGAATGAGATATATATAGCTATGTCAGAAAAAATCGCCTATGAACGTTATAAAGTATTGTTGACCATTCCAAGCGATTGTAGGAAATGAGCCACAAATATCCGTATGTATAAGTTCTAAGACGTTCAGAGTCCTGTTGGCTTCAAATCTCCTTTTATTGGTTTGTTTTCCCTTTATACAATTAACACAAACATCAAAGTCTATGAAATATAAGGAATCGAGAATTTTATCTGACATAAGTCTCTCTATTCTCCGTCTGAAAATATGACCTAATCTCTTGTGCCATAATACAGCCGAATTCTCACTGGTTAATTTTCTCTTAGTACCTCGTGTACTTAAATGCAGGGATTCATTAAATGAAGCAATTATATCAATTGAATAAAGATTATCGTAACCTGACAAAGAATCGAAACCAACCAAATTTGAATCATGAAACAAACTAAATTTTTCATTTCCAAATGAACAAAAATAACTAGATTTGTCCAAAATAGAAATAGAAATCAAATTTCATCTAAAAGACGGTACAATAAAAGTTTCATCAAGATCCAAATAAAATCCAATCTTTAACAATAATCTAAATTTTTCTATTGCCTCAACTTGAACCGTTTTGCCATCGCCCACATAGATGTATCTTTCAGCATCATTTGGCTTTCGGCAACTCAGGCAACCCTGCATGGACACACTGATGTGAGTTGTTGCACCAGAATCTATCCACCATATATGTCTAGGTACCGAAGTTAAATTAACCTCAGAACAAACCAAATTAAGAAGCATATCCTTCTTAGCACGCCATGTGTGATAGTTAGTGCACTGCTTCTTCTTATGTCCTTCAGCTCCATAGAAGAAACAACTAGTGCTTTCCGAATCATTCGGTTTCTTTTGTTGTTTCTTTTGAGGTGCCATATCTGCAGCCTTATTCTTCTTTCTTTTCTTTCCTTTGTCCTTAGAAGTTGAGGCCAGGTGAGCACACTCTGTCTTATCTTGCTTAAGCCTTTCCTCTTCCTGAACACAGTATGAGATGAGCTCATTCAGAGACCAAGTCTCCTTCTGACAATTATAGCTCACTTTAAACTGGTTAAACTATGCCGGAAGGGATATCAAAACCAGATGTACTAGCAAGTCTTCAGAGAGGTCAAGCTTAAGTGCTTTCAGTTTGGAAGCAAGATGAGACATCTCCAAGATGTACTCCCTGATATTGCCTTTTCTCTTATACCTCATTGAAATTAGACTTGTCAAAAGTGTACCAATTTCAGCCTTTTCGTTCTTGATAAATCTTTTTTTAATATCCTCAAGGAAAGCCTTAGTAGTAGTTATTTTTTTCAGACATTGTGCCCCTGAATGCTTCTGGAATGGTTTTCTTCATGATCATCATACACATGCGATTTAATTTCTCCCACCTTTCTATGTCCCTCTTATCATCTGAGGTACTCTTATCCGTAAGAGGTGAAGGAGATTCAGTCCTTAACGCAAAGTCGAGATCCATGACTCCAAGAACTATCAAGAGATTTTCTTTCTAGGACTTGAAGTTTGAGCCATTCAGCATAGAAATTGAATTGATATTAACAGTAATGTTAGCAGGACTGTAAGCTGGACAGAGAACAATAAAACAAACTCATATTAGTCTTAAAGCAAAAATAAATTCAAATAAAGGTAAATTCCATCCCAAAATATCACACTCATTAATATTTTATCTTTGGATAAAATAGTAACTTGTGAGTGATATTGGTAGTAATCACACACTGATAATAAGAACATATCGAATAATGAATCTACCTTTAGGCCGATTTATTATTCACATATAAAACGGAATAACCATCACGCATTTATTACCATAAGTGCATATACAATTATATTAAATATTGATCTTCCTTTGGGCCGATGGATATTTACATAAACTATATGCACATAACCTTTTATATTTTGAAATAAGATTAATTTCTACAAGAGAGGTCACTTTGGTGACATGTTGTTTTAATTAATCCATCTCAAAATATATATAAACATACCAATATTTGAAGTTAAAGTTGAACCAAAAAATTATCCTTAAACCTGTTGATGCATCGATCAACCTGTAATCAGGTCAAGGCTGATCGGATGAGCCAACCCTGATCCTACACCAGCCTCTGACCCGGTCCCTTAAAAAAAAAACTCTCCCTTTTTTTTTTGAAAATATCCAAAAAAAGAAAGAAACTGTGACGAATCACTTACCAAAAAAAATAAAAAATAAATAAAAATAAAAATAAAAGAAAGAAAGGAAAGAAACTATTACGGGTTACTTGCCAAAAAAAAGAAAATTGTGGGCTCGTGTTTAGAAACCTTAGGGGTTTCGCCTCCTAGGGTTCAAGTGGCCGTTTGACATAACTGTTTGGCCGCAACGTCCCTTCATTGGTGCGGGTAGAGACCCGCGCCGGTCTTCATTATGGCCGGTGGTGAAGAAACTGCCTATCCCTTTTTTTTTAATGACCTATACTTAATGTGTGGCCATAGATGCCATGGCCTGATGGTCGTGGTTCCTTCACCAGCGTGGCCTGATTGCCACACCTGAAAAAAAAAAAAAAAAAAAAACTTGATGTCGGTGATGGCAAAAATTATCGGTAAGAGTTTGAAACCCGAATGGAAAGGCAAAGGAATATTTTGAATTCCTTCTTTCCGTTTATTCTAAAATAATAATAATAATAATTTATTCTGTAATTTAATCTCGATGATTCAACAGGAGCTCTGATACCACTTGTTAGAATTTATGGAATTTCCTTTGGTGAAAATCATCACCCAAAATAACAGGATCATTCATGTTGGATCACCAGGATAAAATTAAATATATAAGCGGAAGCGTACCTGAGTTCATATCAATTAATTATCCTTTAAAGTCAAGCGGTTGGCTTTCCAGATCAACACGTCCACTTTAGAGAGAGCCATTTAGTTTCTCTCAATGTTTTCTCTCTAATGATGGGATGTCAAAAATAATGTCTTTGTTCATACGATCTGGGGACCATGACCACTATATATATATAGATAACCTAATTTTATTTCTATTTTAGCCCATCATAAAAATAGAAATAATTTCTTGAGTCTCTACACATTAAAGGTCCACACCCTATCAGATACATTAAAGCTCAAATTATTGAATACTTAATCGATCACTTTTAATTGTGCTTAAATTTATTTGACAGCCCGTAATATATAATTATTCACATATAAGCTCAATATTGGATTAATGATCCAACAATTGCCCCTTCTGAAAACTATACCTTACAAAATTAAAAGAAACTGCACACTTGGCAAGACACTAAATCAACCTTTCTCTAAGTCTCCTAGCTTTTCACCATGAAGAAAATCTCATTCCAAACTCTTGGCTTAAGAGACCGTTAGCTCTAATACCATGCAGACTGCAACTTTATTAACTATATATAGAATGGTATGATCACTTATAGAATAAGATCGATTACTTCAAGATTATTACAAAAAGACACCAAATATATAAATATGTAGTGGAAGAGAATAAATAAATATGAAGAAAAGAAATGGTATTTTATTTAAAAATATAAAATCAAGATGTCTCTGACCTTTTTTTTCCTCTCTTACTATATGTCAAAAATTAAATACTAAACATAAGTAGCCCTTCCATAAGGATAAGAATTTATTTATTGAGTTTAAGATTCAACTAATCCATATTAGCACTAATTTCAAAATTAAAATTATCATATAATGTTAAATAAATTTCTAATAAAATTAATAATAGAGTCGTAGTGAACTATAACAAGTAATGAATTCAATAGTGCATAACCCTTTATGTGAAGGTTGGTGCGACCATATCCTCACATTTAATGCTTGATATAGGACTATAGTGAAGAAAACCTTAGCTCAAAAATGAGCATATCTTTTATAATACAAATTTTGTATTACAAAATATCATATAAATTTGGATATTGCCATGCGTCCTATTTAAGACATGAATAGCTACGATAAACTTAGAAAATAGAGAAGCATTTATTAGATGTTGCAATGAATGATGGATGAGAGATAGCTGTTCATGTCTGAAATGGATATATAGCAGCCATCCAAACATCAACAACATTTTGCGATATAAAACTTGCATGGCATCGCATTTCTTCAAAAATACTTTATCTATTTTTACCTTTGATGTTATTTATTATTTTTCTCTTAGTGTCTTTGTATAATATTATCTTTTCGTAAATTATATGACAAGTTTATATTCAAAATGCGTTACATCATGTAACCGAAAGAAGTTAGGTCTTTTAGGGATTGAGTTAGGTTGTTGACCCTTAAGCAATTCGTTCATGTAACAAATTTGATCTTGAGAACAGGCTGCCTGTTACCAAGTCAACGCGAAGAAGAAATGAATCGACATCATGAGTAATTTCTGCCATGCATCTAAGATTATGAAATTAAGAACCGTTGTACGGCTTTTTAGCAACTAGATCACAACTATTTCATTCAAATAGGGGAACCAAGTCATTTTCTCACCAATGGTCAAATTAATAAATAATTATTTTTCGAAGAGGGATGCAGTGCCAAAGAAGACGTGGACGGCGACATGGTGGCCTCTATGCTTTTCGCTCCCTCTATCCCACCTACCTTCCATGAGTGGCAGCGTACTAGCAGTTTGGGTCGGATATTTGTGATATTCAGATAAAATATTCTTTTGATTCTCAAATCATAAAATTCATTTTAATCTTATGTATGAATGAATTAAAATTAATAGAATCAATGATATATCACTAAACATATATATATATATATATATAGATTAATTAATAGGATGATATGTATCAAATATTTTATTATTTTAAATGATCTTATGTAACAGTTGTCAAGGATATAATATTTTTAAAATATAAAAACTAAGCTATAACAAATTTAAGAACTAAAATAAATTTAGATTAGAATTTTGAGGATTAAAAAGTATAAATTCGTTTTTACATTCTTCACCTGAACTATCAGCGGATCTAAAAATTTTATACTAAATAGAGTGGAATGGTGTTTTAAAAACAATATTATCCTATTAATTTAGGCTAAAATCTCATTCTATTGAATTGGCATGGCCAACTCTTCTAATTCCTCTGCCCATCCACCCCCATCACTCTTCCAAAACCATGCAACACTAATAGATCCCTCTTCTTCTGCTTCTTCAATACTATTTATACCTTAAATAATATGTTGTATAAAATTTTCTAATAATAGTTTTTTAAAAAATATTTTTTTTTGATGCACAGTCAGATCTAATAAAAATCCTGCGAACAGTTATCTTAACTTTTTATTTTATTTTTAAAAATACGGTAGTTAACTAACCAACGGAACAACCTTCAATATTAAAATTTTAAGAGGAGATGCAATGAGAAACTGCGTTGAAGAGTAACTATAAAACTACCAAAGCATTAAAAAAAAAAGCACACTATTATCGTTTTACTCTTTTCCTAATATTCTTTCTGTATAACTTATTATTTACAATTTTTAATATTAAAAATCTTGAAGTGTAGTCTGAATATATTACTGTTAAATCTAGCATCCGATGTTTGATGCTTAAATCTAGTATTTTTAAATTATCATTTGCATCTGTAGCGAGACTATCTTTTAACATGGTTTCTTGAAAAATGTTTTTTTCTCAATGATTACAATATTTTGATCTTCAACGTTGAGATTTTTCACTTGTCGCTCTCCCAGCAAGTTAGAAGGTAGCTTTGCTCTCATTTTAAAGTCCTATTCAAAATCCCGACCCTAATTTATTACAGACCTAACGATACCCGAAGGAATATTAAATACTTTACCTCACATGAGCCGGACCCCACTTGAAAAGCAAAATGGTTGACCGATCCTGCGAACTCTCGATGGAGGCAATCTAATAAGACGAGCAGGTGAGCACCCGTGCCACCATCGGCACCACCGGCACCACCACCGCTGCCCGCTTACATCGCCATCAGTCGAGGACGAATCGCCCTCCTCTGCTCTCACCATGGAGATGCCGGGGAGGCGGTCCGGCTACTCCCTCCTCCCCCAGCTTCCGGACGACCCGCCGGCCCCCAGGTACGAATCGCCCCCCACCGACAAGAACCGCGGGAAAGCGCCGCCGTCGGCGACGGCGGCCCTCGATTGGCTCCCGCGGCAGTCCAGCGGGAGCAGCTTCGGGGAAAGCTCCATGTCGGGGGATTGCTACCCGCTGCCGACTCTTTCGACCGTCACGATCGATCCAGACCCTGCGGCCCTCGCCGGCGGCGAGGTGAAGGAGGGGGAGGTGGCTGCGGCGATTGGCTCGTCCTCGCTCAACAAGAGCTGGGCGCAGCAGGCGGAGGAGACGTACCAGCTGCAGCTCGCGCTGGCCCTCCGTCTCTGCTCGGAGGCCGCGAGCGCAGCCGATCCCAATTTCTTGGACTCCGGAGAACAATTGGCTGCGATGCAGCATGCTTCCGCCGAGTCTCTTTCTCATCGCTTTTGGGTATGGATTCTTTTAAGTGGTTTTTTAGTTTTTGTTTTACTGTAATTCTTTCTCATCGCTCGTGGTTATCCTGCTCCACGTTATTTAACCATCAAGATTAGGGCTATAATTTCTTTCCGTTTACCCTATCCTTTTTTCATTTTTCAAACTTTTT
This sequence comes from Metroxylon sagu, assembly GCA_017589505.3. Classification (NCBI taxonomy): domain Eukaryota; kingdom Viridiplantae; phylum Streptophyta; class Magnoliopsida; order Arecales; family Arecaceae; genus Metroxylon; species Metroxylon sagu. The sequence continues at coordinate 87,644 of JACVBY030000499.1, read as the reverse complement.
TCTTAATTTCCTGATGGCTAAGCTATTTGTTAATTCACAGAATAAATTCCATCTGTATTTATCTATTATGTAAAACTTTGTTCTTAATTTCCTGATGGCTAAGCTATTTGTTAATTTACAGAATAAATTTCATCTGTATTTATCTATTATGTAATAATATGGAGGCACATTGCAAAGTTTTTCATTTGCTCTGCGGACAGTACCATTATTAAAGTTTGTTATTTAGTGCGCGACAAGAATTGAGTGAAACTTTTTATTTATTATAATTTGTTATTGTTATTGTATTGGAGAAATAGCTAGAAAAAATGAGAGAAATTATACTCCACAGCGTGTGGGGTCATTGTTAATGACACTGGTATCAATAACGTTAGTTTCTGAAGGCTTAGCCTATATTAATGATGGGATTTTTTAGTCAGTGATCTTTAATGTTTACTTCTTAATCTGCAATAAAAATTTGGCTATTCGAAACCTTCTACTTATTATAATATATGCGAGCTTGGATTATATTTTGAAGTGTCAAATTGGAGTTCTTACTATTAATATCTTAAAATCTTGGCATGAATCGAATCAGGGAAAAAAAAAAAAAACACAAACAATAACTCACAAAACAAATATCCTAGCCTTGATATGCATTTTGGCAAACCTCGTCTTTGATTATAATGAAATCCTCACCATCATTTAAGAGAGGATAATCAGGAACCAACAGATGGCAAAGAAGAAAGAAGACAATCGTTTCTTGCTTTCTCTCAACCTTTCTTTCTTTCTTTCTTTTTTTTCTCTTTCTTTTTTTTCTTGTTAAAAAATAGCAGAGTAAGTAATATCTTGTTATGCCCTTTAAATCGTTAATCACCAAAAAAAGAGAAAGGGTTTTTTAAATATCTGTCAATAGAAAAATATTTTTGTATATACATATATTCTATGCATGTATGCATAATGAATGCATATTTTGCACTGGTTAGACGTTGTACATATAATACTTCTATAGTACAGTAGGGCATCTTTACTAATTAAAGCTACGAAAATCAGGAAGAGGTCACAACTAGATCCAAGCAGCTTAACGTTGACAAATTACCACTCAGCTTAGGTTCACAGAATCAATGATAGATCATGAAACTCCTATTCTTTTAAACTTATCAGTCAAAGACAGCATACACATTACCTGAATGCTCCAGACCTCAGCTTTGACAAAATGGTTTAACATTCACCACTAGTTGCCCAAGATTTATGCTGGGATGCCTACATGCATAGACCATTTTTAGAGTTCCTTCAACTTCCTTTAGTTTTCAAGACCAGCTTCTCACATATAGAAGAAAAAACATCTTTCTTTATGGTCACAAATGGGTCAACCTAGGTGATTATTGGACTATTCGGGCTTCAGTTTAGAACAGCCGTACCTGGTCAAGTCCCCATGAGAGAGCTGAATTTTAAGTTGAGCCTGAGCTTATGATGGTTTCACGCCAGCTACTGAACTGCTTCCACTCACTTACAGGCTGAGCCTTAAAATGCTGTTTGAGTATCACTTATATTTTAAATAAGTAAGCTTGAAGGGTTCGTTACTGAAGCTGATAAAAGGTTAAGTGGTTTGTGCCTGTATGTATTTTTTTCCCTGCCAAATGTTAATATCAATTGTGTCATGTCATGTTTATTTACTCTTGACAAAATGCAGTAGTTTCTATTTTTTAGATTGTCTTTTTATTGTTTGTCTTGCATAATACTTGCTTATTTTTCATATCTGCTAGGTAAATGGCTGCTTATCATACTATGATAAGATTCCAGATGGCTTTTACCTGATTCAAGGAATGGATCCATTTGTATGGACTTTATGCACTGATGTGCAAGAAGAGAGCCGAATTCCATCTATTGAATCATTAAGGACTGTTCGACCCAGTGATTCATCAGTTGAAGTGGCTGTGGTAGATAGACTGGGTGACTATGATTTAAGGCAGCTGCAAAATATGGCACTTGGCATTTCTTGTAATCATGGTTCAACAAAGGATGTTGTTGATAAGCTTGCCAAACTTGTCTGCACTCATATGGGGTAACTTATTTCACCTCCTGTGAATGAACAACTATAGATTTTGTTCTGATTCTTTCAGCTGTTAAGATCACATTTTTCTCACAAGGGGTGTAGCTTCTGATGAAGAATCTGAATTGCTCACTCGCTGGAAAGACTGCAGTGATTTTCTCAAAGCTAGTTCAGGTTCGGTGGTGTTCCCATTGGGAAAGTTATCTGTTGGTCTCTGCAGGCATCGTGCTCTGTTGTTTAAGGTTAAATTTTATCAACCATGAATACTTTTAACGAATGTGAAATAATTTATGGTAAAAATTAGACTTGCTTTTCTAAGCTGAGTTACTCTTAAAATGCATTAACTTAATCCAAGGAATACTTATGATTTTTCTTTTTAAAGTTTGTTGATTGGATCTGACCTTTTGCTTCGGTGCTTACAGATGCTAGCGGACACAATCAATTTACCCTGTCGGGTTGCCAAGGGTTGCAAATATTGCAAAAGTCATGATGCTTCCTCATGTTTGGTGCGCATTGGGCCTGAAAGGTGGGTTCTACTTGTTAGATATTTAGTGGATTTTATAATCAGCATTAGATGGTCAAACAAGTTCTGATGTTATACACATAGAGTTGCGATAATAGAATTATGGAATTTGAAGTGCTTTAGGAGTTAAGATTGACTTTTCACGCAGACAGATAGATATATAACTGCATGGGTGGGTGTGTCTGCATGAATAGACACATACGTATGTATAAAGAGAGAGAGAGAGAGAGAGAGAGAGAGAGAGAGAGAGATGGTTTACTATGTGATGGTTCTGAAAATAGTTTGGATCTAATGTTTTGGCTACTAAAGCTGGGAAAGTTGCTCTTGCCTATGTCCTCTATGACCCTTTAGTTTGTCTGTCACAGCTTCCACCACCCTCCTGACCTCTCAGACTGTTACCCTCTTTATCATCCTTGCCCCCTGCTTATGCTTCAATGGTATTGCATAAAGGAGGGGACAGATGCAGCAGGGGAAGGTGACCACGGAGATGTAATCATCTGGGGGTGGATGGATTGAGCAGTAAATGGGGAAGCTAATGGTTTCTTATTTCAATGGCTGTCAATGATGGTGCAGTAGGTTGGAAACTATAAGATGTATGATGTCGTGACAAAAGGGTTTTGAGAAGTTTTGGTGTGCGTCAATGGGTGATGGTGGGGTTGGGAAGGGTAGGGTGGACAAAGATGACGGAAGGGGTTGCTACAGGAGATATGGTGAGTCATTCTTTTGGCATTGCGATCATTTACTAATTTATCTTTACCTTGTAGTTTACAGACCAAGTTAGGATTCCTCATAATCAACTCTTCCTAATCAAACACTGATTAAAGAAAATCATGATTTGTAAGAAGGTTCAACAGGTACTAACCGGAAGTTGGACTTTTGAACTAGTTATTGCATTGATGAGGCTGTTCATTGCTGAGTTTCACGTATTCAGTTTTATACAACAGGTTCAGCTGTGTATTTAATAATAACAGGTTTTATTGTTTACTTATGCAAATCCTTGTTTGCTAAGTTGTTTGATTTTATTCTGGTGATAGTCCATGCATTCCAGATAGAACAATAAAACATTGAAAACTTCTCTATCTGTAATGAATATTAGGAAGAATGGGACTTAGGTGCGGTTCGCTGGTTGCGAACCGTCCGGTCCATGTCTCTCTCTCTCTCTCACTTTACCGCATCGAGCTAAGCCTTCACATAAGCTTGGATGTGGTAAAGTGGGAGAGAGAAAGAGAGAAACCGCATGATTCACACTTAACGAACCGCACTTAAGTTTTGTTCTACTAGGAATATTAAGAAAATTGATATTTCTGCTTTGGAACACTAACATGGATTGATGGAAAATCAATATTGCCATCAAAATTCAGTGATGAAATTGTAAATGGTGAATGGTGTGTCAACATATTTGGAGTTTGAAATGACATATGATTTAGTATTAGCCAACATATATTTTGAAAAGAAAGACTCTCATTTAATAACTTTTAAAAGTAGATATAATGCTAGTCAAATAGATTTTTTTCTTTACTAAAAATATTGATTGAGTTTTTTTTTTTTTTTAAAGATTATAAGATTATACTATGTGAGAGTTTAACCACACAACATAAATTGATCATTATACATATATGTATTCAAAAATAAAGGAAAAGAATTAAAGAGTATAAGAATTTAATGATTAGATGGTGGAACTTGAAAGGAGAGAAACTAATAACTTTTTTGGATAGAATGATGAAGGAAGAAAAATTAAATCTAAATGGGGAAACCAATATCATATGGAAAGAGACAGCTAATAGCATTAGAAAAATAGTTATGAGAAGCTAAGATAGTCAAAAGGAAAAGGGCCACATGCACAATAAACTTTGTGGTGGAACGAGAAAGCTTAATTAGTGGTTAAAGTTGAAAGAGAGTGCTATAAAAAATCATCTAAATATAGAAATATGAAAACTATAAGATGGCTAAGAAATAATTCAAAAAAGGTGGTACTTGATGCTAAATTTAAGGCATATGATGAATTATATTATAAACTAGAAAATAAATATCGAAAGAAATATATAGAATTGGAAGACTAAAAGAAAGAAAACTAAAAATATGATTTAGGTTAAATTCATGAAAGATAGTAATTAAAAAGTTTTGATTGAGGAAAATGGGATCAAATAAAGATGGAGAAGCTATTTTAGTAAATTATTAAATAAAAATCATGTAGATAATTTAGAATATCTTATTAGTTCTATTAAGGATAGTAATATGACATATATTCATAAAATTGAGATATTTGAGATGAAAGAGGCTATAAAAAAGATGAAAATAGGAAAAACAGTAGGTTTTGACAAAATTTTCATCGAGGTTTGGAAATGTTTTGGAGATATAAGAGTAACTGGGGTTACAAAATTATTTAATAAGATTTAAGAGATTAAGAAAATACTCGATGAATGGAGGAAAAGTACTTTTAGTACTGATTTATAAGTGTAAAGGAGATATTTAAAATTGCTCTAACTATCATAATATTAAGTTCATGATTCATGTTATGAAACTTTGGAAGGGGATAATTGAGTATAGGTTGAGATACATTATAAAATATCATAAAATCAATTTGGTTTTATGCCAGAAAGGTCAACTATGGAAATTATTTTTCTTCCTAAGAGGTTAATAGAAAAGTATAAAGAAAAGAGACAAGATTTTTATATAATTTTTATTAATTTAGAGAATGTATATAGCAAAGTTTTTAGAAAAGTCTTATGGTGGGTGTTAGAAAAGAAAGGGGTACCCATTAAATATATTAACATAATAAAAGACATGTATGATAGAGTGATTACTAGTGTAAGAACTACTAGCGGTGATATTAATAAATTCTCAATTACAATAAGTTTACATAAGGGATGTGCTCTTTGTCCTTGCCTTTTGCATTAGTTATGGATGAGCTTATTAGGCATATTCAAAATAATATTTTATAATGTATGTTATTTGCAGACGATGTAGTACGAGTAGATGAAACTAAGGTTAGGGTTAATCGTAAGCTGGAATTATAGAGAAATGCATTATAATATAAAGGTTTTAGATTAAATAGGATAAAAAAAAATATATGGAATTCAATTTCAGTGCAATTAGAAACAGATATGAATGTAGAGTAAAAATTAGAGAATATAATGTTCCTAAAAGTGATCATTTTTAATATTTAGAATCAATTATTTATAAAAAAAGAGAGATTGAGAATGATAATGTTATTAGGATTAGAGTAGGTTGGATGAAATGAAGAAATGTAATGGATAAAATGAAGAGGTGCAACTGAAATATTATGTGTAGAATACTAACTAAGTTGAAGAGAAAATTTTATAAGATGGCCATAAGACTGGCTATATTTTATAGTACGGAATATTGGGTGTTTAGAAAACTATATATATACAAGATAAATGTAGATGAAATGAGAATATTGAGACTGTTATATAATAGTATAAGAAAAGATAAAATAAAAAATGAAGTCATTCATAATAAAATGAAGATAGCACCAATTGAGGATAAATTGAAGGAATAATGACTTAAATGATTTGGACATTTATAACGTAAACCTAGGGATGCATTAGTGCGGAGGAGTGATTTGATTCTTGTAGAAAAAAAATAAAGTGGTGGTAGATCAATAATTATGTGGAAGGAAGTGATAAATAAAGATTTGAAATATTTACATCTTACCAAAAATATGACTCAAAAACGAGTAGAATGGAGGAAAAAAGGATTTATGCAGCTGGTTTTAACTAGTTTGGGGTTAAGGTTTTGTTATTATTATTGTCATCATCCGGTCTTAGATCCTTTTTCAAAAATTCATGCTACATCATGCTGGAGATAAAATAAGAGTTGTGAATGGAAAGAAAATGCTGGAAAATTAGATGAGCAGTTTGAAAGAAAGGACCAATAACCTGAGACAAGGCCAAAACAGAGGTCCGTAGTATTCTAGGTGCAACACAGTGGAAAGTAGGATAAGGCATATCAGATAAAAAAGTGCTTGGTTCAGGTCTATGGCTGATGTCTGAGTTAATCTTCCTATTGCTAGAGCCTACAGGTGATCTTACACTACTAGAGGTGGATCTCATAAGGCCACTTTGCACAAGGAGGTATGATGGGTGGTCGTCAGGCTGGAGATTTGAGGTTGTGTGAGAGGAACGTAATGGAGTGGTAGAAAAAAAGTATGTGGACATGGGTATTGAGGGGTATGGGTGGAATTGTGGGATGGGGATTACTCAAAAACTTAATTCTGTTTTAGGAAGCCATGTTTTCTGAAAAGGGGAGGCCCTTCCCCTCCAAAAAAAAAAAAAAAAAAGAAAAGAAAAAGAAAAAAAGGAGGCCCCTGCATTTTTTCACAAAACTAAAGTTTGAGCTTTGTGGCAGACCATGTGGAAAGTTGAATCTCGTTTCAGTGTGTTTTGCATAAAACATTGCATCAAAACAATCCCTTAATTTCATGGGTAGTGTTTCAATGCTTGCCTCTCAATTAGTCAACTGGTAGAATAGCTTCGAAATAGTAGATATTATCTTTATTTTGCATGCATTTTTATTTTAGCTATGCCAATTTTTTTATTCAACTTGTATCAGTAACTTCTGCACAGGTAAATTATAAACAACCATGCCTAAGTTGTCATAGTCAATTTGAAACTGTACACATAGTGTTAGTCTATAGGCACCAGAATATTGAAAATTCATACTTTTTCTTTTAAATTTTATTATTGCAGGGAATTTTTAATTGATTTGATCGGAAACCCTGGATCTGTATGTGAACCTGATTCCTTACTGAATGGTCTCTCCTCCATCTTGATTTCTTCACCCTTACACCCTCCGAAATTCAAAATGGTTGATATTACAGATAATTTCAGATCTGTGGCCAAGCAATATTTCCTTGACTGCCAATCACTTAATCTCATGTTCAGCGATGCTTCGGCAGGTGAATCCCTTGCAATACACTTCTTTCCATTCTCTATATTTTACTTTGCCCCCTTTTTTTTGATCTGTGTTTGTGTGTAAGTGGGTGTCTTAGAATATTTTACTTCTGCCTTTTTTTGGGTTGTTTGAGTGTGTGTCTTGATGTTTGACGTGTTAAGGCATGCAGTCTCTTCTTTTTTCTTACTAATGCCATTATTTGGTCAATAGGCCTTACTGTATGAATCCAGAAGTTTATAGGAGATGTTAGCATTCATACTGGCTCTGTGGCAATGTTAGTATTACATAAACAATGACATAAAAACATGTATTCTGACTTGCACCCTGCAATTTACTTATGGTTTAGGAGCTTGGAGATCAAGGTTGTGATATCAATGATGCCCGATGAGCCAGAGGCTCATTTGATAATAAATTGCAGAACAATAACCTTAATGCATAATAATCACATTTAATGTCACTTTTCTGTATTTTGACTTAGGATCTCTGAGGTATAAGAACATGGTGTTAACCGCTGCAAACAAAGCAATTGTGACTCTTGTGCTAATTATTTGTGTTATTTTTTGAAGCAAAACACAACCATTTCCTTAATTGCTAAATTTGTATGTATGTTAATGTCACTTAGCAGGCTCCGTTAATGCTGTTTTCATCCTAACAAAAAGTTGGAGGATTGACATGGAGCTAATCAAACAAAGAGAGGCCGACTATGAAATAAGCCCTTTTTTGAATTTTGTGAGTCCTAGAGGCTTCTGGATATGCACCAAAGAATAGCTTGATTGTAGTCAATAAATAAAAAAATTTCAGCTGTGAAATATAAACAATTGCTGCTGCTACTATTTTTATTTCTTTTCTAAAAACATAAGGCGTTCATCTGATAGATGAGGGACCACTGCAGAAATTATGCGTTTATGATTGCAGGAGCAATTGCTGGCCAGGAGGATTCTCTTGGCTCATTTGTGGATCGAAACTACCAGTCAATTCTAACTGGTGGTGATGCTGAAGTTTCTCAGGCAGCTCAGCCTCATGCTGGGAGAGTTGCTCAACCTGATGGCCCTGATGGAAATTTGCTTCGATGTAAATTGGATGATGCTTCCCAGAATTTAGTAAGCTCAGAACAGATATTGCAAGAACAGAGCCATGCAAAGCAGATTGCACAAGTTGGGCATCTAAATGTTTCACCAATAGCCTTCTCTGATCCAAGGGCCAAGAAATTCATTGAGGAACGTCAATTAGGGCAAACTAAACCCATGAACGATATATCTCTTGATATGGATGATTTGACAATTCCATGGAGCGATCTTGTGTTGAAGGAGAGAATCGGTGCAGGTATATGTGTGCATGCACACAATGTTCACATGTATTTTTGCATGTGTAGATGAGTATTCATCAACTCTTACTGGTGAGTGGATATGCATATTTTATATTTGAAAATTCTAATCAACTGCATTTTCAGGTTCTTTTGGAACTGTGCATCGTGCTGATTGGAATGATTCAGTAAGTTTATGACTGGTCCTTTGTTCAGAATTATTTTGATTTCTAGGTTCCAGATCTTTGTAATATTTCTATTGTTTCCATTCTATGATGGTTGAAACAAACTTAAAATACTCACTTGTTTACTTGGAATGCATAGGCTTCTTCTACAAGCCTGTCAAAGAACAATGATTTGTAGCATTGGCTTGATAAAAGAAAAGGGACTTCTTCAGTGTTGTGTTGACGTGGATGTAAGAATCAGATTTGGACACTTATCCAAGTTTCTCACTTAGCGGAAATGGGGGAATACATACAGGAAAATAGAAAAGAAATAAGTTTAACTAAGGCCTCTGTTTGATATCATTTTTTTTTTTCACTTTTTTTACTTTTAAAAGTGAAAACATGACATCCAATGCAAGAAAAATATTGGGTTCTTTTATTTTTATTTTTTATTCTTAAAAGTGACTTTAAAAATTTATGAAAAAGGCAAAAGTAAAAAAATTCTTACTTTCACTATTTTTAAAAATCATTTTTAAGTTACAAAACCAAGTCCCACCCAACTTGCATGATTTATTTCTCTCATCTCTACCCCACTCCTCTTGAGTACTATCAGCGTCTCTCTCTCTCTCCCCCCCTCCTTTATTATCCTCTTCTTTTCTCTGTTGTTTGTGACAGCCTTCTTCTTAGGATTCTAGCCCTCTCCATGCGAACATTGGCCCTTTTTCATAATTTCAAACCCTTGATAGATCCCAATCAATGCCATCCCATCAGATTTCGACTGATCTGGGGGGAATCATCCATGAAGAGGAGCTCAATGTCTCCTAGGAAGAGGCTGTCAGTAGGGTGGACTAAAGGCATCACTATGTCAGGTCTGTGATCATTCATTTTAGATTTTTCTTTTAATTTTTTCCTACCAAATATATTTTACTACTTTTCGGTTTGAAAAATAAGAAACAATAGTGAAGACCAAACATGTTTCTATTGTTAGAAATTTAGAAAAAAATTGAAAACAGAATTTTTATTTTTTATTTTTTTTTAAGTGTTAATGATGCCAAGTACCACCTAGATTATTGTTGCTTAATTTTTTTTTTTGATACGAGGACACTCAAATGAATACTCATTAAAAAAATATTTCGATATGCACTCGAACATACATGTATTGTGGGGCAGAAAGCTGGGCTAAATAACAAAATCACTAGCATATTCGGTTATTTAGGATCCTCATAATTTCTATAGAAGAAATTATAGAATAAATAACAAAAAAATGCAATTAAGCATAGATGAATAGATATTAATTAATACAAAAATACCAGCATATATGTTCCAACACACATGCAGAAGCATGGGAATATAATTTAGTTATATATACCATATCAATATATGTTGTGCAAGTGTGCATGCGTTTTATATATGTTAAACATCATATGATGATTTAAAACCATTTTATCACTGATAAACTCATACGGATATAATTATTATCTAACTTGCTTATGTACAAATTGTTATGAATGAATCAACATAAGAAAAAATCACACATGATGAATCATTTGTAATAGCAAACAAGAAATAACAGAATCAGAAAAATCCTTTTGAAACATGTTCTAATGCAAGATGAGATTTTATTCATAAATAATTGATATTTATTTCAGTACTCTGAATGTTCAGTTGAGCCAGCTTCAGGACTGCTCGCAGGCCCCAAATGGGCCTCTTCAAGATGCCCATTAAGACATTTAAGGCCCCTATTTATTTTCCATTTGTGGAACTGGCTTGGTCTTCCCCTGTTCCAAATTATTGGAGGGCTGGTTGGGCATGATAATATTGGGTCGTTTCCTTTTATGTTTTCCTTCTTTGATTTGACTTGTAGGCATGCCTCCTTTTCTATTTCTTATTTTGTAAAGGGCATCCCTTTGTGAAACCTTGATCCAATGAGATCGCACTGATTTTTTTCAAATTTATGGGCTTACTGTTCAATAGGATAAGTCTTGATTCTTCAAAGTCATCACTTTTGGTGTTTTTATATTCTGAGGTGGCATGGGTCTTTCAGCCCTAAATTACAACAACAAAAGGCTTTAAAGAGAAGTTCACAATGTGCCACTGCTAACTGATTTCTGGTGAGTTGTCAAGGAGAGATCAATAGGAGAACTCGACATCATTAGCTTATGCTATCTGTGGTGTAGAGTTGATTCATGATTGATGAAGCATTAGCCCATCCTGTCCTAGAGTCAGGAGGAACGTTAATGAATATGAAGTCTGAAGTCACATGCACCAAAACATAGAGGTTACATGTTCTTTATATATCATGGAAAAGGTTTGAGGCTAGCCTCCTATGGCGGGCCCCAAAGGGTAAAGCCTCATTTTATTCATCTTAATCTTAATGCCTGACTTAGTTTAATATGCGATTAGAGTTTTGGGGATTGCTGGATTTGTGCTTTTCCAACAGCATGTCATAACACCATTGCTTTTTTTCCCCCCTTAAAAATTGCCTGCGTCTCCCTCCTTCCTCCTAGACTCAACCATCACAAAGCCTCATGCTTCTTTAGTAATTCCTCCTCCCACTCCTATCCTTTCGGGTTATATGCATTGCATTATAGGATTCTGGTAATTTTAATGGAAACCTGTGTGGAAGTGAAGTTTCATCTGAATCAGTAATTGCAAGACACATTTGCCTGTAAGAGTGCTTTTTAATCTTAACAATTGATACAAGAATGAGGCATGGTAGATTGGCAATTTTCTTTCCAACTTTAAGTTGGGCGAGTGATTTGTGGATACACTTTTCAGATGCCATTCTGGACCAGCTTGATTTTTTTAAGATGGTGATAAGACTACCATATTGCATAGACTTGATAGTTAGCCAATATTGATGGTAGTTTAGTGTAGTGGAGTAAATTAAGAAGGATTGAGTCAGAAATCAGCATATTTGATGCATGTCAAGGATGCCATTCACAGAATGTAACTGAATGGTGATTGATATATTGTTGAATTTGTAATAAATGCCTTAAAAAGTATCATGATGAGGAGGCATGAAGGTGGTGAGGAGACTTAAGGAAGGTCGATATACTTGAGTTTTGGTTTCTCATAAAATAAATAGGAAGCAAGAGTCAAACCCAACCCTGTATAGAAAGATAAAGGTATTGGCATGTTTACTAATCTCACTATTTCAGTGTCATGTTTTTTAACATTGATATTATTGTTTCTGATTTTATTATGTTTGAGACTATATTTTCTTTTCTTATGGCACTGAACTTACTAGCTATTACTAAGATAATTTCTCTCCAGTGAGCAACCAGATTTATTTTTTAATGAAAACATTGTGTCTTATTGGTTTAATTTTCCTTTTGGATGCTGCACAAGTGAGATGCATTCTTTTGTATTCATGTAAATTATGTAACTAGCAGGATGTTGCAGTGAAGATTCTCATGGAGCAGGACTTCCATCCTGAGCGCTTAAAAGAGTTTTTAAGAGAGGTACACAATAAAAACTTTTGTGCAGGTTATTTTGATGTGTTCTGGATTTGTCGTCTAGCATACTTTTGTGGGCAGGCTTACATTTGAGATATCATGTGCATTTAAAACATGAAATGAGCAATGCTAATCAAGATTCACCAACTTGGTACTGGATCCTACACTGGTACCATGCTGGTACAGTGTCAGTATGCTCAGTACATGGGTCAGTTCAGATTTCACATGTGAATCTTGATATCCCCTTTGTCGGGCTAGAGAGCATTGATTTTTTCTTTTCCCAGGGTTCTTTATTGGGAATCGGTCTGCTCTTTCTGGCTTCGGTGAATCTCTCATCCTGCTGTATTGGTCTTCTGGTTGGTAGTAAATATTCCAATGACTTAGGGATCAAGCTAGGTAGCAAGTTGACAGTATGGTGTGCTTAATATGGGATGGTATGTACCAGTATGGCATACTAGGGTGCTAAGACATAAACCTCATAAAATAGGTTTTTTATTTTGAAATGTAAGTTTCATACCGAAGCAAGAGAGGCAACTAAGCTTTTTATAATGGATTAAATGGGTTATAGCCCATAACTCTGTTGGTGGAGCAAAATTGCTGCAACTTCGCTGTCACATGGTCAAATTGTTATCCTCTAAAAAGAGTGGCATAACATTTATTATTGGGTGGCTGATATTGTTGGCCCAAATCCACAAAATTTTCTTGGCACTAACATATGCCGACCCTCTTGGGACTTCTATAATCTATGAGCTTTTAAACAGAAGTTCCTATTTTTATCAATATCACATCCCATATTTTAGAAGTTGTCACTTAATTTTGTACATAAATGCAATTATGGGGTGTATTATGTATGGTTTTGTAACAATGGAATAACCTTTAGCAAGAAATGTTCTTTTTAGTTATGAACAACTTGTAGTCCAATGATGATATAATTTTTATGCTAGGTTGCAATAATGAAAAGTCTGCGGCATCCTAACATTGTTCTTTTGATGGGAGCTGTCACCCAACCTCCTAACTTGGCAATTGTTACGGAATACCTGTCAAGGTTTTCTCCTCCCATCCTTTTTTTCATCATCCATTGTTTACATCATGCAAGTCCAGCCCACCATGATAAGAGTATTATCGTTATTGTTATCTTCAATTTGCAGAGGCAGCTTATATAGGCTTTTACATAGACATGGTGCAAGAGAAATTCTAGATGAGAAGCGTCGTTTAAGCATGGCTTTTGATGTGGTGCGTCTACCTGTTTTCGAATAAATTTTGATTTATAATGCCTGCAGAGTCATGTAGGATGTTGGTCTGGTTAAGCTATTTGAAGTAGATTTGGCCATTCCAGTGTATACTAGAAGTATTAATACTGGTTCAATATGATTGCTTTTTACAGGCAAAAGGAATGAATTATCTTCATAAGCGCAACCCTCCAATTGTTCATCGAGATTTAAAATCCCCAAATCTCTTGGTTGACAAAAAATATACAGTGAAAGTGAGGCTCATAAACTCTTTCTCTCTACTCCCGCAAGATGATGTTGTATAAGGCTACAACAAAGTACCACTGCTTATTTTAATATTATTATCATGTATCTACTTTCTCATCTTCATGATGATTGCACAATTTAATTAGATTGTATCCCACATTTTGTTAGATTTCTGTTTGTGGCTTTCTATATTTAGCATATCATACCTGTTTTCACTGAAATTCATCAATTAATTAGTCTAAAGAATAAAGAATTGGACCTGCAACCACGAGTTAATGTCAAACAACTAATCATGAGGATACTTTGTGATGATGTCAAGTTGAACTATTGCTACTTTATTAAGTTTTTATGTTATATGGTCACTTTTTTGATGTTATGACAAAGATACTTTAAAAAGACTTCTTTCCTTTATCAAAGTCATGAAGTTGTTTCTTTATTAATATGTATTATGAACTTCCAAGAATTTATATGCCATGAAATTATTTGGCATCTAATGTCTCCACCTCCCTAGCTAGTGAATTATCGCATGAAATTCTTCGGACGCCTTAAAGTCAAACCTATTACACACACGTGTGTGTATGTATGTATATTTACTTAGGTGTGTTTGTATATATACATACATCCATACGTATGTATATAGCTTGACCTGGCTATTCACGAGAGAGTCTCCATTTAGACCCAGTTAGGTCAAGATCTAGACGATGGGGCCCCATATTGATGACCTGAGTCATTAAATCTGATCTAGTCTAAAATGCTTAGACATCAAAAGTCATGTGATTTGGATACCCTTAGTTCATGTATCAAGTGGTTAAAAAATTCGATAGTTTAAATGACAAAATATAATACATATTTCTTTTGACCTTTTGATGCATGGATTGGAGGTCCTAAAGTCACATAAATTTTGGTATGTAAGTATTTTAAGAATAATAAATCACATTCAACAATTTGGATTGTTGAGGTGGGACATTCATCATTCAAATATAGACTCGATTAGATTTAAGTAGAGATCCTTTTTAGTGTAACTAAGTCAAGTGCGCTCTATATCTAAATACATACATACATATACATAAACAAAGAGAACACTCAAGTGAATTTCTACTTTGACTTGGTCTAGAGTAGATTGAATGATGGGGCCCTATATTGATGATGCAAGTTGTTGAATATGATCTACTACATCTAAAATGGTTAAACACTGAAAAAGAATAATTGATTTGGAGACTCTTAGCTGATGCATCAAATGATCAAAAAATTGGATAGTTTAGATAATAGGAAATACATGAAATACTACATTTTTTTTTTTTTAATTTGGAGTGAGTATGGGTTGGGTTGGGTCAGTCAGATTAGTTTTAGGCTAGAACCTAAAACTAACCAGGTTTAGTTTTAGGATTTTGAACCCAAAACCAAACCAACCGTATCCTAGATTTGACTTGGAATTGTACTAATCTGATTGGTTCAGTTTTGGGTTGGTTTCAAGGTAGAATCAATTTTTCTCATTAGCTTGGGACCTTTTTTTTCTAAATTTATATATTATATAGTGTCCAATACGAGTGTGGCTGCTTTGCCTCCAATAATCTCACTTTGTATAAAAAGAAGGAAATCAAATTAATAAAGAAACACAATGATTTAAGAAATCAAGAACCCAATAACTTAAAATTTTCTAGTCATAGATGATTAATCAAGTAAATAGTAAGAGCTTCAAGTGCTTACCAGCTATCATGTTACTTGAATGATTGTCAATAATGACAGCAACATTTTCCTCCCTGATAAGATCTACCATACTATCAAGTAGCTCAAACAACCTGTCCACATGTGAAGAGGCATCAATGGACTTTATAATCATAGTTCCTCTAGAACAATTCACCAAAAATTAATAAGTTTTCTCCCTTTTGTTGCTCCATCCATTAGACATGATGGAACAATCACTTGTTGCCCATTTCTTGTAGTCCTTCATTGATTGTTTTGTTCGCTCCACTGCTTTCTTCAAGAAAGGAATTCAAACCTCATGATAGTTTAGTGGATCCATATCAGCTCCATATCTCCATATGGATTCAATCATCACTTTGAAGCTATCATACTTGACTTCATTAAGGAATAGTTCCACATCATATCCATGTTGCTATATCCTTGCATATCTTTTCTCTTAACTCTTTCTTGAGGTGATTATTGATTATTGTGTGCTTTGATTTTCTTTTCTTTTCTCACTTTCTCTTCCACATTACATTAGGGGTAAGAGATAAATCTATAGGGCCCTTGGCTTTTGATTTGGCCTTGGTTTCTTGTATTTGGAGTGGAATAGCTTGGTGCTTCCTACACTTGAACTTGAAGGCTTTATCCCATGATGATTGGCCTCCACGATATCATTTTCATCCTCTTCCTCCTCCTCCTCACCATCATCATCATAATTTTCTAATATATTAGTTTGCTATTTTTGTTTCTTTTTGCTTGCCATATATTCCCTTATCTCCTTGACATGTTTAAGACATTTTCAACAAGCTTTGGCTTTCTGGTGTCCTTCAACAAGATGTATCTAGGCCTAGTATATCCCTCCCTTTGCAACCTTTCCACAAAAATGACATATGGGAACTTCTGGATCATTTGAATTTTTCTTGTGTGCATACTTCAGACCTGGATCATTTCTTGAATCTTCTAAAGTCATCTAAGTTGAAAAATAATAAACTTAATGCAGGGAAGCTAACTAGTAGTATGTGATAGAATAAATTAAACAAATTTCTAATAAAGGACGCATCAGTCTAATAGGTTCTTGCTTTTGATGGATAGGAAAGGAGGAGAAGAAGAAGGGGTGTCCGATGTTTCCACTTACGGAAGGAGGAGGACTACCTAGATGGATGGAGGATTTGCCAAATGGAAGGATTGGAGACCTAATCTGGGTAGTTTGACCCTTAGATTTGGCATCTTCTCTCCAGTCAGAGCCTTAGATCTGATGTCTTCTCTCAATCAGGAATCCGAGTTCTCCTTTCTCTTGATGTCCGCCTTCACATCTCTCTCCTCTTTTGGCCATAAGTCCTCTTATCCTTATTATAATCAATGGTCAAGGTTTAAAAGTGACCTGGTGTGCTTACCTGATGGAAGGATAGGAGCCATTATCTAGTTGGTCGGAGTCCTAGATCCAGCTTCATCTCTCTGTTTGGAGCCCTAGATCCAGCATCTTCTCTCAATCAGGAGCCCGAATCCATCTTTCTCTTGATGTTCATCTTTGTATCTTCCTCCCCTTTTGGCCTTAAGTCCCTATAGCCTGATTATGGAGATTTAAAATTGATCAGGTGTGCTTTTTCTGTTCCTGGCTTTTTCAAAGGCACTAAAAAAGCATGCTTTTTCAGTGCTAAGCAAAGAGATCTCATCCAGGGGTAGGCAAGGTGCATGAGCTAGGCTTTGCATGCGCCTTGCACCCAGGCACACTTGCATGAGCTAAGCTTTGCATGCACCTTGCACCTAGGCACACCTTTGACAACACCATCCCATGATTCAAGGCTTTCCTTCATGTAATTACTGCCTTCGAAGTTTCTCCCACCAAATGTACTCATGCCTCTTTAACTGGCAGCCAACAAGCTTGAGCTTCTGTTGTTCAGGGATTTCTTTGGAATGAAGATTTGCTTTTTAATAGCATCGAACTAGTCAATGGATTCATTGAGCATCATCCAACTTTCAAAATCAGGAATGTGCTCCTTAATGTGAATCTTGACATAAACTTAGGTTCTGTTGCACATAATGATGGGGAAAAGCCTCTTCATTCAGGGACTAGCTGTAAGCGTATTGAAACTAGTGAACATTATTATTGCCAAGAATTTCATGCTTTGAAACATGATGATATGCATAATGTCCCAAAACCTAGTGTGTTAGATGCTCTTTTTGTTGCTGCACTTATCTCCTTGATTCATTCATCTTGATGTGATGGAGGTCTTGTTCGCACACCAGGAGGTCTCAACTCTTGGTCCATGACAGTTAATTAGCAATCTCCTTGGCTCTCATGTTAAATCAATGCTAGATGATAGAGAAATAAAGGAGGAAGCATAAGTACAGTCACAACTCAGGCTAGCGAACCACAAGCACTCTTCAATACGATAAGAGCAAGATGATTCCAAGAGGTCAATCTTGTATATTAGAAAAGCTTAATACCTCTATACATGCAATAAACAAGACAATTCATCCATGACAAGAAGGGATGAATGCATAAGATATGAAAAGCAGATGATGAAATGCTAAAATACAAAATGGAATTCTAAATGTTTCCACAAGAACTAAAAGATATTGATCTACCATTTTGTTATCTATAATTAACAACTAAGACTTTTTGCTAATGATTGGCTTAAATATCTTGAAAAAGGTTAAGGCCCAACTCAAGCGACACTTTGGGTGTCAGTGTTTGTACAGATGTGGTAAGTTATTATGATAGCCAAACTGTTTTTTCCTTCCTATTGATGACTATTCTGCTTCTCATGCATATTACAATGCCTTTAAAATGGTGCATCAATTGCAAAAAAGGCAATACAATTGGCAAAAAATTGTGTCATTTGAAAGACCAAGACGCTACGTTTGCACAAACACATGCCAATGCAAAACATAATAGAAGTCCTATCACTTTTCAGCTGAAGCAAGTTGTTTTGCTCTGACTTCAAGTGTCCATCAAATTGTTTATGTTTTTGAAATTGAAGCTTTTGGTGGCCATCATTGCTATATATGGAAAAACATTCGACATTTCTTAAGTCAACTTTTTCTCCTTGACTCTGGCTCTTTTGCTCTCCTTGGACCCTGTCAATTCCTAGAATTTAAATTATTTCTCTCTCTCTCTCTCTCTCTCTCTCTCTCTCTCTCTCTCTATCATCCATCCATCCTTCTATTTGATGCTCTTCTTAATATAATTTACTAGTTTAGTTGTGATCATCCAGGTGTGTGACTTTGGCCTCTCCCGGTTAAAGGCAAACACATTTCTATCCTCCAAGACTGCAGCAGGGACTGTAAGTTTCTCTGGACTGAGTTTGCATAAATTTGCTTCTTTGTAAAACTAGTATATACATATTTTGTCTAAAGTTGTGATGACTTATATTCAACAGCCTGAGTGGATGGCACCAGAAGTTCTCCGTGATGAACCATCCAATGAGAAGTCTGATGTTTATAGCTTTGGTGTGATCTTGTGGGAGCTTATGACATTACAACAACCATGGAGTAATCTAAACCCAGCTCAGGTTTGCAAGCTCTCTCCCCAACCAATGCTAGAGTTAAAATAAGTTCATTAGGCTCAACAAAGTAATGTAAATATGCCAATATAAGCATTATGCATGTCTGATGTAGAGACAGGCCTAGTAACATTTGTATAATAATTTCAGCAACCTTATGATGGGGACAAATCAGGTTGCACTTTGAGGGTGTCAATTTTTCCAGATTGATGTGGAACATTTTCAGTGCTTTTAGAAGAAGTTAAGAGAACACTAATTTGATATAAAGGAGAATTAAGTAAATTTCATTTTGTTTGTGATAATATCATTGTAATCTGCTTCAATGCTTGATTGAGTAAAATTTGTGCTGTCTGTGTAATATGGCCAAAAGGAGAATGCCCAGGAGGATTACAGTTGTCATTGTGCTGTAATGAGTATTACTTGCTTCAATGACCCTGATTGCTACACTTGGTTGACAGCTGAGGCATTGTTTACCAAATAAAAATTTCAGCAACCTGATGACAGCAAATGGGGTTTCACTTTGATGATATCAAACTTTTCCAGATTGATGTGAAGTCATTTTCAATTTTTGTATAAGAGGCAAAGAGCACTATATTTATATCAAGGAGAATTAAGTTAGTTTCTTACTTGTTGTAATGATATTGTCATAGTCTGCTTCAATGTCTGACTGAGTAAATTTGTGCTGTTTTTGATCTATCATATGGCTAAAAAGGAGAATGCCCAAGAGAATTGCAGTTAACGCCAAAGGTATATTTTAGCATTTGCATCACTTGCTTTAGTGACTCTGGTATTCTTGGTTGACAACTAAGGCATTGTTTATTTGAGCGAATGTGACATACTGAAAGCTGCCCAATAGCTGTTGTGATCGTGAGTAAACCTTTCTAAAGGAAATGATGAAGTTGTAGGAATGGCGGTGAATAATGGAGTTGTTGAAGATGGAGTAAGGAAAATATGTGTTTTTCATGTTGAAGAGTGGTCAGTCTTAGTTACATTATACCATGAAATTCTTATTTTTCCATCATCAATTCAAGGATATTACATGAAACCTGGTTGAATTCTTCAACTGGACTACTTGGGCATGCATATGTTATGCATCTTGTATTGAGGGCCCTTTCTTGCCTTTTGACATGGCATAAAATGAAAAAGTGCATGTAACAGTATTGTATTTGGGACTCATATCTCGATACTAGTCATTATTAAAAGTGTTGAACTCCTTAGTCTCCCAGGAAGCAGACAAAGTTGCTAAAATGATACGCCTATCAACTTAGATGATTTTTTGGTGTTCTGATTAGAAGGTAGCCTGTGAACTCCTTTGCAACAGTCAAAGAGGCATTTGATTGCCATGGACAGCAATACCCATGAATTTAATAATCCACTAGTGCATTCAATTGTCAGCAAGATACTGGATAAATACTATTTAGATTCAGTTCGTTTCTCAATAGGGCTCTAATTAGAATTATGCTCTCTGGTCTTGTCAGATAAGTGAAGCTTGATGTTCCCTCTTGCAGGTTGTTGCTGCTGTTGGTTTTAAGGGCAGAAGGCTCGAAATTCCTAGCGATGTAGATCCACAAGTGGCTGGTATAATCAAAAGTTGTTGGGCTAGGTATGTGGATGGATCCAAATTGTTTTTGGTTTTGTTTGCTAATATTTCCTAAATTGTGTTTTTCATATTGAAATGTTCAAACTGCAGTGAGCCATGGAAACGTCCTTCTTTTGCCAGTATCATGGAATCCTTGAAACCATTAATCAAGAATTGCAACACCTCAACCAATTAAAGCAGGAATGTTGCAGTTAACCTAAAAGTTGTGATACAATGGTGCTCTTGAGCTCTTAATAGGAATTCTCTCACAGCTTAAAATTCTTCTGGTGATCTGATTTGGAAAACAAAGGTTTTGTTCATCTGGATCAGCTAAGGTGCCCCTTCAACCTGCAACTCTCAATCTGGCATATGGCAGCCAACTATTTTCAGTTCTTGTCACTGCATGGTCCTTCAGATCTTCCATATGGTTTGTAATTTGTGTTTATATTATAAGTTCAGGCATTTCAGTGAACTTAAATCTAGTTTAATAAATAAAAACTTTGAGATTTCATCTTAGATAATTTAAATATCTGTCTGTAAGAGATTTATAAGGTTGAACAAACTATGAATTGTCTATCTTGCACATTAAAATTTGACCAGCGAACTGGTGTGGCACATGTGCCCAATTTTCAAGCCTTGCTCCATGGTTTGTGTGCTGATTACTGGCATTGCTACTCATTAGGCTTAATATGGAAACTAAAGACGGTCAACTTTTATGACGAAATTCATTTGGTTTTTTGCTGTCTTGTAAAAGTTCCTTTTCTTCAATCTTCATGATTTATGACTATAAATCAGTCTGTTCACTCTTGGCCACTGCGCAAAATTCTGCTGTTTTTTTTTTTTTTTTTTTTTTTGTAACTTTTTTGCTATCATTTGTAGCCATGAAATCTTGAGCCATCTTGTGGATCTGGTTGTGCTGACTTAAATTTTATTTAAGACCAAAATATTCCTTTTTTTTCTTGTGGTGCTGGTTGAGAGCTGATTGGTTGGCAGATGAAATACCTAGAATGAAATTGTGAGCAAATTACAGAATTATTTACAATACATTGCTTCTGTTGCTGTTTGTTAGTTGTGATGGGATGGTTGGCACTCATTTCTCTCCTGCAATTATTTGACGGCGGAGCTATATAAATTGCCCAGCTATCAAGGCATATCACTAGTTGGACAGTGTGATGCTTCTCCACCTTTATCAGCAAGTGTGTTTGCAAGTCAATGATCTGTCATGCAATCATGTTAGTTGCCTTGTAACTAATATAAAAGAAATCATAGATAATTGAATATATTTACATGCAACATCATAGCTTGAGCATCAAAATTTGTGGTTGGGGGGATGAATTTGAGCATTTTAAACGGTCATTCTCCTTTGGCAAACTTGTTTGGTTAATATTTGCAGTCAATAACTCCTATATGAATCGTTATTCATGTTATCTTTTTTTTTTTTTTTTTTTTGCCTTTTAATATCTAATTATATGCCTAGATATAACTGTCATTCCGAATCCCTGAAGGAAAAACAAAATGTCTTTTTTGTACAATATGCAGCTGTTATAAGCATCATGTACTGTAATAACTATTTTAGTGGACTGTCCTTTAAGTTTTGTGTTTGTTTCCTAAAATTCTAGGCTTATAACTGATGTTTATTAGTGCATGTCACTAGGTGCGTAAGATTTAATTTTTTGGCTTATAACTGATGCTTATAACTGATGTTAATATTTTGGCTTAACTTTCACACAGCTGGTCCGATGCAGCACCAAGGATCTTTCCAACATCACTATTTTTCAAAATCAATTCCACTTTTTTTTTTTTAAAAAAAAACATTATGTTTTTTGGATTCTAATTGATAAATGAATGTGCTTTACGGTTTCCTATTCCAACGATTGTTTTTCATGCATTGATCATTGCACGTGGCTCATTTGAGTACTTCAGATATTTCATGTCAACGTACTTCTTGAATGTGTTGGATGTTTTCTTCACGATCTTATTTCTCTGCAGTTGTTATTATCCTATCCTTATCAATAATGTTTCTATTTTATCATATCTAAATTGTAAACTGCATTTCGTTTGTTTTCCATCTAGAACCAGCCATGGAAGATTCTTATAGACACTCTAAATTTATGGAATTGGGTTTGTTAGATGTGTCTTGTATCTAATAATTAGAGAACGGATACATGCAATATATTAATCATTCTGAGTAGATTGTATGTATACGCTTATAGTGAAAAACGCTTGCTTAAAATGATTACAGGAAATTGTGAATCTCTAATCAAATAGATAGTGTTGCAGAATTACAAATAATAATGTAAAATTCCTAGTCAGCAAGGCAGTTTGCAAGTTGAGTGTGTCGCTTATATAACCATTGAACACCATGTGATAGGCTTGTTTCAATACTTGGTAAGGTATAGAATTAGAAATGTAACTGGAGAACTAAATTCGCTAGTCGACTCATGGTGCATTGCAGCATTGCTTGCTCGTCACCTTTGTAACCACACTTACGTAGCAAGAGATGCTCAGACGCAACCTTTATGTTTACTCTGTGTAGCTTGCTGATGTAGGTCTTGTCCTTAAGCATTATCATCTTTGCTTATTTGCTTCCTCTAATGCAGAAACCAACCTCATCACTGCTTATTCAGGAATGATAGATTTTTTGATCCTTTGGAGGGGCCATATCATCCTCGGGTGACCGTATCACCAAAGTTGGTAAAGCTTATGGCATTCATCACAAATGATCTGGAAAATATTTTTCAAAAACTTCTGAAAGACAATCTTGGGATGGTCAGACCATTTAGGACCATCAATATTTTATATAGAACTATGGTAATGGAGAATGACTGAAGGATAAATAGGTAGTGAGACGTTTCGATTCAGGAGGTGAACTCTGCTACTGCAATGGTCGACTTGAGGTTGATATTCCAAAAGTAAGATAGCTTATTTCCTCTTTTTGTTGGAAAGGGTGGACCGTACACATGCTTCCGTTACCAACATAGCATCATGGACTATAAACGGATGAGGTCATCTAGTTCAAGTTGGATCTGTGATTCATATCGATCCAATTTGGCTTACTGAATATAAGCTTTAAAAATGCGATGGATCGAGAACTTGCTTATTGCTTGGCGGTCTTTGGCAATGTGGTCAGAAGATGGACATGGCGATAGTTTGGGTGGGTTAGGTGCCACACTATCCAACTTTAAATAAACAGCGGTAGCCTCGCGATTTTATAGAGCTCAACCTTTTGTGGTCAAGTTCCTCTTGCCTAAGCTCCTAGCTGCTTTCGCCATCTTTGCCAATCCTTAGTCCCATCCGGTTAGTGCCTCCATCTTTTCCTAACACCTTTCAATTGCTACCCCGATGCTAAGGTCCCTCCATCTGGTCGCCACCTTGCCGTTGCTCCATTTCCGTTGGGCACTGTTGGTAATCCTACCTTATGAAAGTTTGTTTAGATATGGTGCACTTTTTTTTTTTTTTCAATAAATTAACGAGTTGGACTCAGAAAAGTTGGTTTCAGAAAAGTTGGTTTGGACTAATCCAACTATGAAAAAGGTAAAAGTTTGGCTGAACAGTAGGTTCTGTGCTGCTGGGGACAATAAAACCTAAAGTTATGGTTAAATTGATAATTTAGATCGTAGATGAACATACTGTTAGATAATCTTATTTCTCTGAGATAGATAAAATTGGTTATCTATGACAGATGTATAAATTACAGGCAATAAAACAATTTAAGCCGTCATATGTACATAAAAGATAGTGAAAACAATAGCAAGTCCTTCTTTAGAATTTACTAGAAGCTTTCCTTTATGGGGTTTAGATTGAAGGGAACAATATACAATGTAGCTTCCCTAGCAATAATATTGTATGAGCAATTAGGTAAGAGGAAAACATGTATTCATGGTAATATAGTATGTGGTAGATTGCTTTTAATACTAATTCCTACTTCAATTACCATCCTTGGATCATGTCGTCAAAACATTAGTTTTTTACTAAAAAGTAAGCCAAAAAGTTGGCATGCAAATTGATCATAATTTACGTTTAGAAGTTACAACCTTTAATGGTATATATAAAAGAGATAATTATGTAGGTTGAAATGGTGATGCTATTTATTATACTAAAAAAATATTTACAGTGAAATTTATATGCGGTTCCTTAGGTGTTTGCTATGCGATTTTTCATTTAACAAGTGATACGTGTATAATTATCATACTTAACAAGTGATACATGTTTGTTATCATTTTTTAAGAAACACATGTATCATCTTATTTAAGAGATGTGGATGAAATTTAGGTGCAGTTTGTTAGGTGACGTTCATACAGTTCTTCGCTTAACAAACAACACGTATATCATCATCTTATTAAAAAAAGGCTTATTTGTCATTAGTTTTAGAGATTTGATGTTTTTCAATAGAGTTTAAAGATGTATATTATTTTTCAAATGAGATGATCGTGTATGTGTCTCTTATTAAGTGGAGAATCATACAAATCACAAGAAACTATGCCTAAGTTTTATCCATATTTTATATATAATTATGCATAAACTCTTTGTATGGCTTTCTTCAATCTAAACTTTAAAGAGCAAATATTTCATTGAATTATAACTTAGGAATTGACTCATGCCCTTCTTTTATACATAGTTTATGCATCTTGTATAAAAGTTGATTATTTTTATTTTGGACCCTTAAGAATACATGGCATGGTCATCTAAGATTTTCCATCACTTTTATTCTTGTTTAACTTATCAATTTTCTTGAGCTTATGCTAGCATGAGAATTCCATCTTAAATTAGTCATTGTTAATAATTAAGTTAAAAAAATTGTCAACAAAAAAAATTATAGTTGAAGATGGCTTTCCTTTTGTTATTTGAGCCATATTTCAAGTTTAAACTTGTCTAAACTTGATTTGCTATCGAAGTTCATATAGGTATTGTTATTAAACATTGTCATCTTTTGTGCAAATATACTTCCTCTGTCCATGATGTAAATCAATCTCCCTCATGCTTAAGAAAGGCATCGATTTGTGACCTTGATGGTTTGCAATTATGGCTGTTATAAGATGACTTGAATGACTTGTTCTACTTTATTGTAGAAAACATGAATTTATTGAGCATTCGAAAGGGATGGTTAGGCTTTCTCCAAAGATGATCTCATTATGTTCATCATAATGGGTTTGAAACTATTTGCAATCTTGTTATGGTTAGGCCTTTATTTTTTAAAAAAAAAAACAAAAAAAGAGGAGGATTAAAACCTCAAGAATGCAATCCCTTGAATGTCAACATTAAGAAGATGAATAAGCTAAGATAGAAAGTCTGTAGTATAATACATTTTTTCTGTGTTGCCGACCACTTAACCAAGTAATCCATTGTTTGGTTAGCCTCTCTATAATGGTGTAACCATTCAAACTAAGAAATGGATGGAATAATTATTTGAGGTCCCTCAAATAGGGATGTCAACAATTACTCCAGCCATTGATCTAAAACATAACAATTGTGAATCACTTTCAAGGAGAATATTATTATTTTGAGGAATGGGCAGAGTTATTGTAACCTTGCACCAAGCACCAGTTAGTTTTACACTTGAAACTGATGAAGTTGAAAGGAATAGCTAAAGTAAGTAGAATACATCCATAAGATCTTGGATGACAACTCAAGCACCAGCCATACTTGGATGAACTAGCTCATCAAAATTTACCTTAATAAAACCTAGTTGAGGGTGTGGCCAAGAAATTAGGTTGAAAGAAGTTCTCACATACCATTGGGGGGGGGGGGGGGGGTAGCTGCAGTGCTAGGTTCCTTTAGGTTAGCTGAATATATGAATCAGATAGACTCCATGGTTTAACCAATAGCCTAACTAACCATTCAATTTAAGTTGAATAACTTATTTTTAAAATGCAATTCATTCTTCTTCCTCTAAATCCACCAAAGAGTGTAGGCGAAGAGGTCAGCCCTTACTCATATGCTTATTAGTAGGACTTGTGAGAAGGAATTTGAAAGCTTGTTGAATCATCTAGATATAGGAAAAAACTTGATAATTGAGAGTGCCCCAAATTGACTTAAATTCTCGACATTGAAAAAGAGAGATGATCAAGAGTCTCATCATTTTGGTTACATCTCTTACAAGTTGCTAAGATTGATGGTACTTTATGAGCTATAAGGGAAAAGGTTTGGAAACTACTATGTCATAATTTTCATAAGAAATGCAAAACTTTCTGGTATGTCTTCAATTTCCAAATCATCCTTGCTTCTAATTGAGATGTCATGTCTTGCTTCTATTCAATCCCATTACAATATAGGTCTTTTTTATTAGAATTTTAGATTTATATCTACTTTCCCAACAAAGCACATCTTTATGGCTTGAGCCTTTGATTGGTGTGTTGATAGTGGACAACTGGAAGGTAGTTTTGGCATTATAAATGAGCAATTTCTGATTGAAAGGAATAAAAGAAAGCCATGGTTAACTCTCAACATTGATAGAGCGTCAATTTCCGATTGACCAAGTCATCTAAATCTATTGACACTACTTATGGTCTTCCACATGATTGATGTATTTTGGGAAGGCACATAACTTCTCTAATCACCTTTAAAGTGATACTTTATTTGGATGACATGAGCATGTAAATTTTAAGGGTTTATAAGTAATCTTCCTCCATTTTAACTACCAATTCTATCCACCATTGTTTTATATAAACTAAGTTAAGTCCACCTTCCTTTTATGATTTGCAAACAACCTCCCAAGATAGTGTGAAAAGACCCTTTTGTTAGGTTTGTACCCCAATTGGAAGTCCTAAATTGTTTTAAATAACTAATTTACAAAGCTACATGATACCATCATATTAGATATAATATGGATTGGTATGGAGCAAAGAACTGAGCTGATAAAGATAACTCTCATGGGGAAAGAAAGATACCGTTGGTTCCATGCATTCATTTTAGCATTTATTTTGTCCTTAAATGGCTATAGATTAGCTAAATTGAGTCTAGAGCCTTTAAGTGGAACATCCAAAAGCTATATACCTTTTTACTCCCAAAATGATAGTGAGTTTAGAGGCTATATCATTTACACTTTGTAAGTTAAATAGGGCCATCGACTTATCTAGGCTAATAGATTGCCTAGATTGCTTGTAGTAAACTTAAATTGTGTGTTTAAAAGCTCTATAATTAATACACCTGACTTTGGATAGATGTAAACAGTCATTAACAAACAAAACATGACTGGCTTATAAACTAGTTCTAATGGGCTAATATCCCATGATCTAGCCACAAAACATCGCATTTTAAATCCCTTTGGTCATCATCTCAACATATAAGATGAAGAGATATGAAAAGAGAAGGCATCCTTCATGTAGACCCATAAATGACTTGAAGAAATTAGTAGAGGAACTATTGACTAGGATTAAAAATTTAGAAGAGTGAAAATCATCGATTATCCAATCTATGATCCTAACAGAGAAGTTGAAATGATGAAGTACCACAATTAAATAGCTCTAATTAACTCTATCATATGCCTGTTCCATGTTAAGCTTTATAACGATAAGAGATCCATTCTTGATGTTTTTTGCGAAGGGTAAAGAACTTCTTACGCCAAAAGAATACTCCTATCATGAACAAATGCCACCTATTCTATAGAAATCAACTTTTATATAATGTTATGGATTTTATTGGTGAAAATCTTGGCTACTATCTTGTAAATCGTATTATATAAGTTGATTAGGTGATAATAATTTGAAGCTCTAAAATATTGACATTGAGGAATCAATGGGACGAAGGTAGCTTTCTATACTTTTGATATCATCTCTTGCTAAAAATAATGCTTGATTGCAAGATAAACATCTTTACCAATTATGTTCCAATATTGCTTATAGAAACAAAAGGAAAAATCATTTGATCTTGGAGCTTTATCTGAAAGCATGGAATTTAAGGCTGTCTAGATCTCCTTGCTTGTTACCACTAACTCTATAAATTTCTTATCCTTTTTAGTTATTCTATTAGTAATGTTTGGCACTTTAGGAGGATCATAATTTACTAATCGAGCCCATCAACTTTTAAAATATTCTTGAAATGCTGCTTTAATTTTTTTTATCAGATTCAACCATAACACCATTGCTATTTAGAGATCCGATGATTTTATTTCTCCTAATTACGATAGAATTATGAAAGAATTTGATATTTTGATCATCAATTTATACCATTAATACTATTGTAGATGGAAACCAATATATATATAGTGAATAATCATTACATAAAAAACACCTCAACAGTATTGCTTGAAAATATTAATAAATTCAATGTTCTTTGGCCCTTTTGCTCCATAAAGTAATGAGTCCACTTGATAGGCCTCTGAATTGATCGTTCTTCTAAGCATTTTGCTGATAGAAACTCCAGATAAATGGATTTCAAGCAAAACATAAATATCTACTTTATTCAATAAAAAGGTTTTTCTAATATTTGAAACCAAGTTCGGTTACTCAGCCCCTTTGCGTCCAAAAGATCTAATTCATTGCCGACCAGATATTAGAGCGGGCTAATACCAACACACCTCACCCCAACTCGAAGGTACCCCTCGATCCCTGATGTTTAGGACTTCGGATGACACCTCACCGTCGCCTTGCTCACAGCTCCGCACGGACATTGCTCCAAGCCGAAGCAGAGAAGAGTCGATGCTGTGGCCATCACCCTATTTATTCACCTCCGAAGCAGAGAAAGCCGAAGAAGATTTCGTTCTTTTAGCTCTAATCGAGGAAGGTGAGTAACCTGTGAGCTTGCAACCAGCATCTTGGTAAGTACCCTAGCCTCTTTCTGGTTTTGTGGGAGCAACAAACTGGCGTTGTTGTTCCCTTCTTGAGGCCCAGTTCCATGGTCCTCCGTCCCATGAATCTTGAGTTCCCATCTCCCAAATCGATCCTTCGAGGTGGCTTCAAGGCCCATGTCAAGAAAGGATATGTGCTGTGGACTGGATGTGCCGCAGACCTTACCCTTGTTCTTCGACTCCGCCTTCTCATCGGTAGGAATGGGAGGATTGGAATTGTTTCAGAAACCCTAGCTTCTGGTCCTGAACAGTACTCCACACCTTTCTTTGTTTTATTCTTGAGCCCATGTTAATTTGGTTTACCTACTGGTATCTACTGGCCTCTCTCTTTCCTGCGGTTCGATTGCTTCCTTGCGTTCGGACTTCAGTTTAAATTGGGATGTACTTTGATCGGATGATTCTTCTTTTCGTAGGCATGGATGGGTCACACTGTAGGGTGCCATGCAACAAGGTTTATATTTGATACCTTCTCGGTATTGTATTGGTACAAGGATTGATATTCAATCGGTATATCTATAGCATGTCATCACCTTGTTTGACGAACTGCCCTATAAACCGACCAAACTCATTTAAACCGGACCAGATTTTCGACCCATTTATTTATGTATGTAACTACGCCGGTGCGTACGTACGAGGTGTTGCCCGCGCTGGCCCATCTCTTCATTCATGTCGGCGTTCAAAAGATATTTTATTATTTTTTACAAAATATCTACCCAGCAGCCGGCGCAAGCTTACCTCACGCCGCCGCGTAAATCTCGTGTGGGATATGGTCTGGGTACGTGGCCCTCTGTCATAGGCCATCATGACGTGCCACTCGCCCATTTCATTGGACCCGGGGCACATCAATTTGCTCTTATATAATCCCGCGCGCCCCGAGCCCGTCTTCTACACCATCCCCAGCTATAAGGCGGTGGCGGTTTCTCTCCCCTCAACCTCAACCCCCATGGAGCCTGGTGATCACTCGTCTCGCCCTCCAGCTCTAACCCAATCCTCTCCTCCTTCCTTTGGCGGCTCGGAGTTTGGAACACTCTCGGCTCCCAAGCCCTGCCCTTCTTCGCCCAAGATCGAGCCACTGGGGGAGATCGTAGGCTTCTCCACCCCATCTCCTCCACGTCTTGGGGGAAGGCTTCCATCCTCCTCCTCGTCGCCGAGAGATGCTGCGCCACGACCCCTGGAGGCTCTCCAGAGCGCGCTGATCCCGCCCTTCCTCTCCAAGACGTACGATCTTGTGGATGATCCCTCTCTGGATCCGCTTATCTCGTGGGGCTCTGCTGGGAAAAGCTTCGTGGTGTGGGATCCCGTCGAGTTTGCTAGGGCCGTTCTGCCTCGGAGCTTCAAGCACAACAACTTCTCCAGTTTTGTCCGCCAGCTGAATACTTATGTGGGTATTGCAAAAACTTTGCCGGAGACGGCTCTTTTTTGTTTGTATGTAATTTTCTTTCTTTCTTTCTTTCTTTCAATTAATTTTTTGACATTTTCTTTCACTCTGTCTTTTATGTTCATCCTTTGTTGTTGACAAGCATTGGATTTTGATCAATGACTATTGCTCTGTAGATTGATTGCTGCTGAGGATTTTTTTTATATGTAGGATCTCAGTGTATACTTTGATCTGATTGGTGTTGTACATATGTCATGTTGTATCCTTCTCTCTCTCTGATGTATATGCTCTTTGATCTAAATATGTAAATATGGGTGCGCATCCACCTCTTCTTTGTATGGTCCATTGGAAGTTCCTCTGTATTTTTTTGTGTGTTTTGTAAATTGTACAATACAACTGTAACCACTAGATGAGAATATGACCTACCAAGCTTAGGCAGAATCTACGTCCATTACTTTTATCTACAAGGTTAGTTTGTTGATTACACAAGTGCTTCTGGATTGGAGATGATCTCTCGGGGTAAAGCTTACATTTGCACAGGTAAGCATCAAAATTCACATAGAGTACAGATATCGAATTAAGTATTTTATTGCGGCTAACTAGCATTGCCATTCAAGTATATTTATATTCTGAATCATATATTGTCCAATAATTTCACAAATTCACTTCTGTAAGTTCGAGTTGTTCCATTTTCTCTCTATGGTATTGCTTTACTTTCCCCATCAATGTCATCATGTTCTGCCTCCTCCTCTTGTGGTATTCATATGTTTTCTTTTCGTGGCACAATCTTGTTAGAGTGAACTGTCAATTGAAATGTGCTTGTTTGCAATTCTCTGTACGTATCTTGTTATATGCAACTGGGATATTCCGTGGATCTGATGGTTTTGTATTGTGGTTCTTCCTAGTTTCTATGGTGTCTAAGACTTACTTTGTTATCAGCACATAAATTTCGGTTGTAATTTCAGTAGCTAATTTTAAAAATATTGTGGTGATGCAGTGAAACTACTAATAGGATCAAAGCCCAAATGTAAGGAGGTCTATCCAATGACCAATAACAAATCCTAATTAACATAGGAGGGACAAAAAATATGAAATAGTATGAATACAAGTCTTTGTAAAGGTGTCAATGAGCTGATAGCTAGATTAGGAAGCAACAGATTATACAGACTGAAGTGGTGAACAAAGTGTTTATTGATTACACTTTTCCATCTCATTGTAGTGGCCAGTGGAAATGAAATGTGGTTTCTTAAACCAAGTAAAAGAGAAGCAGCATGAGAAACATCCATAATAGCTGTGGGTATTGATAGATAAATAATTTTAGCATTCAGAGCAAAAGGCATTCTACTTCTTGCCCATTTTGGCAATGAGGGATTCCTGGAAAGAAGACACATTAGCTTATAACTGAGCATTAACCAATTGGCGTAAACTTGGCTTTGTGCTTTAGCAAGGAAACTAAAGCAATGCAAGGAGAATGGCATTCGTTCTTAACATACAGTAGAGAACATGCTACCATTTTGGAGAGATGTGCATTAATCAGTCAGCAAACTATATGACTGAACAAACAATGTGAGGCAAGATATGGTGCTGTAAATTAGATTTTAACTAAATCTATTCGTGTTTTCATATTTATTTGTTCAAAATCAGGAACGTGCTTAGAGAATATTTAAAACTCCAGAAAATTAGAAATGCGGGTCTTGATTTGTAAAGAAGTGCTTTTCCTTAGAAAAGTAAACATTTTGGTTGATTGCAGTCCTCCTATTTTTGATAGATTTATGTCCAAAAGGGTGCTAGGTGGTTGTTAGATTTGCTCTATTGTCATTTTGCTCTCCTTGATTGTAAGGCTAGAGGGGATCCAAAAATTCCACTAAAAAAATTCATAATGATGCATCCAATACCTACCACCATATAGTTTACAAAGATATTGAATATAATATTGCACTTTCTTGTACACTTGGGGATATAGTTATTTTATGAGATTATTAAATGAATGACCAAAATTTTTTTTTCAACTTTCTTTTTTTCACCTGAATGACATCAAAACACAATTTTAACAAATGTAAAACTTTCCTACATCTGTGTTTTATCCATGCAAGACTTTTTGACAGAACTGTAGCAAACATAAGATCTCAAACAAATCAAAATGCTGACTTTTCTAAGGAATGCTTAACTAAAACTTAAGATCACAGATTTGACAAGTTCTAAAACTACCTAGCATTCTCTAAACTCTTTCATGATCTCTTAGATAAATCCAAAAGTACATAGACAACTGAAGTAAAACAATTTTTGAGTTACCATCAGTTTAATGGAGGAAGCATGATCTGAGCATTGATAACATGCTCATTTAGGTAGATACAGAGTTGCTCAACTTGTAGATGTGACTTGGGCTTCAAGACAAGGCTGTTCTTCAAATGAGCAATTGGAAGAACAGTATAATGAAAATGTTAGTCTAATTGGTAGTAAAAGCATGTTGAATTGCAGAAACCTGTAAAAGGGCAAGGTTGTCAATAAGTAAGATGCATCTATGAAAAACCATAACCATAACAACCCCTAATAAAGTTGACTTGAAAAACTGCCTGATAGAAGTTCTTAAACCAGGCATTTAGCAAAGGTTCTCAATATGTTATAGTACATCAGTGTTGGATGCGGAAGATTGACTTGTGTGTACCTTTTGCAAGCTGTCCAGGAAATTGAAATAATCAGTAAACAGAGGTGTTGCAAAAGATGGATTTTAGCAACTGTTCATAATCTATGACGGAAGGGGTTGTGGATCTCCAATCTGGGCTTATCTTCACAATTTGACCTTAGTTTGAAGTTCATAGGAAATTTAACACTTTACTCTGTTTCAGTTGGAATGTTGTGAAATTCTTCAATGGCAGAGTGATTAAGTTGCTTAGATCCAGGGAAGTTACCATGTTGCAAGGTTTTTGAAGTTGTCACTAGCCAGTGATGGAAGTTTGTAAAAGATGAGTCTGCTGATTAATATTTCCACTGCAGTTAGTCTGTCAAACTTGTTGCCATTTTGAAGAAACATTTTATAATCCAACAACACACATTATATATAAATATAAATATAAATATAAATACATACACACACACACACACATGGCTGCGTTCAAATGTAGTCAAACTTAGATTCGTTCACCTCATCTATCCATATAATTTATGGATCCCAAAAATAAAAAAAGTAAAAAAAGGGGGATGGCTCCGGGATTCATGTGGATCCAAAGATGGGGAAGATGATCGGATCCTGCCTTATTTTAGACATGAGAATGTACATTGAATGTGCAAAAAGAATAAATCATAAGATAATATCTCATTTATATTGATTTAATTGGTGAATTTATCAAATGTTTTATGGTTTTCGAAATGCTTTTCCTGAATAACCTGGTCTTCTGAAAAGAATTTGAATTAGAAACAAGAAGCACAGAAAAATTGATCAGTCTTTATGAATATAATGTGCCCATATAACTCTTAATCTAGATTCACAGACTCATCAAAAGATTTTTATTCTTATATTCTTAGAACAGTGGAAGAGAAATTTATCACCTTGTTGTGCCTTGGCTTGTATTTGGAGGCACATAGAGCAGCAATTACTAGAACGGTTAGACATCCATGCCCAAGGTTTGTTGCTTTTATGCATGCCCATTTTCAATAAGCAAAAGCCAGATTCTCCTTTTCTATTGATTCTACATTTCTATGCAAAATATGAAACATCACTCCAGCCTTTTCATTTTCATGAAGTCTATTTGTTGTTTCTATGCCCTTATGCTTGAAGTGCTAGATTTTGGTTTTCTGAAGATGTGAAGTTGATTCAAGCAGTATTGATTGTAATTTCTTCTTGAAGGAGATGTCTCCGTTTATCCCTTTTTTTTTTATTTGTGAATTTGTGGTCTTCTGACAGAGGTTCCGCAAGATTGATGCTGATCGATGGGAGTTTGCCAATGAAGATTTTGTAAGAGGAAATAAGCCTTTGTTAAAAAACATAAACAGGCGAAGGTCATCTCAGGTTCAGCAAGCAGCTGCTCAAATAGGCTCTTCAGCTGAAATGGGGAAAGCCTGAATTGGAAGGTGAACTCCACACCTTGAGAAAGGAAAAGAGTGCATTGGTGCAGGAGGTCGTTAGACTGCAGCAGGAGCACCTCATGACAGTCCGACAGATGGATGCATTGAGCCAGCGGATGCAATCAGCTGAACAGAGGCAGAAGCTCATGGTGTCTTTCTTGGCAAAAGTACTTCAGAATCCAGTATTATTGGCTCATCTCAAGCAGCTGAAGGAACGAAGAGAGATTGCTTCTGCAAGAGTAAGAAGAAAGTTCCTCAAGCAACAATTGGTCAGCCTTAGTGATTTGGATAAATCCATGGAACAACAGACTGGTGCTACTGCTTCTGCACTGCATGGCATTGAATTTAGTGCGGGTAAACAACTTCCAGATAATCTTTTGCAAGATATGGATGAAACACTTGGTCTTGACACTAGCAGACAAGAACTTCTCAGAGGCTTTGATGAAATTGGGCTTGAGGTGCTGGACCCATTCTTTCTGGACCCTGATTCTGCTGCCATCAAGGGAGACCTTCCAGAGAGCACTCAGATAGATTTGGGCTTCAGTGGCACTGAGTGCTTTGTATCTCTTCCTGAAGATATTACCCCAGAGAGGATGTTTTCAGATGCTATGGTCCCTGTAACTGAAAGTGCAGGGCCAGAACCTGACGCTGCCAGCTTCAAGGGAGTTGATATCGTAGATGAAACAGAAGTTACCTCTGGTGGTAGCGATTACCTCATATCATTCCCAGATGATACTTCTCAGGAGAAAATGCTCTCAGATGCTATAGCATCTGCCAGCAAAACTATCAGCGGACTGGAGGAAATATGGAACATCAATCTTGAGGCTGGAGAATGCTCTTTGAGTTCTTGCCAGAATGTTTGCGATGGCCTTGCTCATGATGTCCCCGGCCTAGAACTTGCTGCTGGACCTGGTGCATTATGGGATATTGATTTGCAAACACTGAAGGAAGATTTGGAGTTTGACAAGTGCTCAGGCGGTGACTTCTCTTAACCCGAACGTGAAAGTCAACCTGGACCAGATAACAAAAGATCATGAAGAAAAGATGGGACCAAAGGGTTAATGCGCATTGACCATTAGCACCCTTTTGGGTGCATCTACTATCAACATTAGAAGAACCCATATAAAAATTTGTATGATCAATATATTATTCAGTGATTTTGGTTGTCATTTTTATCGATTTTCTTGCAGGTAACAAATTATTTCGGCCATGATATGCCATGTCATTGCATACTATCCCATGCACTATCTCATACCAAGCACACTTAATTGAGGCTTGGTACGTACCGAATTTATTTAAGTAATGAGTGATATTGTACCAATATGGTATCGATATAGAATCTCAGTGATACTGGACCAATGTGGTATTGGTACGATATCTCAGAAGATACTGAGACAATGAACTTTGCTTTCAGCACAACACTATTTCTAGTTTCAAATACCTTATTGCTCTCTTGAACTGAAGCATCTTGCATTCTAGGTTTCAGTAGGAATTTTGTTAACAGAATCAGTAGTGTTGTTCCTTGCAGGTTTGTTTAATGACAGTCACTGGAGTTGGATTTGTTGCTCTAGTACCCTTAATTAGACTTCATAGTCCCTACCAGAGATTCAGGTAAGAGAAGTTACAGTATTATAGGCTCATTACTTACATACATACAGCTGTGACTTTGGCACCCTAGATCATGTTTAATTATCTATCAGGTCTGCAAGGGTAGATTTTATCAGGCCATGCTATAATCTAATATGCACAGATATGCCGATGACTTACGTGGTGTGGATTGATCTAGTTCAAAGCAAGTTTTAGTTGATTTGAGCTCTTGTCACACCCCTGAACCAATACCGTGCTTGGGCGAAACATGACCACATTCTCTCAAACTGAAATCCCTAAGAGCATGTAAAGCCTATTGCGCTTCCATTGTGCCAGTCTGACACACAGACATAATAATACGAAATAAGAGATTTATATTAAAAGTAAAATCTCAACATGCCATATGAGTCCTCCATAAGAGAGTACATCAAAACTACGCTAAAGTGCCAACTTATGAATATCCATAACCAAAAAAAATCTGTATCGATAAAACTGAAGTACCATAAATGAAATACTACTTTTTCTCTCTCTCTCTCTCTCTCTCTCTCTATCCATATCCTTGCTTTGCAGCTTAATCCTCATCCTTTAAAAAAATTGCAGATTTGCAGCTTAATCCTCATCCTTTAGAAAAATTGCAGATAATATGAGCAATAGCTCAGTAAAAATTCTTATGAGAAAGATAATATAGTGACGAGTGTATATAAAAAAATTAAATCATGCTGCATCACATGCTATAAATTTATGCTGAGATAGATAATAAATATTTTATAATCTTATCTTATCTTGACGCGACATTGGACTACATCATTGGAAGCCAACCATCTCTGAGTCATAGCCTTATCAGTACAACTAGTATATACGGCCTTACTGGTAATGCTAAGTTAACAACTGCATATTGATAATTTAACCTTACCAGTGCATCGACACACTGAAAATACATATTGACCTTTTTTTCTTACTAGTATTTCGTGCATATAAACTTAACTTGGCAACCTCCATATGCTCAGATTAATTCTCACACTAGTGTCACATATGATAAACTTAATCAGTCTAGATTAACTATATATTAGGCCTTCATGGCTACAAATTTTGCCCTTAATGCCAAGTGTCTAAGCTAGACTCAGCCTAAGTTTATTCAAATTAGTGCCACATATTGTTAGCTAACCATGCCAAGTGTTATAAATCAAGTCGGTTCAAAGCGGTTCAATATTTGACCTTTATAGCTACATGCCACGTCTTCAATGCTACCTCTGTAATACCATAATGATTAATCCACATGCTTACATCAAGTTATCTCTCATCATATCTTTTTATATCAAGTAGTTTATCCATAAAATAAAACTCCTGATGGCATAATATATGGCATACCACATTATAAAACCATAATAACACTGCTTATGATTTTACCAGATCATACATTAATCCAATTTATAATGCTGTAGCGAAACAAAACATATATAAGTATAGTCAAAATACACTGATAAACCAAAGCATGCAATGCATGCTATAAAATTTATGTTGAAAAATATTAAATCTCATAAAAATAGGTGCAAGATTTCTACCTTAGTCACTAATCTAGAAACCAATCCTCACAATTCACCGCAGCCCTCTAGCATGAGTCTTGAAGCACTAATCCATGCTACCAATCTTGCTCAATATCAATCAATCACTAATGGGATCAGCTATAATTATTACCATAATTAAGTTAATTTTTAATTTATTAATTAAATTGCTATAATTACTCTTATACCCCTCTTACGTAGACTTAAGTAGGCTTATTTAAAGCTTAATTAAATTCAACTCCCACGCTCCCAGTACTTAGGCTGTCAAATTAATTTTAAAGAGGCATACACCGACAAACTTAGGCTAGTTAGACCATCAATCTACTTAACCCAGGCTTATTTTGATTATTTAAACTTTAATGTGGCTAAATAGGGTCCTAATGGGCCAAAAATAATGACTCCTGAAAATTTAACCAGACTTAAGCCCACATCATTTAGGCTTAACCAGCTTAAGTTGGTTCAGTTTGTGCCTAAACTACTCGGCTCACAGCATTCAGGCCTAAATAAATTAATCTCAACTGAAACACTACAATTGGGCCTCGGCTAGTCCTAAGGCAATCCTGAGTCTGACTACCATGGCCCGTTTGGGAGGTTAGGACCCAAACGGTTGGACCCACAATGCTAGGATCCGGCCCAACACTCAACCCATTTGGACTTACCAAAGTGGTTCGGGTCTTAACAGCTCCACCCGAACACCCATTACCCAGCTTACCCAACCGAGCGAACAAAAGAAGGCTAGCTTCTTCTGCCTCCCAGCGCTGCGATTGGCCTCCATAGCCTGCCGAAGGCTAGCCATGGTCGTACTCCCAGGCCGGTGCGGCCGCGGCTAAGACCGGCGACCAGGGCCCCGCATGAGCAACCAGGGGGCCGGCCATCTTTGACGAACCTCCTCAAGGCTTGCAATACCCCAATTAAACGATCTAGCGGCCGAATCACAACGAACTAGATGGAAGCAGGGATTCGGTTGATGAAACAGAGGATTCAAGAATGGTTACCTGCTTGCTAGCTCCCCTTCTCCGGTGACGAACCAAGCTCCAGCAGAGCTCTGCCAAAGTCAAATCCAGAAGAAGGGAAGGAGGAGAAGAGAAAAAGAGGAAGAGGAAGAAGAAAAGAGGGAGGGGAAGGAAGAAGAAGGAGAAGAAGAAGGAAGGAATGGGGGAATGGCTTGGATGGGAACCGGGTACCTACCTATAACCAGGTACCCAGTTGATTCTTCTGTAACCTGCCATTGCTGCACACGGAAGACAGAGGATCAGATGGCCGTTGAGGCCGACAGGGCATCACATGAAGGAGGGACCACGAAGCTTCAGCGAAGCTTCAAACGGAGAAAGAGATGGTGAACCGAGATGATGAATAAGACCCGGTTTGGCTCAGGATATTACAGCTCTATTGTCTAGTCTTTGGTAAGCAACAAAGTTAGTGATTTTCCTATTAAACCACTAGCAAAGGGTCTTGGTTTCATGATGGTTGTGAGGTCCAATGGTCACATTGCATTGAGGGAGAGGAAAGGGGGTGTTGAGGGAGGGGAGGGGTGGATGTCTTGGCTTTACCGGTCTCTGCATTATATCAAGCTGAAAGGACACGCACATGCAATCCACTCTATTAGAGGTTTTAGAACTTTATTGGCATTGATTTTAAGCCAGAAATCATGCGTGAGCTTCATACTTTTGTGATTTATGGCCTTTTTGATGATTTAAAGCATCAGTGCAAAGCAGGTGGCCTAAGATTCAAATTTACAGAGCAACTTTACTGTCATTTAGATGAGCATGCCTTAAAAAGGCCTGAGGTAAGTATTAGTATTAGATGTTCTCGGAAATGAAATGTCATACAGATTCAAGCTGCTGACTAGATGGGATGCGGGACCGTCATGGGGTCAGTGTCTGCTGCTGCTCTGGAAGAGATGGTCTCAATGGTGAGGCATGTGAGCCAATAGTTCCTGATGGTGAAAGCCAGGCCATGTGTGCTTTTTGTGGAGAACTATTTGAATTCTTTTTTTTTTTTCCTTTTGTCAAGGGGATGAGTAGGTGTCCAGTGGTGCAGTGTACTTGAACTTGCCAAATAGAGATGGTGATGACAAAAGCATAGCCAGGAGAGTTAGGGCAAGCTGTCATTGCGCATGTCAGGTCTAAGCGTAGTCCGATTGAGGGCACAAGAGGTCCTCGGCAACAAAAGAACTGCACCTACCTCTGTACTCACTGCATCAGCTGTCCTGGTGACTGTTAGTTTTGTTTTCAAGTATCTGAATACTTATGGAAATGTTCTGTTACTTGTTTCTCCAATCTTTCTTTTGCTTATACGATCCTTTAACACAGTAATCTAACCTTATAAGCAACAAAGAACTAAGAAGTCTATTTGCTGGGTTGTGTTCCAGCTATCCTGGAGTCGGCTTTAGAACCTCCTTCACCAATCATTCCTCTCAAGGACAAACTCTAGTATCATACTTGAAACTTACTAAAATTCTTTGTTCTGAGTTCTGTTATTGCTACCTTAGGTTTTCCTCCTTGTCTTGATGCATAAGACTTGATACGGTGTAAACTGGCCTAGCAAGCCGACACACATAGTGTTAAACTGGTAGGCTGATCTAATGGGGATACATGACTATCCTCTTAAAGAAGAAAGTACCAATCAAAAGAGATTTCTATCAAAGCCATTGAACAATCCGGAAAACCTTTCACCAAATATGCTAGCCAATTTAAGTATATGTCCATTGCCTAATTTGGTAGAGATTTTGCATATTTATCGAGGAAGAATTCCATCAAAGGTACTATTCTACTCAGATATCTAAGCCCATCCAAGCCGTCCATCAATAAATGGACTAATCAAAGGAGAACTCTTTCAAAATTTCTACAAAAGTAGTCTTAAATCTTTTAGGTAAACCAACTCTAAGCTTAAGCTCTCGAACCTAAAGTGTTGAAGTAAGAAACTCTAGATTACCTAAAGTATTGAAGCAAAAAACTCTAAGTTTTTCTCTTCCTGCTTGAATTGTTTTAAGTGTTGAAGGATCTTCTGAAGATAATCTCTGGATCTCTTCTACTTTTCTTCTTTCTCTCTTAGAGATAAATGCATAGATCAGTTGAAGAGATGTTTTGTCAGCAGAACTACGACTTCTTTCCTTGGTTGACA
This sequence comes from Metroxylon sagu, assembly GCA_017589505.3. Taxonomy (NCBI): domain Eukaryota; kingdom Viridiplantae; phylum Streptophyta; class Magnoliopsida; order Arecales; family Arecaceae; genus Metroxylon; species Metroxylon sagu. The sequence goes on along the minus strand of JACVBY030000499.1, from coordinate 46,513 downwards.
TACGAAGATCAATTTTAAATATCATTAGGATTTATTTCCAAAGCCACATCAGTAATTTGATGAGTCTCAGTGCTGAACCTATGGGAAAGATTAATTTTTAAACTTACGTAAATGAAAAATTCCATTTTAACAAAGCTGGGCTTTCAAAGACAAGTAAATCTGCTTATTATCTGTTAGATAGCAAGACTTGACTGTTGGAATTTGCAATATGTACGTTATGGTTATGATGACTAGAAACGAGAACACGGCCAACTAGCCATGCTGTGATTGAATTGGAACTTGGCCTTTAGAATTGATTCTGTGAGTCTAGAATTACAGCTAATGCTTGTAATATAAAAATTCCTAGCTGTGTCGCTCACGTGCATCATTTATCGGGATACTCGATTGATTAGAATGTCTTCTGGTCCTGCCCATGGCTTACAGGACAGGAGCCAGAATTTTGGTAGTGCAATTTCTTTTCTCCCGGTACGGAGGAAGTGAAGTATGTCTCCCAATTTGTTATTGGAAAACAAAAGGATTAACAAGGAAGATGAATTAAAAGAAGTTATAGAGATGGTAGGCGGTGGGAGAAAACAAAATGGATTTAAGACTAGCCATCTATCATCAAAGGAGTCAGGCATGACCAAAGTTTCCTATGGGTGCCAATTGCTTCGTTCGAGCAAATATTCCCCCAACTCTCCAAGGTGTACAATATTTTATGGAGAACATTTGTGGTAGATGATTTTTTTTCTTGAGAAAGACCTTCACATTTCTCTTGCCCGGACATGCTAGTAAGAGCCATGTGATGTTGATCTCCTGCCGTTCTCATTGAAGAATTGAGCTTCCTTTTCCTCCAAATGCTCCAAAAGAGAATGTAGGTTTGATAACCGACCTTGCAAACTGAGACATGACATTAGATCTACTAAATACTTCTCGACAAGGGGCATTTAATGGAAAAATGAGATGCTGTATCTAAGCGGGCTCAACATAAAGAAAACGATCCTCTATGGCGCGAGCTTTGTGTTGCAGAGCACTGTATGTACCTCAGTGGCCACATTGAACTCCATCTCAAAAATGAACTTTTATTCATTCATAATTCATGCTTGCATCAATACTAATAACTTCCTCGCCACTTTTCAAATATAATTGCAGTCATTCCTACCTTTATGACAGCAATACTCTACGGTATGAAGTATGTACCATAAAAAATCTGCGCCCCTATATAAAATGTATCTAGAGTTCCTAGCTTTTTTTTCTTCTGGAAGACCTCTCCGGTGTTCAATTTGTTTTTCAGTGCGAGTCAAATTAGAACTGTCATACCTTGGTTTTCTCTTGTGCAACAGCCTTCCAAATTGATTTCTAGTTAAGGCCAAAGAACACATGGCACTATGGGTACCATTCGTTGTGAGCTTTCCCACTGGGTCTAATCGGACGGGAGATTTCGCATCAAAACAAGCTGCCGAGATTCCTCGAGAGAAGGTGGCCCAAACAATCAATGTTCCGACTTCTCTTTCTCCAGCTCCATTGCGAACCAACGGAGGTGTTGGGTTTAATGTTCCTGTGGTATAACTCATAAAAAAGATGAGATGAAGGAACTGGACTTGCCCAGGAATCTTTCAAGAAGTGAATATTATCATCATCCTAATTTGAAAGAAGTACAGTTTCAAACCTAGTCCGAGAACGGCTATGCGAGATGCTTATCAAATGTTTAGCCTGTTTGCTTTCCTCTTCTATTTTCTGTTGGGTTAATCTGGGAACGAGTGATTCAAAGACAACTTTGATTAGGCTATCGTGGGCATCGTGATCATCTAGTTATTAAGCTACATCCGGAGCTCATCATAACCTACATATGCCTTCTTTGTTGCCTTTCGATTGAATCTCTTCTTTCTTGCCCCTGCTGCCTTCTCCCTTATAATTGGTTATTGTGGAACTTGTAACGAGAAAAAGGACAATAGCAGTGCCCATTTTCTTCGGGGGAGCTACGAGGTATGTTTCTCGCCACTGGATGCTGCCCTCTGACCACATTATACCATAGACTCGAGGAGTAGGCCACAGATATACTCCAGTAGCTGCCCGTAGAGTGTAGCTGCCCACAGGATGCTCTACGGGGAGGAGGATGGTGAATCCATCTTGCTGGCCAATGCTGCTACTCCTTTCTGGGTGCATGATTAGTGGTGGTATGGGGATATGATGCGTCCCTAGACTCCAGCCAAAATGCCAGATTCCAGTATCCTCGTTTCCCAGTGTAACTCATTAAAGTGTAAAGCTATTGTGTTAAAAATCTTTATTCCCATGTTTTGATCGAATTAAGCAATAAAAAAGCATCATGTTGGAGGCACATGCGCCAGACCTGCTGCAAAATATCAAGAATCTGAAGCTTTTAAAAAGTCAAGCAACCGCAGCACGCTGGGGCCACGGTCACATGAGGAGTTACGGCTATAGAAAAAGCCTGCCATCTACTGCAAGGATGGGAAGAATATATGGACAAAGTTCCTCAACTCAGTGCATCATGGTTAATTTATCTTTTCTTTGTCTTTCTCGGTTAAAAAATAATTAGGGTTATTCAATCTTTCTGGTTCCGTATTTGTTCTGACTTTTGGATAAAAGTGGTCTTGATCTGTGTTGATGGCGTGGGAGAAAAAGATGTGGATCAAGTACGTGACTTCCAGGTGTATGAATACTATTTGGAGCATGTATGGACATCTTTAAAGTGATGTTTGTCCGCACTATCAAAAATTTGCTATCGAATTGAGGCAAATCACCTCCACAATACCTTGAAGCCATCTGAAATTTACAATCAGCGCTTCTAAGGATTTTTTCTTTAAAACTTCTATAAAACATAATATTTTGGTTGATAATAAAAAGATAAAAATAATAAAAAAATATGACCTTTATTTCAATCATGATCAGATCTCTCTCCTTATAAGCGTCTCTTTTGAATAGCCACTCTATTTCAGAATGAAAAATTTATAGATAGCAATCCTACATGTTTCTCTTTAAAATTTCCTCTAAAATCATTTATTTTGATTGATAATAGAAAGATGGAAAGAAAAGAAAAATGTGGGCCTTTATTGCAATTATGATCAGATCTCTCTACTTATAGTGAAATTCATTCCTCTTCTGAATTGTTATTTTACTCAATAATGGATGCATTACTTAAAATTTTAAATTTGAACGATCTGTTTTTGACAGTTGATGAACATTTCAGGCGCATCTCTTTTAAGTCAGCTAAAAAAAAAAATCACCATTTGATCGCGCGCAAAATGCTAAATGCCAAATATTACTTTAAATAAATATATATATAACATGTGAATATAACGTACTGCTTCTTTATTTAACTTTGGGTGTTTATTTCCAATGTGTACTTATCAAAACTTTTACAAACTTACCACCATATGGTGCAAAACAACCACACAACTTTTGATATTACAATATACCCTTCGAATCTTAAGAAGTTAACCTGACGAAGACCCGTGAAATAGGTCTTCCACAACATTGACCCAACCGGCGTGATATCTTGGCCAGTATCAGACGAACTAGAGCAAGTGCTCCACTCCCACCGCTAGCTGCACTCAATTGACGAAAAGATAAAGATAAACGATAATGGGACGACCACTTTTCTCGGAGAAAAGTTTCTTGCCGGGTCACTCTGTCTAGAGGAGTTGGGATTGAGCGAGGGGCTCCATGGCATGGGCTTTATCGTCTGAAGGCACTCCTTTAAAGACACTGTAGCTGAGGGTTAGCTCTCCCGAGACCCTCGAATTTTATAGTCATATATCTCCTCTCTACCTCTCTTCCTCCCTTTCTCTCTTTCTAAAAGTTCGGAGGAAAAGACTCGACCACCCATGGGAGTGTTATTTAACAAAATATATTAAAAAAAAAAAAGAGAGAGAGAAGACTTCCTTCAAGGTCCTGAATCCACCCATATACTAGATGTTGAGAGTGAGTAACATAACAGCGCTTATGTGCCGACCTTATTCTATGATTTCAAGGTGAGTAAGCTGTCCTGAGAGGGCCTTCCCTCCTCCTCCTCCTCCTCCCTCTCTCTCTCTCTCTCTCTCTCTGCGTGCGTGTAATTTTTTTTTTTAAAAAAAAGAAACTCGATCAAAGACAAAATATGCTGTCCTGATGCATAACAGTACCGCCATGTGATCGTATGATAACCTGCACCACTCGTCTCTCTGAGGTTGGGATTACCAGAAACAAGTAAAAAATAATAAGAAAAAAAGAAAAAGCTCTGAATAAGTTAGCTCTGAGCAACAAGTGGACAAGGAGAAAGAAAGTAGTTGCATACTAAGGTGGTGTCGGTTCACATCATGCCCACCAGCATCATTTGGTAACAAGGCCACATAAAATAGTCCATAGTATTATCACATCATAGGGTTTGGTGAGCAATATTTCATATATACTAGATATTCGAGAACAGCCTTGGGAGATCCGGTCATCAGTGGTTTGTTTAAGCTAAAAGATGCTTGCTTGCTTCCATGCTTGCTTCCCCTTCTTCTATGGCTTATGGTGCTGCGTGTAGATGTAGTCCAAATGAGCCTCAGAGATCATCCTCCCCTTCAAGCATTCCTCGTCTCCTTCCTTACACTTATCCAGTCCCATCAGCTGAAACGGGAAAGAAATAAGCAAAGCATGAGAGGGGGCGATAAATCCCAAATCATGGTCTTGCCACCTAAAGAGAGAGAAATTCTAGCCATTTTATGACCAGGCTACAGTAACAACGACGACAGTAGCTAGTCGTCAAGAATGATGACAGCAAAAGAAAGAAGGTTTATAAGCATACTCACCTCCCAAGGATATTTTTCCTCCATCTCTGCTGCATGACTCGGTAGTGGAAGATCATCAACCCTCACATCTTGTCCTCCTACGAGCAGTAGAGCACGTCAGAAGCCAGGAGAAGCAAAAGAAAAGGTCTCCATCTCATCCCACAAGCAAATGCAGATTGAGAAGGAGGAGGAGGTTAAAACGTTTATTACCAAGCTTTGGCTGTGAGAGGAAACGAGAAGCTCTAGTTCCGTGGACGGAGAGGGTAACGACAAGGAGGAGGAGGGGAAGAAATCCGTGGGAGCGAGAGGCGCGCTTCATGGTTCCTTCTTGCCAAATGCCAAGCTAGCGAGCCGTGGCCGGTGGAGGTGCGGAGGTGTGCGGGTGGGTGGGTCATTAGGGGGGATATTTATACATAAATTAATGCGTTCAACGCACTCGAGATGAGATGAGATGAGATGAGATGAGAATCACAAAGCCCAAAGCCAGCAGTGCAGTTGCCAATACCTCCGCCTCCTTGTGGGGACCACCCCCCACTTCCATATTTCCCGAACACCGTCACACCCCCCCTGTGGCCGTACCCCACCCACATGCTCGTGTCATCCCCCTGTTCGCACCCAAAGCACAGACTACGCACCCCACACACCCACACAGACAGCGGTCACCGTGCTGCTTTTGATAAAGAGAAAAAAAACGGAGAAGAGGAGGAGGGACAACGCCATGCGCACCCACAAGGAGCCCGAAGAGGGACTAGAGAAAATTGTGGGTCCTAATCCCATGGACGGAGTCACATGGCGCTTGGGTGATCTTAGGGTGCAAAGCCGAGGTTGTGCTTGGGTTGCTCGAGCATCGCTCCAAGCATGAATAGCATCGAAGGTGTTGATGGTGTTCGTATTGGCCTCGGACGTCACCCGCATTTTTATGCTGCGGTGGACAAAATGCAGGCAAGTCAACGGCTGAACTGTAATGTCAGCTGCCTTGGACAGCTGTCATATGTTTGCACGCTTGACAAATATATATGCACACAAATACCACTATACGACGAAAAGGCAAGTTAAGGCTCACAATGAGAGAACTTTATTAGGCTCCAAATGTGAGTCATTATCTAGATTAAAGCTAAGCCTATATACATGGACACCCATATCTACATTTAACTAATGGAAAATATTTTTCTCACTTGGTTTACCATCGCATTCGACGCCGGTCTCGTTTAAGTGGAAGGCATGAGTGGTTCACAATCTCGCATGGTTTGCAGGTAGGCTTCATTCTTTGCATCTATGCAGCAAACGTGATGTCATTTTCCAATCATGTCACAATACTCGCTTGCAGTCTTTTCGGATAAATACAGCAACCAACTTAAGCGTGTGACTTGTATTAATTAACATGCTTGGTTGGGTAGCAATCCACTTTCAAGTCTCCTAAGTAAAACAAAAATATATAGCTGGTGTATGATGACTTGGCAGGTAAGGAATTTCAGCTCAGAAAAGTAGAGCAAGAGTTTGACTACGCCAGTTACCCGACCCAGCAGTCACGTTTACGTCCTCTGCCAGTTGTGACCCTCAGCTCGGAACCAGAAGCGTTTATAATTAGGTTGTAACGCCGCAGATGTGCGACACCTGCAGCCATCCAACGATCCAGAGTTGCGGACCTTGCATCTGGTTCCCATTCGCTTTGAAAAGCAGAGCTTTCAACTGGTTTCAAACTAGTGAGTAGTGACCCACACAACACTACGATTATAATAGAGCGGCAGCTCATTCCTTCTTTTCTATGGGTGTCCTCTTGTAATAATGGACGTATTCCAGAGGGCAGGGACTCTGTATAGGAAAGTGGAAGCTTGAATTCCAGTGAAAGAGAGAGTTCAAACAGCGATGTAATTGGGTTGGTGGTCCCATCACACCGAGCAGATCCGCAGCCAAGGTTTTTATGGATGATGGAGCTTAAAGTTGGATGGTATCTTTAGGCAGAAATGTACCAAGAGGCTGCTGTGCATCATTCCTTCCACGTCTCCACGTTGATTAGTCGTGTGGGCCACAAGTCCTTTTGGAAGACTTCACACCCAGTTGGATGCAATTATCAGCATGTTTGCTACCACTTGGAATTTGACCAACAATTTAGACCGAGTGTTGATCCACAATATCCAATCTTAAATCTTAGGCTGGCTTCTTCCCACTTAAATTGTAGGCATCTTTCTTCCCCTACCAACAATTTAGATCGAGTGTTGATCCACAATATCCAATCTTAAATCTTAGGTTGGCTTCTTCCCACTTAAATTGTAGGCATCTTTCTTCCCGTAACAAACTCTCTCCCCTTATCCATCTCACGTGTATGCAACCAATCTAATGATATCTTCCAAATATTAGAATCAGCTACAAATAAACGGATGAGGATTATGCTGAAGATTATATTCTCAAACGACGACGTGTTTAATGCGTTAAGCATGCGCGAGATTCTGTCTTTTTAATAATAGGACATGGGTTAAGATGCGCGTTATGGGCAAATGTTATATTGACGTTGAGAAGAACGGGCTTACGTCCTCGTGATTGTAACCGGAAGGGACCTCATAATTGTGTTATAGCTGCACCCAACAACCGAGGTGAGTTGCATCAAGTATATTCTGTGTCAGTTTTGTTTGATATCATATAAATATAGATGTGACAGCATATGAATGGCATTAACTCGGTCATCTGCCAAGTGTTAGCAACAGTGCAGGCTCTTATGTATGCCCTTGAAGCAGTCCTGCTTTAGCTTCTTGAGGTGAGGTGAATGGAATGTTCCATGCAAGCGTCCTGATGAAGCCTCATGTAAGTATATATTTTTTCAAAAACCTCAGTATGTTCAGAGCGAGTGGAGCATTAGCACGGGCTCGACTGAAAGGTAGAAACATTTATTCCATGGATAGCTGAGGCTAGCATTGAGAGTGGAGCCCGGCATCAAACGCTTTTTTTGGGGGGGGTATCGTGCTGGACACGAGGAAAAAGCTAGGTGATTGTACAGTGGTGGCATTTCCTTTCTAAATCCAAGGGGGATTTGATGCGATGGCGAGGGACTCGGGGGGACGTGTGTGGGTGGGTGGGAAGAAGGGAGAGAGAGAGAGAGAGAGAGAGAGAGCCGTGTCGGACTTTCCAACTCAGCATGCTCTGGCTTTAGAGGCCTTGTGGCGCGTGCGGTCACAAGTGCTCTGTGCGGCGAAGTCTTACAGCCCAAAAGCGACGGCATTTCGAGGCACTTTTGAGTATCGCTTCTTCCTCCTCTCTTTCCTCCCAAAAAGAGGTCGCAGCGCCTGCGATATCTTTGTGTTCCTCTTTTGTGCTGCTAATTATGGTCGCATAGCGTGCCCTAGCCCAAAACGCCCCTCCCCAGCTCCAATCTCTGCGCGTGCTGGGGCCCAAACTGTGAGCTTCGTTGGTAGTTGGGTCCAGCTCAAGCACACGAGCCATGCCCATTTCAACCACCATAATGCGGTCCAGTGAGCCGCTTTCAATCGCACCATGAGAACTCGGCTTACAAGCTTCGTCAGCTCGTAATTAGCTAGCACTATATACTTGGCATAGGACACACCCTCTTGATCTTCTTGCATCACGGTGGATACATGAGATTTGATCCAAAACAATAACATGGCTGAGATCCAGTCAGGCCAGCAGCTAGAAAATAATATCATCTAACAAATAACCGCACCAGTTTCTATTGTATTTTGCATTTAATTGCATCAAGGAGGATTTTTTTTTTTTTTTTTTTTTTTTGTTAGAAGGGAAGCTTTAGGAGTGATGAGGAAAGCCACATCTCAAGCATCCAAAGATAAGGCCTAACACATCTAACTTGGAGGAGTGGACCACCAAACCATAAGAGAGGTGAGAGAGGAAGCCGTAGCCTCAACAAGATCAGCTACCCTTTTTCCTTCTCTGAAAACATATTGAACCCTGGTAGCAGCTCAAAGTGGACTAAGCAACTTATGAATACTCCATGGTAGCAAATGTAGACAACCTGAAGATGACTGAATCCATTGAATAACATTAGTTGAATCCCCCTCAATAATAAATCCATGACAAGAGTGGAAAGAGAGTAGCCATTCGACACCATACCAAGCAGTCATTAGTTCTGCACATGGCACTGAGATATGAGCCAAAGGAATTGTTTCAGCGACAATGAATCTTCCATTCTCAACTCGAATCACATCCTCAACACCGGCCAAGGTTCCTTTCGTCCAACCATCTAAATTTGTCTTTAACCAACATAGCAGTGGGGGGAGATCAAGAAATAGAAGTCATGTAATGGGATCCTACATGAGTAGGATAAGGGCATCTCTAGTTGCCAGGCCTGATAACAGAACATGATGCAGCAAGGAACTCCTGGGATAAAACTTGATCTTACAATACAATATTCCGTGAGCTACAAATAGTTTGCTAAAATAACTCCTCATTTTGACCCTTCCAAATCCCCCAAATCACGTAACTTAAAGAAGATTTCACCCTTCTATGCTCCCAAGTTAGAGAAGTCTCGCAAAGAAATTGAAGCAACTAATCTATGGTTAAGAAGGGGACCAATGCCACTGAATCCAAAATTAGCCAAATAGATCGAAAAGTAGCATAATCAATGAACAGGTGATCCACTGTCTCAACCTCAAGGTGGCATTTGGAACATAGAGGGGGACATAGAGGAAATTCGATTAGATAATAAAGATGCTGTTAGAAGTCCCTATAGATTATCATTATAGGAAATATAGCACCTACTAGGAAGCATCCAATCGCCACACCTTGGCAGCTCATAACTGACAGTATGTAGGAGATGAAGGAAAGGAAGACACGTAAACTTCCTTCACAGAGATGGTCTCCCAAAAACCATGCCTCCAAGATAGGATATCTTCCAAATCAATATTTCTCCAAGGAGTCTGAACAATAGAAAAGGCCAACTCAGGATGGAACAGCTGAGAAAGAATATCTTGCCACCACCCCCCATCACCATTGAAGAGGAGATTTACCGTTGAACCTGAATCCCAAAATTCAATATTAAAGATAGATAGAGAAAAAAACAAAGAGACACCACTAAGCCATGGGTCGCTATCCCATCGGACAGTTCAGCCATTACCAATGGACCATATAAAATCACTAGCAATTAAATTGGATGCTCTACAAATTGACTTCCATAGAAAAGATGAAGATCTTTTAGGAGTATAGCGCAACCATGAGCCTGTAAACCGATATTTGGAGGAAATCCCTTGAGATAGAAGAGAAGCAAGTTGCATACAAGTTTTCTTGCTACCTTGCTTAAAAGAGCTAGCCACCAAGATCAGATGACAGGGATGCCAAGACCACCAAATTACTTTGATAAATAGACAGCATGCCAAGGAACTGTATGAAATGCTTGACTTCCAAAATTATGACCCTAAAGGAACTAGCAAATAGTTTTGTCAAACCAAGGGAAGAAGGATGCAGGAAGCGCAAGATGAGATACCATATGGATAGGAATAGCATACAAAACTGGCATGATTCAGCCTTCTTGCACGGAGAAATTCTAAAAGGCCTAGATTCATGGAAAAAGATCCTTTAACAATTTTGTCAAATCAAGGGTAGAAGGATGTAGGAAGTACAAGATGAGACACCATATGGATAGGAATAGCACACAAAACTAGCATGATTCAACCTCCTTGCAAGGAGAAATTCTAGAACGCCAAGATTCATGGAGCAAAATCCTTGAGTTGAGAAAAGAGAGTTAAACCTTGGAATAAACGAGTCTTTTGATATTTTATATATATCTTTCCTTTATTGTAGCTACGAGAAGAAGACAAACAAAAGAGTGAGCTTTTTTTTAATGCATACATTTCTCTTGTTACTAATCTCTTTTGAATTTTATATGGTATCTCTTTTAAATTTTATTGCCTATACATGAGATATTCAAATTTAATGAAAGAGAGGCTAGACAAGGAAGGAATATAGGATAAAAATTTTTATATAGATTTCATGTAATATATGCTTTTGCATCTTACTTTCTCATTATGAGGACATAAACTAATCTCTTTTGAATTTTATTTCAATCTAACATTTCAAATTTTAAACATCTTGTTGCCCAGCTAAGCAATCCAAGAGGGGCGGTGCATTGGGTTTCTTTTAAAAATTTTACAGTTATGTGCAATATTTGCAAAACTATAAGAGTGTGTGTGAGAGAAGTGTTAAACTTAACACCAACAGCAATAACAGTGGAAGGCACACACACAAACACAAGGATTTATAGTGGTTCGGTGCTAACCCTTGCACCTACATCCACTCCCCAAGAACTCCTTAGAAATTTTCACCACTAATCGTTCTCCAACGATTACAACTTAGCTTGTACAGCTAGCTTCTTATTTTTAGGCACAAGGGAGCCTTTACAAACCACCAATTAAGGGTTTGGCATACCCTACACAAGTTTCAACCAAGTTGGAACTCAACGGTTTACAAGATGAAATAAGTTCAGCAAGTATAGCTCATTAATGAGCAAATAAAGACAATAAAAAACACTTTACAGATTTGAAGCTTTTCTCCCTTGAATGAGCTTCATTTCTTTGAATGCTAGAGTTAAGAGCACTTGATAAATCTTCTGGAGTGGTTGGTGGGAGCTTTGAATAGGTTTCAAAGGATTTTTAAACTTTAGCAACAGTGATTTTTCAAAACTGGAGCAGGCTAAAATTTCACTGGATTTGACTTGATAAATCTCTCTTTTTCTCACTTGTAATCCTTCAAAAATCCACTTCATCTCTTGCTAATCCATCTCATTAACTTGTATTTATAGTTAGTTGAGGGATTGGACCGTTGAAATGGCTGTTTTCGACCATTGGAATGTCAGAACTAGTCGTTGCAGAAATTCCCAAGGTGTTAGTCAGCTTTAGAGCCGACTAACCTAGGATTTTTCCCATCCCAAGCAAGGTCAGTCATCTCTAGAGCCGACTAACACAGTCAAAGTCACTGTGGATACCACAGTAGTCGGCTCTAGAGCTGACTAACATGTGAATTTTCTTTATATGACCACAGTAGTCGGCTCTAGAGTCGACTAAGATGGTTTAATTCACTGTTTAGTCACTTGTGCCACAGATTTGACTTGTTAGCTTGCATGTGGGTCGGCTAATGACTTCAATCTTCCGTTTCAAGTTTCAGTAGTTGCCGTGAGAGTTGACTAAAGTCTCCAAAACTTAAAAAATCATTCCATGGATTAGGAAACTCATTGAATCAAGAAAAATAAGCACCATAGCTTTCACAACTTGGACTTTCTTCATTTGAGAACATTGTCAAACATCTGAAATTCACTTAATTTGAGCTTGAATCATCCTTCTCAGATCTTGAAACTCTCTCACTTGAACCATATACTCATTTTAAAGTTTGGAATCCATTTAGATACTCTTGATGACTCTTGTATACCTGCATGTCACATTGATTTTACACCAAAATCATCAGTAACCTACTTAATTGTTTTGTGATCATTAAAATCAATGCAGGGTCAACACATCTAATAAAAAAAAACTTTATTATGGATAAAAATTTTCTATAACAACAAAGAACTCTCATCTGAGAATTTAGTGCAGTTAATTTCTTCGCAAATTTGGTCATATATAATATATTCCATGCGCCATGCATTTAAAATAGGGTGATTTGCATTAAATAAGCTATATTAGACTCCATAATTCCCCATCCCTATACTACTCTCTCTTTTTTTTCTCATATTAAGTCTTTCTTCTTAAATCTCTCATGTAAACCATTGAAAATACACCACTATACTTTTTCTACTTTTATTAGATATCTCTCGAGTCTCTCTCCAATTTTTTTTAAAAAATACATCTCTTCCCTCACTCCGTCCCTCCTATATTGAACTCTTACAATCTCTTTCTTTCTAATGCAAGAAAAGAGATAAAAGTACCATGTTATGCATCATTGTATGGAATCAAGAATTGATAGAGAAATTTTCTCAAATAGTTAATACTATTTTATAATTTTTAGTAATCTATTATCCAGAATGGATTATGTGGCCAAACAATAGATGAGTTCATTACCAAAAATATAATTAAATATATAAAGATTAACATACTATACTATTTATATGTGGTGGAGTATAAGGATTCAAATCCACTCTTTAGATTAACATACTATACTATTTTCTTAAAATATTCTCAACTCTCTTTCATTTTCTTTTTCTTCTTTTGATGTGTAGAGAATTAAGACTTATTATCTCAAATAAGATATCTTTTTAGGTAAGTGTTGATCTCACATTGATTTTGATAATCACAAAACAATTAAGTTACTAATGAATTTTGTGAAGAATCATGATGAAATGCAGGCATACATGCATCACCAAAGTGATCAATAATGATTCCAAGCTCCTAAATGGGTTTATGATTTAAAAGAGGAATTTTTATAGAAGACCAAGATCAACTAAGGATGATTTAAGCCTTAATTCAGTGAAATTCAGATGGTTGGGAGGTTTCAAATGAAGAAAGTTCAAAACTATGAAAGCTAAAACAATTATCCTCTTCATTTCAATGATTTCTATTGTTTATGGAATGAATTTTCAAGTTTTTGAAGGAATTAGTCAACTCCTACAGCAGCTACCAGCACTTAGAATGGAAGTTTGAAGCATTTGGCCAACTACTTTGGAAGCTATCAAGTCAAAATTGTGCCACAAGAGAGTTAACAGCAAGTTTTACCAAGTTAATCGACTAATTAGTCAGCTACTATGGCAAAACAGTGAAAAAATTCATGTTAGCCGACTAACCAGTCGGCTACTGTGGCAAAACAGTGAACATCCAGAAGTTAGCCGACTCTGAAGTCGGCTACTGTGGCCAAGACAGTAAGCTTTTTGAAGTTAGTCGACTCTGGAGTCGGCTACTGTGGTCAGGACAGATAGTTTAACAAAAGTAGTCAACTCTAGAGTCGACTAACTTATCCAGAAATGCTGTAACGACTAGTTATGCATCTCCAACGGTTACAAACAGCTAGTTTAACGTTCTAATCTCTTAGTAAACTATAAATACTCGTAAATGAGATTGATTAGCAAGTGATTGGGAGCATTTTTGAGGGATTACAAGTGAGAAAAAGAGAGGAAAACAAAGGGAAAATCAAGAAAGATTTTAGCTTTCTAATTTTTGAAATGAAAGTGTGTTGCTGAGTTTAAAACTCTTTCAAGGCTCATTCAAGGCTCCTTCCAACTACCCAAGAGGCTCCTTCAACTGCTCTTAACTCCAACATTTAAAGAGGAAAAGCTCATTCAAAGGGGGAGGTCTTCAAAAAGTGTAAAGTGCTTTTATTACTGAATTTGCTCATTAAAGAGCTGTAATTTCTGAAACTCTTTTTCATTGTGAGTTGTTTGAGTTTCAACTTGGTTGAAACTTATATAGGGTGTGCCAAAACCATAATTGGTGACTTGTAAGGCTCCCTTATGCTCGGAAACAAGAAGTTAGCTGAGAAAGCTAAGGAAAGGCTCCCTTGTGCTTGTGAAACAAGAAGCTAGCTAGGTTAGCTAGGTTTGTAATCGTTTGAAAAATGATTAGTGGAGAAAATTTTCAAAGGATTCTTGGGGAGTGGACGTAGGTGCAAGGAGTAGTACTGAACCACTATAAATTGTTATATTTGTGTGTTTGTCTCTTATTGTTATACTTGTTCTTGCTATCAACACTTCACACATACAGAATTTTCTGTTTTGCAAAATTGCACATACTTGTTAAAAATTTTCAAAGAACCCAATTCACCCCACCTCTTGAGTTGCTTAGCTGGGCAACAAGTGGTATCAGAGCTAGTACTCTTGTTCTTATTTTTCTTAACCGACAAAGAGCTAAAAATCCATGGCAGCTCAAGTAAGTACCTTGTTGACTGAAGGTCAGTCTACAAACAGACCCCCTTTATTCAATGGTACAAATTACACATATTGGAAGGCTGGGATGAAAATTTTTATTCAAGCACTTGACTATAATCTTTGGAGTATCATAGTTAATGGCCCTCACACACCCATTCTTAGAACAAATGGTATTGATGTTCCCAAACCGGAAGCGGATTGGGATGAGCATGATAAGAAAATAGCACAGCTCAATGCTAAGGCCATGAATGTCTTATATTGTTCTCTTGATGCAAATGAGTTTAATAGAATATCTACTTGTATTTCTGTTAAAGAGATTTGGGATAGACTTGAAGTCACCTATGAAGGCACTAATCAAGTGAAGGAATCTAAAATCAACATGCTTGTGTATAAATATGAACTGTTTAAAATGGAATCAAATGAATCAATTACTGACATGTTTACTAGATTTGCTGATATTATGAATGGTCTTAAAAGCCTTGGCAAATCTTATATTAACAGTGATCTAGTGAGAAAAATTCTGAGATCTTTGCCTAGGTCATGGGAAGCCAAGATGACTGCAATTCAAGAAGTAAAAGACCTCAACATCCTTCCTCTAGAAGAGCTCATGGGATCGCTGATGACCCATGAAATTCAAGTCAAACAACATCAAGATGAGGAAGAGACTAAAAAGAGGAGGACCATGGCTCTAAAATGTTTAGACCAAAAGGAGAAATATGCTGAATCTTCTGAAGAGAGTGAAGAGGATGATGAGCTTGCTCTCATCACAAGAAAATTTAGAAGGTTCATGAGAAAAAAGAAACAATGAGTGAAGAAAAGTCCACTGCTGAAAGGAGATTTCAGCAAAGAGAAGAAAAAAGAGCAGCCTTTTATTTGCTATAAATGTAAGAAACCGGAACACTTTAAGGCTGACTGTCTACAACTTAAGAAAAGTCCCAAGAAGGTTAAAAAGAAGGTTATGATAGCAACTTGGAGTGACAGCGATGATCCAAGTTCAGATGATGAGAAACAAGAAATAACAAACTTATGTCTCATGGCCTGTGAAGAAGAGGTAATTTTTAACTCTCAAACTGAATTTACATTTGATGAATTGCAAGATGCATTTTATGATTTACTTACTGAATTCAAAAAATTGGGCACCAAAAACAAAGATTTAAAAAATTAAGTCCAAAAATTGATTTTTGAAAAGGAGGAGCTTTCAAATGAAAATTCTATTTTAACCCAGGAAAATCTGAATTTAAAAAATGAGGTGAACAAACTTAAGCCCATTGTTGATAAATTTACTTTAAGCTCTACAAAACTACAAATGATTCTTGAAAGTCAAAGGGTTGTTTTTAATAAAGCTGGATTAGGCTATAATCCCTTAAAGAAACAAAAATTTTTGAAAAACATTTTTGTTCCCCCAAACAACTTGCCAAAAATTACTTATTTCAAATGTGGTAAATCAAGACATAAGGCATATGCATGTAACTCTCACATCAATAAAAACATTAAGAAGATTTGGATTCCTAAAGGAACCATTCATGCTAACCCTAAAGGACCCAAGAAAGCTTGGGTACCTAAAAACATGACTTAAATTTGTGGGTGCAGGTGTGTCTTGTGACCCGAAATGCAAAAAGAAAATGATACTTGGATAGCGGGTGCTCAAGACACATGACGGGTGATGAATCTCAATTCATCACTTTAGAAGCTAAGGATGGAGGAGTGGTCACTTTTGGAGACTATGCTCAAGGAAGGATCATTGACATTGGTAAAATTGGTATCACTTCCCATACCTTCATAGATAATGTTTTTCTTATTGATGGTTTAAAACATAATTTGTTAAGCATTAGTCAATTATGTGATAGAGGTTTTAAAGTCATCTTTGAATCATCTATTTGTATGGTTACAAATCCTGCTGATGATAGCATAAAATTTGTTGGTCATAGGCATGGAAATGTTTATATTGTAGATTTAAATGAGCTAAATGACCAAAATATGGAATGTCTAGTTGTCATGAATTCTAAGTTTAATGAATCTAGTTAGTTATGGCATCGTAGACTTGCTCATGTTAGCATGGATTTGCTTTCCAAACTAATCAAAAGAGATTTAGTAAATGGTTTGCCAAACTTAAATTTTGAAAAGGATAAAATTTGTGATGCTTGCCAATTTGGAAAACAAACTAGAGTTTCATTCAAATCTAAAAATATAGTTTCAACTTCTAGACCTTTGGAGCTTTTGCACATGGACTTGTTTGGACCTACTAGAACCACAAGTCTAGGTGGTAAACGCTATGGTTTTGTAATTATAAATGATTTTTTGTGTTTTATATGAGTTTTATTTTTAGCAAGCAAAGATGAAGCTTTTTCTGCATTTTTAAAGTTTTTCAGAAAAATTACAAATGAAAAAGGTCTTTAAGTTTTATCTATTCATAGTGATCATGGAAAAGAATTTGAAAATCAGAATTTTGAAAGTTTTTGTAATGAAATAGGAATCAATCATAATTTTTCTGCACCAAGAGCCCCTCAACAAAATGGAGTAGTTGAGAGAAAGAACAGGACTCTTAAAAAAATGGCAAGAACCATATTGTGTGAAAGCAATCTCCCAAAATATTTTTGGGCTGAAGCAATTAATACAGCATGTTATGTTTTAAATAGAGCCTTGATAAGTCCCATTTTGAAAAAGACCCCATATGAGCTTTGAAAAGGTACAAAACTAAATATTGGGTATTTTCATGTTTTTGGGTGTCGATGTTTTATTCTAAACAATGGCTAATCTAATCTTGATAAATTTGATGCCAAATCTGATGAAGGAATTTTTCTTGGCTACTCCACTAACAGTAAAGCATATAGAGTTTTTAATAAGAAAACTTTGGTGGTAGAAGAATCTATACATGTAGTATTTGATGAAACTAATGACCTTCCATCAAGGAAGAAAGAAGTTATTGATGATACAAGTTTACTCGAAGAGGGAGTGCAAGAACTCACACTAAAGGAAAAAGAAAATTCAGATGATCAAATCAGTCAAGAAGACACCATTGAACTACTTCAACAAGCTGAAACACAAGGTACTCAAGAATTAGAAAAGGAGTGGAGGTATATTCACAATCACCCCAAGGAACTAATCATTGGTAGTCCATCTCAAGGGGTAAGAACTGGATCTTCTTATAGAGATGCATGCAATCATTTAGCCTTTGTTTCACAAATTGAACCCAAATATTTTGATGATGCTAAAGATGATCTTGATTGGATAAATGCTATGCGTGAAGAATTAAATCAATTTGAAAGAAATAATGTTTGGACTTTAGTAAGCAGACCAATAAATTACTCCATAATTGGCACTAAATGAGTTTTCAGAAATAAATTGGATGAACATGGAAATATCATTAGAAATAAGAAAAGATGGGTAGCTAAAGGTTATAATCAAGAAGAAGGCATTGATTTTGATAAAACCTTTGCTCCAGTTGCTAGATTAGAAGCCATTAGATTATTACTTACCTTTGCATGTTTCATGAACTTTAAATTATTTCAAATGGATATTAAGAGTACATTTTTGAATGGATATATTACTGAAGAGGTGTATGTTGAACAACCATCCGGATTTAAAAATTATGAACATTCAAACCATGTTTTTAAATTGAACAAAGCATTATATGGTTTGAAATAAGCACCCCAGGCATGGTAGATAGATTGAGCAAATTCTTGATAAGTAATAATTTTGTTAGAGAAAATGTGGACACCACTCTATTTATAAAAAGAGAAAATGATGATATGCTCATTGTGCAAATTTATGTAGATGACATCATTTTCGGTGCTACTAATGAACTCTTGTGTCAAGACTTTGCTAAGCTCATGCAGGGGGAGTTCGAGATGAGCATGATGGGAATGTCATTTCTCTAAGAGGCATGTTTAAGGCGTTGGTATTTCTCTAAGAGGTCTGGATCTATGTCATGCTCATCTCGAAATTAAACAAACTGAAGTTTTTTGGTAATCCACGAGTCCTCTGATCTATTTATAAAGAGTTCTTTGGTATTTCTTGGACTTCAAATTAAACAAACTGAAGATGGAATTTTCATTAGCCAAAGCAAGTATATAAGAGAGATTCTAAAAAAGTTTGGTATGGAGAATTTCAAGTGTGCTGGTACCCCTATGAACTCATCATGCAAACTTGACTTAAATGATAGTAGCAAAAATATTGATTTAAAGCTTTATAGAGGCATGATAGGTTCTCTTTTGTATTTAACTGCAAGTAGACCTGATATTCTATTTAGTGTATGCATGTGTGCTAGATTTCAAGCAAATCCTAAAGAAGGACATTTAAATGCTGTTAAAAGAATTTTGAGATATTTAAATGACACTAAAAATCTTGGACTTTGGTATGATAAACACTCATTTATTGATTTGATTGGATATTCTGATTCTGACTTTGCTGGTTGTAAAATTGATAGAAAATCAGCTAGTGAAACTTGCCAATTTCTAGGAGTTAACTTAATCTTTTGGTTTAGTAAGAAACAAACTTCAGTGGCCTTGTCTACAGCTGAGGCTGAATACATTGCTGCTGGGAGTTATACTCAAATCTTGTGGATTAAGCAGCAACTAGAAGATTATGGCATCAAACTTAAAGACATTCCTATAAAATGTGATAATACAAGTGCCATAAACTTAACTAAAAATCCAATTCAGCACTCCAGGACCAAACACATTGAAATTAGACATTATTTTATTAGAGATCATGTCCAAAATAGAGATATAATTCTTGATTTTGTTAGTACTGATAGGCAAATAGCTGACATTTTCACAAAACCCCTTGATCAAAATAGATTTTATGAAATTAGAAGAGAACTTGGCATGATTGACCCCTGATTAAATGAGTCAGCTAGATAGATTGAATTTTTAAATTTTTTCTGGGCATATTTTTAATGATTAAAAATCATGATAATTAGCCCAACTGATCCCCCTAGATGATTCCATAACATGCATAACCATTAAAAATCTTTTTGCATGAAAATCCCTGAACAATTTGGACCTTAGGCATCATTTCTCCTATTTTTGAGCTATTTGGGCTGTCGGCTAATGCGAGTTAGCCGGCTCATGAGCAGACTAAATCGTCCAATCGCTCAGTTTATAAGAGCACCCGAGTGACCGTCCGTCTCCCACTCACAAATCCCTTCCAGTTTCTCTCCAAATTTCTTCCCAAGCCTTGATCCCTCCAAATCCCTCTCTTCTTCCCTGGATCTTCTCTTCCAAATCGTCCACCCTAGCGGGATCGCTCCACGAGCGAGAATCCCCCGCGCGCGGCAAGGAGAAAGTTCAGAGGACCCGCGAGAGAGAGCTACGCTTCTCCCGACTTTGCCCTCCTCCTTCCGTGTCTCCGGGGTCCATTCCTTGTCCGCTAGACCCATCTCCAACGGGCGGGTAGTCAACTTTGGCTTCCTTACTCATGAAGGGTTTAACATTGGGAGAATGCTTCAATAGAGAGGATGGTCCTATATGTGCAAGACTGAGGTCCCCATCTACCCCTCTTTGGTAAGAGAATTTTATCAAAATTTGTTTGTTGATTTCATGTCTGCCTCATCCATGGTAAAGGGAGTCATGATAAATTTGGACCGTGACATTATTGGAAATGTTTTAAGAGTGCTGATCGGTGGATTTTGGGATGATCTTCTTGAGGGAAGGGCATGGCGAATTGAAGCTGTTTTGGGTATTGATGATGGGGAGGGAATTTGGTGCAAGCACCAGATTAATATAGAGTTTTCAGAGTTCCTTATGGATCTCTGATTTATGAGAGTCCTTTTCTTTATTCTTAGAGTTCTTATCGAGTCCAGTTGTGTTAGTTAGCCTGGTTGGAATCCAGGAGTTGGTCAAGTATCAAGTGTTATTTTCTTTCATTAAGTCCTATAATAAGTTAAGAGAAGGTTCACCTTGAAAACCCAAGAGAAGACCCATCAACCACGCAATGACCCATGTCTTGGATCACTCCAGGACACATGGCATTACTAGAGCAGAGCAAAGAGCTGGCCCACATCAATTTAGGAAGGAATCTAGGCGCCAACATCCTCCTTCCTCATTTCTTCATGCCACCCACCCTTATATGGAAGCTTTTTGGGCATCCATTGCTTTCCACACTTATCATGTGGTCCCCTGGCAAACATCTATGGAAGAAATTGGCTGCCCCTCTCTAATTGAAAGATCTTTATGTGCCCCAGATAGAAGAAGGTTACCGCCCAGTCAAAGATGGCAGAAGAAATCAAGGGGTGCACATTCTTTCCTTCTCTCAAGTGGTCCCCTCCTCTACAAGCTTGAAAATTGCAGCCACTCTCTCTTTTTTTGGCCATCCCAGATAAAGCATGCAGAGATCCCTGCCTCCTCAAGAAGAATCACATGCCATACATTTCAATCCATGTCAATTATGTACTTAAAATGAATGATTTAACTTGTATTGACATGAAAGGGTTATAAATAGACCTTTCTCTTGTAAATGACAAAAGCAATTAATGAGAAAATTCTGAAGTTCTTTTCCATTGCTGTGAAGGCTCTGGTACTTCAGGAAAGAATGGGTGTGAAGCCCTTATTATTTCCTTTCATCTTCTCTAACCTCCCTCAAATCCAAACCCTAACCGTCCCCCCTTCAGAAACCCTAAAACAACCCTGTCGCCAACCACAGGCCCCCATCTCCTCTTGCTGTTTTCTCAGGGATTCACAAGCCGAAGAGGAAGTCGTCTTTGCCCCTGAACCATATTTCGAAGATCCTCTTTGGTAGACAGCTTCTTCATCCAGGACTTTCAACCTGTCAGAGCGATCTTTCTGTTTCAATCTTCGAGTAATCACTGTTGGTATATGAAATCCTTTCTCTAATTCTCTTTCTCTGATTTAGTGAATGTTGAGAGCATGTCCTAACCTTCACTTTCTTAACTTCATTAATATTCTAACAGTTCTAGTTCCAGTATATGCTTTCGCCTATCTTGCATAGTATAGCTTAACTAGTTTTTGATCTTTCTGATAATTAGTCATCTCATAAAATATATATATATATTAAAAAAAAATATTTTATTACATTTGTAGGACCTTGTGTGGTACTCCAAAGCTTCGATTGGGTAAGGAAAAGCCCAAGGTTTATGATCCATGAGATGTTCATGGAGTTCTTAGGTTGATGTAAGCCCTAGGGTGAAGGATTTCAGCCTTCACAGTTTTTTAGGTCCATAGGATTAGGACCTAATGTTCTTAAGTCCAAGTAATTGGGTCTTGAGGGGGCTAACCTATCATTGGGCTAGAGTTGGGCCCAAGGTGAGTGAGTCTAATCACATATGGGTTAGTCCAAGGGAGTTTTTTTGTTAGGGTTTGGTTTCTATTTGACCATGTATAAATACTTTATGTATTGGCATCTTGTATGAGGCGGTATGAATGAAAAATCCTTTTCTCCCTAAATTCTTTCTTCTCCTCTCTCTCTCTCACGTGGTTGCCTAGGGTTTCCTAGGGTTTACAGCCGCCCTTTGCCAAGAAAAGAAAGAAATCAAGGTGTCCAAAGAGGAGAAGAAACCCTAGTGGCCTTCTCTTGAAGAATCCTTGTGGGACTAGGTTTGTTGCAGCCTATTCCCACTTGGAGTCATTCTCTTTTAGATTTCTGAAATAAATCTAGACTTTTCACACCCAAAAGGAGAGGATTCACGTTCTCCTATTGCTACTGGTGAAGAGAAAGAAAGAAAAACTAGTGCCTACATCGACGGGGGTGATTACCAAGAGCGAGATCCGAATCCTGCTATTGCAGAAAATTTTTACAGCAAGTTCATCTTGTTTCCGCTTCTCCACATGCCTTGGCGCTGGTCCGTTATATGCCACGCTCCAAGGAAAGATTGAGGATGCGACCCCCAACATCTAGTATCAGAGCTTGGTTGATTCGGTGGAGAAAAGATTGAACTTTGGCCGAGATCTTGGTAAGGTATTGAAACAGATTTTTTTTTTCTATTTTGCTGTTTGTGTTGTTTCTTGTTTAGGTATGGCATCTAGTACTCTAAAGATGGATTTTGAGAAGTATGACGGCAAGGGGAACTTCACCCTATGGCAGCAAAGGATGAAGGATTTGTTGGTACAACAAAGAATCTATAAGGTCTTGGTGAAGGAAAGACCGGACAGCATAAGTACTGAAGATTGGGAGGAGTTAGAGGAGATTGCCTTTAGCACGATTTGGATGTGCTTGGCTGATCAAGTCTTGCCAGAGATCTGTATGGAGACCACAGCAAAGGGACTTTGGGAGAGATTAGAGAATACATACATGGGAAAAAGCATGACAAACGAGCTGTGGTTGAAGAAATAGTTGTACAGCTTACGAATGCCAGAAGGAGGAGATCTTGTCGCTCACATTCAGAAATTCAATCAGGTGTGCTCGGAGGTTATGAGTCTTGATGTGAAGATTGATGAGGAGGATAAGACTCTTATACTGTTGTGTTCACTTCCAAGTTCCTATGATGGTCTGATCACAACCTTGGTGTATGGGAAGGAAACCCTGAATTTTGAAGAGGTTGTGGGTGTTCTTCGGTCAAATCAACAAAGAGAGAAGATCCGTATGGAGAGTTCTAACACAGAGGTTCTTGCTGTAAATGAGAGGCAAGGAAGACCTTGGGAAAAGGTTAGAGATAAGTCCAAAGGTAGATCGAAGTCTCGAGGCAAGCAGAAGGCATGGAAGTGTTACAAATGTCATCAAGTTGGTCATCTGAAGAGGAATTGTCCACTTCTGAAAAAAGAGAAGGGGAAGGGCATTTCTAAGGGTAGTTCGGCCAGAAATAGTGGTGCAAATTCATCTGAAGATAGTGGGGATGATCTACTAGTAGTTTCATATGGGACTATGAAGTATGACAGGTATTGGACACTAGATTCAGCATGTTCTCACCACTACACTTCGCATCGGGAGTGGTTTGCAACTTATGAAGAATCTGATGGAGGGAGTGTAAGCCTTGGTGATGATCACCCTTGTAAGGTTGCTGGTGTTGGTACTGTAAGGGTGAGAATGTATAATGGGGTCATAAGGACCTTGACCAATGTCAAACACGTGCCGGAGTTGAAGAAAAATCTGATTTCTTTGGGCTACCTGGAGAAGCATGGTTATGCATTTGGAAGCCAACCGGGCAGCGGGTGTTTGAGGATTACCAAGGATGCATTAGTGGTGATGAAAGGGAGAAGGTTAGAACATAATCTCTATCAGATGGAGGGCTTAGTTGTGACAGATGATGCTAAGGTGCTTGCTGCAGCAGAGGAGGAACAGTTGGTATATAAACTGTGGCATTATCGAATGGGACACATGAGCGACAAAGGACTCACGGAACTCAGTAAAAGAGGTCTGATTCCAGCACTTAAGAAGGAGGGTGATGACCTTTGTGAGCCTTGTATCTATGGCAAACAGCATAGGATAAAGTTTGCTAGCAGTACCAAGCAAAGTGAAGGCATTCTTGAGCTAGTTCACTCGGATGTATGGGGACCGGCCCCTGTTTCAGCCAGAGGTAGGGCTAGATATTTTTTTACATTCATTGATGACTTCTCCAGGAAGGTATGGGTGTATCTGATAAGGGAAAGGTCAGAAGTGTTTGCTCGGTTTAAAGCTTGGAGAGTTGAAGTTGAAAAGGAGATAGAGAAACCGGTGAAGTGCCTAAGGTCTGACAATGGAGAAGAGTATACTAGTAGCGAATTCAGAAGCTACTGTGAGGAGAATGGGATCAAACGCCATTACACAGTGAGGATGACTCCCCAAGAAAATGGTGTAGCCGAAAGGATGAACCGAACATTGACAGAGAAGGCTAGAAGCTTGAGAATGCAGGCATCACTTCCCAAGTTCTTTTGGGGTGATGCAATAATTTTTTCTTGTTTTCTTGTTAACAGGTCCCCTAATCGCAAACTTGATGGAGACATTCCAGAGAAGATTTGGAGTGGGAAGAAGGTGGAGCTTGGATACCTGAAGATTTTTGGTTGCCCAGCCTATGCATTTGTGGAGGCAACCGAAAGGAGTAAGCTGGACCCAAAATCGTAGAAGCTGATTTTCATTGGATATCCATATGGAATCAAAGGCTACTTGCTGTGAAATTCTGATTCTCAGAAGTGTATCATCAGTAGAAACATCATCTTTGATGAGAAGAGCATTTTGAAGAAGTCCGGGATTGCAGATGGGGCTGAGAAGGCTAGACAGGACAGTAGTGGATAACATTCACTGACAGGTGATGTACCTTCTACTTCTACTTCAAAACGTACTTCTTTTGAGGTCAAGTTTGGTAGATATGTTCCCACACATATGAAGGATCAGCTAGGAGAGCCATCAGTCCAGGAGAAGGTGCAGGTAGAGCCACATACTTTAGATTTAAAGGATCGTCAAAGGGGAGTGGCACTGCATAAGCCGAAGCGCAACATCTACAAACCTGTTCGGTATGGCATTGATGAGACCATCTCCTATGCTCTCATCACTGCTAATGGAGATCCAGAGACCTTCAAAGAAGCCATGGAGAGTTCTGAACGGGAATCATGGATGCAGGCCATGATGGAGGAGATGGAGTCACTGGAAAAGAAAAAGACATGGCAGCTAATGGATCTACCTAGAGATGCTCGGGCCATTGGTTCAAAATGGGTGTTCACGAAAAAGGAGGCACCTTCAGAGCAAGGTGGATTCATATACAAAGCAAGGCTTGTTGCCAAGGGATTCTCGCAGAGAGAGGGAGTGGATTACACAGAGATATTCTCTCCGGTTGTGCGTCATGCTTCGATTCGGTTGTTGTTGTCTCTTGTAGCTCAGCATGATATGGAGTTGCAGCAGATGGACGCGAAGATGGCTTTCTTACATGGGAGTCTAGAGGAGAAAATCTATATGAAGCAACCAGAAGGATTCAAGCAGTCTGGATTGGCGGAAAAGGTTTGTCTACTGAAGAAATCTCTCTATGGTTTGAAGCAGTCACCCCGTCAATGGTACAAAAGGTTTGATACTTTTGTTTTAAGCCTTGGGTTTTCTAGATGTGAACATGATAATTGTGTGTATGTGAAAGATGTGGATAAGGATGATGCACTATATCTACTTTTATATGTGGATGATATGCTCATTGCCAGCAGGAGTGTCGAAGCAGTGAATTGGCTAAAAATTGCATTGTCATCAGAGTTTGAAATGAAGGATTTAGGTCCAGCAAGGAAGATACTTGGGATGAAAATTTGGAGAGATAGGACTAAGGGTATTCTCCACTTGTCATTGGGAGGATACATTCAGAAGGTGTTGGAGAGGTTTGGGATGGATAAAGCCAAACCGGTTGGAACACCTTTGGCGAACCATATGTCTCTTTCAAAGCTACAGAACCCCCAAACAGATGAAGAGAAAGAGTACATGGAGAGAGTTCCATATGCCAGTGCTGTGGGCAGCATTATGTATGCTATGGTGTGTTGTAGGCTAGACATAGCATATGTAGTGAGCCAGGTGAGCAGGTACATGGCAAACCCAGGAAAGGAGCACTGGAAGGCACTGAAGTGGATCTTGCGGTATCTTCAGGGAACTCGAAGGCTTGGTCTATTTTTTGGGCAGCATGAAGGACCTAAGAAGAACTCCAATATCTCAAGTAAGTTGTTAGGTCCATTGGAAGGGTTTGTTGATGCAAATTTTGCAGGTGATCTGGATACAAGGAGGTCTACTACAGGTTATGTGTTTAGCATGTATGGTAGACCAGTTTCTTGGAGATCAACCCTTCAACCTATTACGGCCTTATCTACAACAGAGGCTGAGTATATAGGGATTACAGAGGCTACCAAGGAGGCTCTTTGGTTGAAGAGACTCATTGTGGAAATGGGGGTGAAACAGGGTATAGTGATGTTGCACAGTGATAGTCAGAGTGCTCTGCAATTGGTTCAGAACCCAGCCTATCATGCACGCACAAAGCATATAGATGTGAGGTATCATAGGATCAGAGAGCTGATGGAAGAAGGTGAGGTGGAGCTGGTGAAAGTTCATACAAAGAAGAACCAGTCAGATGCACTTACGAAGATTCTTCCGCGGGACAATTTTCTCTCATGTGTGACAGTGATGGGTCTAAAGGACTATGCAGATTTTGCAATGGCTTTAGAGCACCAAGGTGGAGATTGTAGGACCTTGTGTGGTACTCTAAAGCTTCGATTGGGTAAGGAAAAGCCCAAGGTTTATGATCCATGAGATGTTCATGGGGTTCTAGGGTTGATGTGAGCCCTAGGGTGAAGGATTTCAGCCTTCCCGGTTTTTTAGGTCCATAGGATTAGGACCTAATGTTCTTGAGTCAAAGTAATTGGGTCTTGAGGGGGCTAACCTATCATTGGGCTAGAGTTGGGCCCAAGGTGAGTGAGTCTAATCACATATGGGTTAGTCCAAGGGAGTTTTTTGTTAGGGTTTGGTTTCTATTTGATTATGTATAAATACTTTATGTATTGGCATCTTGTATGAGGCGGTATGAATGAAAAATTCTTTTCTCCCTAAATTCTTTCTTCTCCTCTCTCTCTCTCACGTGGTTGCCTAGGGTTTCCTAGGGTTTGCAGCCGCCCCTTGCCAAGAAAAGAAAGAAATCAAGGCGTCCAAAGAGGAGAAGAAACCCTAGTGGCCTTCTCTTGAAGAATCCTTGTGGGACTAGGTTTGTTGCAGCCTATTCCCACTTGGAGTCATTCTCTTTTAGATTTCTGAAATAAATCTAGACTTTCCACACCCAAGAGGAGAGGATTCACATTCTCCTATTGCTGCTGGTGAAGAGAAAGAAAGGAAAACTAGTGCCTACATCGACGGGGGTGATTACCAAGAGCGAGATCCGAATCCACGCTCTACCGCAAGAAAATTTCTCGCAAAGACAAGTTCATCTTGTTTCCGCTTCTCCACATGCCTTGGCGTTGGTCCGTTGTGTGCCACGCTCCAAGGGAAGATCGAGGACGCGACCCCCAATAGCATTCATGTCTCATCCACGTCCTGCATCAGTTTTGGTATCAGAGCAGGTTGTTAGGACATGTTCTTGCATCATATTAGGAAAGTAGCTTTGCATAGGTGCTAAAAATTTCAGCTTGCTAAAATTTCTGCATACCTCCCATATTTGCTTATTTTCCTTACATATAAAAAAGAATTTTAAAAAAAAAGCATATCTTAGTCTCTACTGTGCTCATTTAGGGATAGTCCAAAGGGAGAGGCTAGAGGTAGTACCCCGGGCTATTTGACCCAACGGACGTTTGGTAGGAATATCAGGGACGTACCAATAAGGAAGGCTACCGGTAGTACCTTGGTACGTTTGACCCAACTACCTACGTTCCGGGAGTGTCATAGGCTATCAAGAGGACAGTGCATAGCCGTCATAGAGAAGGCTGACTTGAGGCAAGGCCTTAAGTGACGCACATAGGCAAAAAAAAAAAAAGAAACCAAAAAAAAAAAAAAATCAAACACATTTTGCATCGAACCCAAGCCTTTAATAAAATTGAATAGCAACTTAATTGCTCTAGTGAGCTAGGGACACCAACGAGTCTGATTCAAGGTATAGTGGGAAAGCTGGTGCACTCAACTCATTGGTTATTACTTGACACTGGTGTCTAGGCAAGAAATCCAGAGGCAAACGCTCTAAGTGGACTTGTGGTTCATAATTAGGACCCTGCAAAAGCAGGGGGAGCCTCCCACAACCCCACCTCTTACCTAGCTAGTGGATTGATTAACTGGTGAATTGGATGTAAAGTTAGCTGACTCCTTCTACATTGGATCTCTAGGTCTAGCAAACCCTAGAACGAATCCTTTGTGTGCTTGTTTGCATGTCTACTAGGTCAGGAGTTCCATATCAACTGAGTCAGTCCCAACCTGAGGTAACCATAGAGGCTAATTACAAAGCCATGCTAAGGACCATAACCAAGAAGTTGGACCAGTTGAATGATAGATTTGATCGAATTAATGAACGTGCCGGAACCCTTGAAAAGATCCCTCGGACCCATACTGTGCCTAGATCTACGTCATACAGTCCTAGAGCCCATCAGTATGATCCCGCCCCAGAACCATATCCTAGGTGTTCACCCTATGACTATGCTGAACTTGACAAAGCCATTAGATTTGACAGGGCCCTTAGGAGCAGTAATACTAAGCCATATCCACATGATCAATACTTTGAGCCTAGGAGAGCCCAATGCTATGACCCAGTCCTAGAACTCCACCAAGGAAGATCCAGTTATGACCATGTGAACCAATCTCAGAGAGCCACCAGGAACCAAGATTTAGAGGCACCTACTTTTAGTGGCAATCGTGATCCTTATGTGTACCTTGATTGGGAAATTAAGATGGATCAATACTTTGATTGGGATAAGATGTCCAAGGATTGCAAAGTTAGGCTTGCCCAAAGGAGATTACTAGATCAAGCCAGGATATATTGGAACCATGTTCTAGCAAAAACATATTGGGATAACCCTATCAGGACCTGGAAGTGGATGAAGAACAAGTTACGTGAAGAGTATCTACCTATGTCCTACCAAATGACCCCACACTATGAGAGATCCTTAAGGCATGTGAAATCCTTCAATCGATCCAAGCTTCCTAGGTCAAAACAGTTGAGCATAAATCAGACCACTTTGAGACCTAGCTTGAACCATATTGACCCGATACCTAGTGTGACCCAGTCTTTTGTTGGTCAGCTATCACCTGCATCACCTCCAGCCCAGATCAACATTGAACCTGAGAAACCACTAAAGGAGGCAAAGTCTGAATTAATCGAGGTAGAATATCCTGAAACCATTTTGGAAGGTCAATTAGAAAGTGAAGACCTTGAGGAAGAAGTATATGAGGATGACCCAGACTTAGTTGATGAGTATGAAAGGAAAAATTATGATGAATATGAGGAGATTAATCAGGCTGAATCCATTTTGGAAGAATAGTTAGAGGAAGACAACCATGTGGAGAATAATACTGGGATCTTACTTGAGGAAATATTAAAGAATGATCCAATCATAGAACATAGTCCGGAACTTTAAGAACAACCAAAAATTAGTGAAAACTTAGTTCCATCAATTGAGTACCCTCAGGAAGAATTCTTACCTTTAGTTCTCTACAATGACTCCTTTCTTGAAATGGTTGATTCACCCATCCATAAGGTAGACCTTTTTTCACCTGTTGACATAAATCAAGGGTTAAACCTTAAGGTCAGTCACACTTACCAAAGCTCAATCCTGATTAGATTCTAGATCTACCGAAATAGAGTTTGGCATGATGTATTACCCATAGAGGTTGGTAGGACTATCCTTGATAAATTTTTCCTTGATCAACATGTTGCATTCCATGATCAAACCCATAACCATACATTTATGAGCCCTAGCAGAAATACCAATCTACATCTTTTACCTCCTCGAGCCATTAAGGAACTGGAATCAGATCACGAGATAGAATGTAGGTTCTCCAAAACGGCCCATCCCTATTTCCTACCTTTTTCTAAGTCTCCCAAGACCATCCAGTTACACTTTGATGAGGTCGTTAAGTTACATAAATTCTTTGAGCGTATTAAGTTTGCGACCTATTTTTGGAAGATCCTCTGGCATAAGTTAGGGACCAAGTTAAAATTTTTCACCTCCTATCACCCCCAGACCGATGGCTAGACCGAGATAGTGAATCGTAGCCTAAAAAATTTACTGAGATGCCTTGTAGGTGAGAACACAAGAAATTAGGATTTACTGTTACCTAGAGTAGAGTTCGCCTACAACTGTTCGGTCAATAGGTCCACTGGCAAGAGCCCTTTTGAAATTGTCCATGGGTACAAGCCCAACAAACCACTTGACCTAATCCCACTTCCTGTTCACATACGAATCTCCAAGTCTGCAGAGTCCTTTGCATAGCATGTTCAAAATTTGTATAAGGAAATTAGCGATAAGATTAATCTAAGTAATGAAACATATAAAAGGTTGGTTGATTCCGAAAGAAGAGTCAAAGAGTTTGTTGAGGGAGACTATGTCATGATTAGGTTAAGGCCTGAACGGTTTCCTCTCGGAACCATTAGAAAGTTGCATGCTCGTAGAGCTAGTCCTTTTAGGGTGATCAAGAAAGTAGGATTCAATGCCTATGTACTAGAGTTACCTTCTGAGTTAGACATTAGCTCTACTTTCAATATTTCAGACCTTGTTGAGTATAGAGAGCCAGCGATGATACCCAGTGAGCCGTTTGGACCTGACCCTTCCTTTAAGAGCAAACCCACCCCTGAGTATCCACCTATTAATTGGCCTGAGAGAAAGGATAGGATTGAGAGGATTCTAGATGACCAAGCTGTCACGACCTGCAATAAAGGTTACCAAAGATATTTGGTTCATTGGCAAGGTCGGCCGGAATTAGAGGACTCATGGATTACCGGGAAGATCTGCAACACATAGACCCAGACCTCTTAGAGAAATACCAAAGTCAAACTAACCCTTACTCGATAGGATCGAGTTCCTTCCAGCCCAGGAGAATTTGTGCAGGCACCAGATTGAGACAGAGGTTTCAGGGTTCTTTATGAATCTCTGATTTATGAGAGTCCTTTTCTTTATTCTTAGAGTCCTTGTCGAGTCCAGTTGTGTTAGTTAGCCTGGTTGGAATTCAGGAGTTGGTCAAGTGTCAAGTGATATTTTCTTTCATTGAGTCCTGTAATAAGTCAAGAGAATGTTTATCTTGAAGACCCAAAAGAAGACCCATCAACCATGCAATGACCCATATCTTGGACCACTCCAGGACACATGGCATCACCAGAGCAGAGCAAGGAGCCGATCCACATCAATTTAGGAAGGAATCTAGGTGCCAACATCCTCCTTCCTTATTTCTTCATGCCACCCACCCTTATATAGAAGCTTTTTGGGCGTCCATTGCTTTTCACACTTATCATGTGGTCCTCTAGCAAACATCTATGGAAGAAATTGGCTGCCCCTCTCTAATTGAAAGATCTTCATGCGCCCCAGATAGAAGAAGGTTGCCGCCCAGTCAAAGATGGCAGAAGAAATCAAGGGGCACCCATTCTTTCCTTCTCTCAAGTGGTCCCCTCCTCTACAAGCTTGAAAATTGCAGCCACTCTCTCTTTTTTTGGCTACTCAGATAAAGCATGCAGAGATTCCTGCCTGCTCAAGAAGAATCACATGCCATACATTACAATCCATGTCAATTATGTACTTAAAATGAATGATTTAACTTGTATTGACATGAAAGGGTTATAAATAGACCTTTCTCTTGTAAATGACAAAAGCAATTAATAAAAAAATTCTGAAGTTCTTTTCCATTGCTATGAAGGCTCTGGTACTCCGGAAAGGAGTGGGTGTGAAGCCCTTATTGTTTCCTTTCATCTTCTCTAACCTCCCTTAAACCCAAACCCTAACCGTCCCCCCTCCAAAAACCCTAAAACAACCCTGCCGCCAACCACAGGCCCCCATCTCCTCTTGCTATTTTCTCAGGGATTCACAAGCTGAAGAGGAAGTCATCTTTGCCCCTGAATCATATTTCGAAGATCCTCTCCGGTAGATAGCTTTTTCATCCAGGACTTTCAACCTATCAGAGCAATCTTTCTGTTTCAATCTTCGAGTAATCACTGTTGGTATATGAAATCCTTTCTCTAATTCTCTTTCTCTAATTTAATGAATATTGAGAGCATGTCCTAACCGAGAGTTTCCTAATCTTCACTTTCCTGGCTTCGTTAATATTCTAACAGTTCTAGTTCCAGTGTATGCTTCCGCCTATCTTGCATAGTATAGCTTAACTAGTTTTTAATCTTTCTGGTAATTAGCTATTTCATAAAAAATATATTTTTTTTTTTAAAAAATTATTTCATTGCATTCATGTCTCATCCACGTCCTGCATCAGAATTGATAGAGTGCTTGCCAACTCTTTGAGTGTTGAGATGAGACTCCTCCACCACATTATATCTAGGATCTTCACTCCTTGTGCTAGGAGCTTCTACTTGGTCACTGAGAGAGACTTATGCTTGATGTATCATCTTATCAGTGGCACCCCTTTTGACTTCCCAAAGCTGATGTTGACTGTATTGAGAGAGACAATCAATAGACTTAGGACTGCCCTGCCATATGGTATGCTCCTCACCCACTTCTTTAAGCACTTTGGAGTAAGACTTAGGGGTGAAGAGACAACCAAATTGCACCATTCGGATGTCTACAATGAGCATTCTCTTCGCCGAATAGGATTTGTGAAGGTTGGTGGCAGATGGTCCAGAGGGAGAGGTAGAGAGGATGAGATTGAGGTATCTGCTGAGGGACCATCTTCTTCTTCTCATGAGGGAGCTGGACACAGATCTGAGCAGCATCCTGAGGAGCCCCCTGCACCACAAAGGATATCAATTGAGCTTAATCAGGACCAGCTGCAGTATATTGTGAGGGAGGTGACCTCAGCTATCTCCAGCAGAAGTTCAGGTGACAGTGGTTCATCTACTGATGAGTTCATGATGGTACCACATATTTCTACAGTGAATGAGATATTGTCCCAGATAATGATGAGGCTGGAGAGGTTGGAGCACTCTATGAGTATTCTGAATGGACGACTGATGATGTAGGAGATGAGAGACCATGGGGCAGGATCAAGCCGTGACTCAGAAGAGATTGCCCACATGTCTAAGGAGTTGAGGCAGTTGCGAGCTCAGATCATGGCCTTTGGTGAAAAATCTGAGAGACTAGAGATGTCCATTGGCCTTCTTCACCATCTAGTCTCAACCATTAGTGATCAGCTGGCCCATGTTGCATTTAAGCCTCCATCCCAGCCATTTCAGCCCCCTTCACAACCTACTCACCCTCGTGTCAGGCCACCTCATGCATCTTACTACCCTTCTTCAAGAGGACGTGGCATTGGGACATCCACCTAGCCCTCTGTTGTATCCTCTGATAAGGAATAGTTAGGTTGTTTAGTTTAGTTTGCTTTGTTTTGATTAGAATGTACTAGGTTTTTCTATACATTTGAATGTTTGTAATAGCACTTTGCTTTATATTTTATCCTGTTATGAAATCTTGTGTTATGAATGAAATCTTGTGTTGCTTTATTTTTATGAAATCTTGTGTTATGAATGTTGCTTTGTATTTTCTCTTTGTTATGAAATCTTGTGTATAAAATTATCTACTTAATAAAATGTTCTTCTTTATGAAATTTTGTGGTATTAAATATTACTTGTGTAATTTCTTTACTTCAATATATGTATCATGGATATCCTAAAATTGAGCTATCAAAGGGAAGACATTCAAAATTAAGTGCTTGACTCTTCACTTCCTTTTTGATTGATGATAAAAAGGGGGAGAAGAAACCTATGGTATAAGAAACCTAAAAAAAAGGGGGGAGAAGAAACCTAAGAGAAGAGACCTAAAAGAAAAGAGACCTAAGAGAAAAGGGGGAGAAGAAACCTAAGAGAAGAAACCTAAGAGAAAAGAGGCCAAAGAGGTTAAGCACACATTTAAAAGGAGAAGAATTCTTATTTATAATCTTTCAGGAAGTTTTTCAAAAATTCAGAAAGTTTTCATCATGTTTCAAAAATGTTTCAGTGAAATTCTTAAAAAGTTTCAATGGTTTCAAAATGTTTCAGCATGTTTCAGTAAAGTTTTTAAAAGTTCAGTATTTCTAAATGAGAATAATGTAAGCATATGTTTAGGGAGAGAAAAATTGTAATTCATATAAATTTTTCAATAAATTTCAACTTTTCAAAGGAAAGAAGAAAGTTTTTGAGAGTAAGATTAATTTTGCGACAAAAGGAGGAGAAGAAGCTTATTGTTTTCCACTTAAGTTTTACTTGCATTTCAAACAAACAAGCTCTACTTGAAATCTATCTTTAAATTGAAACTTTTGGTATCAAAAATTAAAGTTTCAGCACACTATGCAGAATTTTGGCACGCTTTTAGCACGCCTTTGGCATGGACTGAAACTCTATATTTTTAAAGCCAAAATTATTATTTCAGCACAAAGACTCAGTTTATTAGTACAATACTTCATTTCTAGAACAGAACTTTTGTCTTTGGCATTAAATTCAACATTTTGGTACAAAATTCAACTTATTATCATAAAATTCTGAATTTCAGCACAAAATTTAGATTTTTGGCATAAAACCCTCCTTAAATTTCTTTAAAAATCTGATTTCTCTAAAGTTGAACATGAAAAATGTTTGTCACATAGTTTTCAAAGACTTTGATACAAAATTCAAAATTTTGGCACATATTTCAAAGTTTTGGTACAAAATTTACACATGAAACTGATTTCTGAATCTTTTCCTAACATGAGCTAAATTGTCTCAATCCTATGATCAAGTTCAATATTGCACTGCTTTATCTTGTTGAATTTATTATTTTAATTGTATACTTAATGGCTTTATCATCATCAGAAAGGAAAAGATTATTGACCTCACATTGATTTTGATGATCACAAAACAATTAAGTTACTAATGAGTTTTATGGAGAATCATGATGAAAAGCAGGCATATATGCATCACCAAAGTGATCAATAATGATTCCAAGCTCCTAAATGGGTTTATGATTCAAAAGAAAAATTTTTGTAGAAGACCAAAATTAACTAAGGATGATTCAAGCCTCAATTCAGTGAAATTCAGATAGTTGGGAGGTTTCAAATGGAGAAAGTTCAAAACTATGAGAGCTAAAACAATTATCATCTTCATTTCAATGATTTCTATTATTTATGGAATGAGTTTTCAAGTTTTTGAAGGAATTAGTCAACTCCTACAGCAGCTACCAGTACTTCGAATGGAAGTTTGAAGCATTTGGCCAATTATTTTGGAAGCTATCAAGTCAAAATTGTGCCACAAGAGAGTTAACAGTAAGTTTTACCAAGTTAGCCGACTAATTAGTCAACTACTATGGCAAAACAGTGAGAAAATTCATGTTAGCCGACTAACCAGCTGGCTACTGTGACAAAGCAGAGAACATCCAGAAGTTAGCCGACTCTGGAGTCGGTTACTGTGGCCAAGACAGTAAGCTTCCTGAAGTTAGCCGACTCTGAAGTCGGCTATTATGGTCAGGACAGACAGTTTAACAAAAGTAGTCGACTCTAGAGTCAACTAACTTGCCCAGAAATGCTATAACGGCTAGTTCTGCATCTCTAACGGTCACAAACGACTAGTTTAACGTTTCAATCCCTTAGTAAACTATAAATACTCGTAAATGGGATTGATTAGCAAGTGATTGGTAGCATTTTTGAGGGATTACAAGTGAAAAAAACAGAGGAAAACAAAGGAAAAATCAAGAAAGATTTCAGCCTTCTAGTTTTTGAAATGAAAGTGTATTGCTGAGTTTAAAACTCCTTCAAGGCTCATTCAAGGCTCCTTCCAACTACCCAAGAGGCTCTTTCAAGTGCTCATAACTTCAACATTTAAAGAGAAGAAGCTCATTCAAAGGGGAAGGTCTTCAAAAAGTGTAAAGTGCTTTTATTGCTGAATTTGCTCATTAAGGAGCTGTAATTTCTGAAACTTTTTTTCATTGTGAGTTGTTTGAGTTTCAACTTGGTTAAAACTTGTGTAGAGTATGCCAAACCCATAATTGGTGACTTGTAAGGTTCCCTTATGCTCAGAAACAAGAAGTTAGCTGAGAAAGCTAAGGAAAGATTCCCTTGTGCCTGTGAAACAAGAAGCTAGCTGGATTAGCTAGGTTTGTAATCGTTTGAAAAATGATTAGTAAAAAAAATTTCTAAGGAATTCTTGGAGAGTGGACGTAGGTGCAAGGAGTAGCACCGAACCACTATAAATTGTTGTGTTTGTGTGTTTGTCTCTTATTGTTATACTTGATCTTGCTATCAACACTTCACACACACAGAATTTCTGTTTTGCAAAATTGCACATACTTATTAAAAATTTTTAAAGAACCCAATTCACCCCTCCTCTTGGGTTGCTTAGCTGGGCAACAGTAAGGATTGATGAATATTATGCTCGATGTTGCGGATGTCATGCTAATATGGTTTTCTTATGGAATATCAGTGCTTGCTTTAGATGTAGCCAAGGGGGCTATAAAATAGCATCATGTCCCATGAACATATAGAGTCGCACTACCTCCACACCTTGGACCTCCCAAACATCCCAAGCATCAGCAAGTAGAACCCCTTCTATCAGATAGAATAGAAGAGGGGATCAAAAACCTAGAGCTCGAGGCTGAGTTTATGCCATCATATAGAAAGATGCTTAGTCCTCTAATACTATGTAGCAGGTACCCTCCTAGTACTTCGCACTTACGCATATGTTATATTTGATCTTGGTGCCATTCATTCATTCATATCAACTACTTTCATTAGGAAACATAATTTGTTGTGTGAGCCTTTAGAAATTAAGTTATATGTTGAAACTCCTATTAGAAATATACTGGCCACAAATCGAACTTGTAAATTTTATATTATTAGAATACAAGATAGAGAACTATTGGTAGATCTAATAAGGCATATCATCTTGGTGATGGATTAGCTAACTACTTATCATGTTTCAATTGGTTGTCATAAAAAGATAGTGAACTTTTAGATTCTAGGTCAACCATAATTTAGTTTTGTTGGGAGTACAAGGATTACCCCTCCATATGTGGTATTAGCTTCATAGGCTAGATGGATATTAAAGAAAAGATGTAGTGTGTATCTAGTTATTATGAGAGATATTCAGCAAGGTAAACTAAAATTACAAAATATTTTTATTGTCTGTGAATTTCTGAATGTCTTTTCTGAGGATTTTTTAGGGTTGCCACTTGATAGGGAAATTAAATTCTTATAGACTTGATGCTAGGAATAAGATCAATTTCGAAAGTTTCATACCAAATGGCTCTTACTAAGTTGAAGGAGTTAAGAGAATAACATTAGAAGTTATTAGACAAGAGTTTTATCAAACCTAGTATATCACCTTGGAGAGTTTCAGTTCCATTTATGAAGAAGAATGGGAGTATAAGACTGTATTGATTAGAGGGAGCTAAACAAGGTGACTATAAAGAATAAATATCTTTTGCCTACAATAGATGACTTGTTTGATCAATTACAAGGAGCACAAATGTTTTCAAAAATTGATCTCAGATCAAATTATCATTCGTTAAAAATCAAGGTAGAGGATATACCTAAGACTGCTTTCCAAACCCATTATGTACATTATTAGTTTTTGGTGATGCCATTTGTTCTAACTAATACACTAGCTGCATTTATGGACCTGATAAATAGAGTCTTTAAGGCATATTTTGATTAATTTGTAATAAGATTCATTGATGATATTTTAGTCTATTTGAAAAGCAAAGGAGAACATGAAAAGTATTTAAGATGCGTACTTCAGATCCTAAGGGAAAGAAATTATTTACCAAGTTAAGTAAACATGAATTCTAGTTAGATAAAGTAATCTTTTTGGGGTATGTCATATATAAAGATGAGATTTCAAATGATCCTAAAAAGGTAGAAGCTCTAGTAGAATGGAGTAGGCTGACTAATGTATCTGAGATTCATAGCTTTTTAGGCTTGACGGGATATTATAGAAAGTTTGTAGAAGAATACTCTAAGATTGCAACACTTTGAGCCATTTAACACAAAAGAGGTCAAATTTGAATGGTCTAATAAATATGAGGAGAGTTTTAAGGAATTGAAGGAAAGATTGATATCAGCTCCTATCCTCATTATGCCTTCTGAAAGTGAAGGTTTTGTTATATATAATGATGCTTCTAAGAGAGGTTTGGGATGCATTCAAATGCAGTATGATAAGGTTGTGGTATATGCTTCTAGGCAATTAAAAGCTTACAAGCAAAACTATCCTGTGCATGATTTAAAGTTAGCTACTGTAGTATTTGCATTGAAAATCTGGAGATATTATTTATATGAGGAGCACTGTGAAATATTCACTGATCATCATAATTTAAAATATATTTTCACTCAGAAAGAATTGGATATGAGATGGAGGAGATGGTTAGAATTATTAAAGGATTATGACTAGTCTGTTAACTATCATCCAAAGAAAGTTAATGTAGTAACAAATGCTTTGAGTAGAAAGTCTTCAAGTAATTTTACAATAATGATCACTACTCAAAAGTATATTTTGGATGATCTTAGATAACTAGATATTGAAGTTTGGATACATGAGCTTGAAATACAATTGGCGAATCTTAGAGTGCAACCCAACCTAATTTAAAGAATTAAAGATGCCCAGGACAATGATTTAGGGTTGCTAAAAATTACGTATGAAGTGGATTCTAATAAAGAATTAGAATTTAGAATTTATGATGATTGATTATTGATGTTTGGAAATAGATTATGTATCCCTAATAAATCAGATTTGAAGAAAGAAATTTAGGAAGGAACTCATAACACTAGTTATAAAGTGCATCCTAATAGCACAAAGATGTACAGAGATTTTAAGGAGATCTTCTGGTGGAACAACATGAAGAGAAAGATTATATAGTTTGTACTATAATGCCTAATCAATCAGTAAGTGAAACCTGAGCATTGGAGACTAGGAGAATACAATTGCAGGCTATTCCTATTTTTGAATAGAAATGAGAGTATATTATCATGAATTTTGTGATAGCTTAAAATTCCTAATGGCAGTGATGTAATTTGAGTAATTATGGATAGATTAAAAAAAAATGGCTAATTTCCTAGCTTTCAAGGTTGGTTGTTCTCTTGAAAAATTAGTTTAATATTATATTAAAGAAATTGTGAGATTATATTGTATTCTAGTAACCATTGTATCAAATAGAGATATAAGATTTATATCACAATTTTAGAAAGGGTTGCATAGATCTTTGAGAACTAAACTTAATTTTAGTGCTTTTTATCCTTAAACAAATAGACAATCAAAAAGAATTATCTAAATATTGAAAGATATGTTGAGGGCCTGTGTTATTGATCTAAAAGATTCTTGGGAAGAATATTTGTCTCTAGTAGAATTTGCTTATAACAATAGTTATTGGGTGAATATAGATGGCACCTTATGAAGTATTATATAAAAGAAAATGTAACATACCTATATGTTAGGATGATGTTAGTGAGAAAAAATTATTAGAACCTAAATTGGTAAAATAAACTATAGAAAAAATTCAACTAATCAAAGAGTACCTCCACATAGTCCAAAGTAGATAGAAAAATTATGCAGATAATAGAAGGTGAGAATTAGAATTTTAAGTTGGTGATCATGTGTTTCTAAAAGTGTCTTCCACTAAAAAAATCACTAGGTTGGGATCCATGGTAAACTAAGCCTTAGATATGTTGGT
Source organism: Metroxylon sagu (assembly GCA_017589505.3). Taxonomy (NCBI): domain Eukaryota; kingdom Viridiplantae; phylum Streptophyta; class Magnoliopsida; order Arecales; family Arecaceae; genus Metroxylon; species Metroxylon sagu. Next base: position 6,833 of record JACVBY030000499.1, on the reverse strand, counting down.
TCAATTGAAATTCGAGAATGGATTGGCAAAGTAGGTTATAAGCTTGCCTTCCAATCGGTATTAGTGGATATTCATAATGTATTTCATGTATCTATATTAAGAAAGCATATAACAAATTTTGGTCATGTAATAGAGCATAAACCTTTGCAATTTAGAGAAGACATGACATATGAAGAATATCTGATGCAAATTGTAGACCAAAAGGATCAGATTTTATAACAGTGTGTTATTCTATATGTTAAAGTATAATGGAGTAACCATTCTATGCGAAAGGCCGCTTGCAAGTTAGAGGTCCCCTCAAGCCTTTCTTTCACTCTCTCTTGTGCTCTTTCTCTCTTGGCCAATTAGTCTCTTCCATCATTCCATCCTTAACATAACAATTGCTTAATCTTAATAGAAGAAGATGATAGGCTAGTAAATTTTCCTTTAAAGTGATAGTTCTGATATTAAACAATTACTATTTAGGAATTTAAATTTTGAAGAATTTTAGAAAATTATTTAAGCATGTTAGCATGATATTGATTTGATCTTTGAATGAATTTAAATTACCGGGTCCCAAAGGATCTCAATAAAGCGATTAGTTTAATTTATTACAAGTATCCATGAGATAAGTAGTATTATCTATTTATATTATTTTATTAAAATTATTTTAAAGAAAATGCATCATTGCAAATTTATTTTGAATTTCAAAATTAATTACATCAGAAAATATTTATAATTATTTTATTAATTATGGGATTCATTATTCCTAAATTGAAATTATGAAACTTCTGGATTTATAAATTATGTATATTAAATTATATCTGATGATTTATAAGTTAGTCCTATTAAATTATGACTGGTGATTTGGCTATCTGATTTCACCTATTGGCTTATATTTCATTTAACTTATGATTATTGGATTAAGTAGAAAAGTTATATTTATTGATTATACTTTTGAAAAGTTTGTTGTATGCTTTTTTGGCATAATAAATTATGGATATTCAAAAAATTATGGTCTCTTGAAAAATCCATTTAAATTGGAAGTGCTAGTTTGAAATTCTATTTATTTTGTAAATATCAGATATTCATGAGATTGCAATGTAGAAAAAAAGATTGTGAAAAAGATAGATATTTATATGTATGTATAGACTTTGAATTACGTATGATATGTCGTTGACAACATAAGTGCAATATAGAGAAGAACTATATTGCAGCAATAGTATTTGATATTGGTACATACTTCGTAGAGATTAAATGCAGTACTTAATATTGATACCTACTTCAAAAGGGTTAAATGTGGTACTTAATATTGATACCTACTTCGCAAGGGTTAAATGCAGCACTTAATATTAATACCTACTCCGTAGGGATTAAAGGCAGTTTTGATACCTATTTTGCAAGGCTTAAGTATGGTCATTTTATATACTTTGCAGGGGTTAAATATGATATTTGATACTTATATCATAGGGGTTAAATGCGATTGCAGTCTTGGGCTGGAGAGTTAAATGAGATTTGAGATTTGAAAATTTTAATTTGATATTTGATTATGTGCCAGTGAGCAAATGAAATTCACATAGTATATTTTACTTTGATAGAAATGTGGCATGCTATTTATACATGCAGTTGAAAATTTATGATTCTTGTTATACATATTAAACTTGCATAATTCTTTCTTCTATTTATTGAATTAAAATATTGAATACTACTTCATCCAATTATATTAAGCGGAGCGTTGCATATTAGGTTGTCAAGCTTATTATTGCTATTCATCTATTTTTTTCAGATTCAGAGGCTAAAAAGTGGGTTGATAAAAGACTAGGGGTAAGCAAGTAGAAGAAAAACCAGGGCTTTATATCTATATAGAGTAATTTTATTTTTTTTAAGCTATATATTATAGTGTGTTTTGTTGATATGAAAAATTGTATCAAATAGCTAAATGTGGCAATTGTACACCTTTTATTATTATTAGTAACCGGAATGTTCGTATAAAGTTTTTCATATCGAATGTTTAGTTAGAATGGAAGTGTTTTTCTAATGATCACTATTATTTGTGTATAAATTGCATTATTGTCATATTGGAGTATATACATTGATGGGTGGAATAGCTTTGCATGCTTGTAGGGCCAATCCTTATGAGCATACAATGGCTATTGTATTCCTGAGTTTTAGTTCAGTTTGGGGTGTGACATATAATAATGAACATTGAAATTAAAACTTAATATGTTTAGTGTTGGATAACAATTAGTGGCCTGATAAGCACAAATGTGTTAATGAAATAAAGTACTTGCCTAATTTTGTTACATCTAAAGGCATAATATGAATGTTATAGAACAATGCTCATTTCCAGCCTCTTGTATATAGAAGTTTAGATCCGAAAGATGAGGAGAGACAAAATCTTGTCCTAGCCATTGATTGGTCTATCTCAAGCCACCATGTTATATCTATAATCCCAAAGCTGCTTGATTGAAATGATCCAAAAAAGAATCAATTAGAGATGTAGAATTCAAAGGAGTGAACAATCATCCTAATTTTGCTTTCCTCTTGTGACCTAGCAGTGATGCCGAATTTGTATGTAAGGATGAGGGAGATTTCTTGAGGTGGTGGCTAGTGAAAGCTTTTTTTTTGGATAAAAGATATAAATTAAAAGTGTCTAGGAAAAGCCACACCTCTAGCATCCACATTCAGGATCTGTATTAACTTAATAGAGGGATAATCACTCCAATATAAACTTTTGTAAAGTCCCATCACTATACTTACTAGTCAGCAGCTTGATTCACCTCTCTGAAGACATGTTTGACCATAAGAACATCTTTAAAAGAAAGCAATATCTTCCTAATGGACGCAATAAAGAATGGAGGCATTAAGAAGCATCCCTGATATACCCAATAATAGGGCTAGAGTCACTTTAAATCACAAAATCAGTTGCAATAATAGAAGTCAGTTGTTTGACATCATACCATGCAGTAGTGAGCTCATCACATAGTACTGAATTAGTATTAATTGGGATTGACTTTTCTATAAGAAATTGCCTAAACTCATCTTGAAGTATGTAGTTGCTCCTATAGAAGCTGTACAAAGCAATCAAAATTCAGCTTTATCCGTTCAAAAGGTGGGAAACACCAAGAGTTATGGGTAGTGTGTGAATCTCCTACAGGAGTAAGAAATTGGTATCCCTAGTTGCTTGGAAGACTAGCTGAATGGTGAAATAGGCTAGAGAGAGCTCGGACATAGACAAAGTTAGCGAGAACAATTTGCAAAGGGAAACCATGGCATATGAATGAGGGCCGAAAAACAATCTCGTGAGATAAAATGAGACTATGAGGGTGCTTGAGCTAGGTATGGAAAGAGAAGCAAGGGAGATTTATTTAAAGATATTTTGGTTATTTAAATAGAGATGACCAAAACCTAAAGGGCTATCAAAATTCGAACTATTTGCTTCTAGGACTACTTTAGATAGAACCAAAAACTTGGCGCAAGGCACTAGAAAACACTCTGGCTTATTAGTGCTGCTTTAGAAAATCACTCGATGGTGGTTCGCTATGACATACATATGGGCTGGATGTGGGCTGAGGATATCGAAAACTTTCAACACAATTGCCTGCTGATATGGGTGGCCCAAACAATGTCATACCCGACCCACAGGGTGGCCCAGATTCAGGCCTGCTGTAACGTCTTTTGAAGCGGTCCGAGAAGGTGGCGCACCGATATGGTCATGACCTCTTGGAACATTCGGAGACGATGAGCATAAAGGGCATTTGGTGGTCAGTGTCAGATTTCAGGTGAACATTAACAAAAGCACATGAAGCACGTGTGCGTTGACTCCAAGACCCAGGGTTGGTGTACCCACTCGGTTTAGTTGGCTTCATATTCAAACAAGGTTCGTGGAAACGTGCCAATCAGGATGACCGTGTCCGGTTCCAAGCCGGTCAGCCTCGAGGAAATTTTTTTTTTTTTAAAAAAAAGGAAAAATACGAATGATGCTTTGCAACCCCAACACTCTCATATAATACATTAATCCCGTAAACTGTACCAATCGTATATAACTTACTTTTAATTCCCAGTGTGAGTTCGGCCGCATCAATCTTTCTAACTTTATTAAGAGATGAGGAGGGGCCGACCGGTGATCATCCTCAAGGAGTGTCACCGGTAATATTTTTCACCTACTAGACTTGCTTTAATACCGTTTATAATAATATAAAATTTTACCTTTAATCTTTTTACTTTTATATAAATATGTAAAATTTATGCAGTGTAATATAGTGCAACTGTATAAGTAAAGAAATAATTAAGAGTTCAGCTATCGTAAATTTTTTTAAAAAAAAATTAGGTTCAATCTCATCCGGCAAAGAACGTCAGTCGTTCCTTCAGGCTTTCATCCAATAACGTATGTCTTTAAATGTTTTATAAGTTATGATACCATTAACGTACAGCTACCAGCGTGATTGCAAGAGCCAATAATTAAACGGCCTCCGATCTTAAACAGTTGGCAAATCACCATCTTACGTTAAGCGGTCCCACCCGCAAGCTTTTGTGGTCTCAGACCTCCTTGGTCGTTGCGGTTCACACTGGCCGGCTGCCCTGCGTTATCACGAATTTAGATTTGGTAGACCAACTTCGGCCTTGGACTTCCAACATGGAAATAAAAAACGACGGACCGATGAAAAGGGCAGCTAAACTACCACATCGCCAATTTGAAGGATTTGACATGATTGATTAATTATAAATCTAAATTAAAAAGCTAGTTAAAAATATTTTTTTAAAATTTTTTTATTCTATATAAATATCTAAAAACATTTCAATATATAAATGTCTGGGCCTGAAAACACACAAACAGGGGCTCTCTCATGATATTTTGATACATGTGGTGAGGAGACGTGACAGGTGTACTGCTCTCCTCCATCAAGCCGTGTTGGTACTGATATTCGTTAAGGCATTTCATGCTGCAAGTTAAGGTAGTTAGTTGGTGTTAGTGCTTTTAGAAAAAGCAAGCTCGAAATTTTCCTTCATCAAAAGATTTTTTTTTTTTTTCTGTTAATTTTTCCGGTTATTTCTTCCGAACGCTTTCTTTTATGGTCAAATGATTGAATGGCCCTCTATGCCATTCATCACTTCTTTTCTATGCACTGAAGGCTTTTCACCATTCAACATTTTATATCGTTCTTTTTGTGATCTATTTAATATGATCAAAACTGTGCTTTAATCTAAAGCAATTAAACCATTTCGAGGCTTTATCTTTTTCTACCTCTTTTAATCTAAAACCATTGCTTCTCTTTTGCTCTCTTATAACATATTAAAATTTCTTCATCTTTGAATTAAATAAATTTTCTCTCTAAAATTTTTATTATTATTTTATTTTGGGTCTCTATTAGTGAACGTTGAAAAAGATCTCTCAACCCCTTCTAGATCATGCTTATAAGAGAAGAAATCTCGGTTGCATCTTAGAGCAAAATTTTCAATAATACTAATATAAGGGTTAAGAATTTATTTTAGAACAGTGCTCAGTATACTTCCACGAAATTTATCTTAGAACAATGCTTTTTACGCTTTCATAATTTTTTTTTTCCTCTTTTTTTTTTTCTTTTACTATCTTTATTATGTTTTCATAAAAAAAAAAATACTATCTTTATTATGGGCCAATTCAATTCGACCTACTAATCAAAGCTTGTATACAAGCTCCATTGCAATGCAATGGCATATATACAATCATTTATTTTGGAGGCTAACAAGGTATTTTTCTTTTCCATCCCTTCTATATTGGGCTCTAAGTAAGAAGCCTGATATGCTTACATCAACCTTTGTAGTGAAGTCACATCATTTGTTGGTGCAGAAGAGAAAAAAAATCTAAATTTAATTGTAGTGCAAAAAAAGAAAAATTATTTTTAATTAAATTAAAATATAATTAAATAAAGAATTTGATCATTTTTTTCTTTTAAAGAATCTTATGTATTTAAAGCCATCCTATTTTTTTATTTTTTTATTTTTAAAATTTATAAACTATATAAATTTAAAAATAAAAATAATTAAATATAAAATTTATTATATTTGAATATAGATAAATTTATTTTATGTGAAAAATTAAATTGAGACAATTACCTTTGAGGCGTTTTTATTGCAGTGGATGCAATGGGCTCTTACCCATCCATTCATGGCATCGTGTTCGAGTGCGACTTCTCATAAATGCGACGTCAAAGACGATGACAAAATCGCTTCAAGAAAAGCCATAAAAGTCACGGCTGCTACTAGGGGAGTGGGAGAGGAGGAGAAAAAAAATCTAGTGCATACCAGGGAAAAAATTGCACTATTAAACTAGCATGGTCCTCTAAAGCCCCGTATGGAATGGTCTTTGGTGGTGAGCGCAAACCAGATATTTTTTTTCACTAGTGCAATTTTTTTTTTAATCCTTTTAACCCCACTATGCTATGTGGATTTGTGTTCAACTAACTCACTATTAAGTATTGATAACAATAATACAGTATTATTTTAAACAGTTTTTATAACTAATTAAGGTATCAGTTGGTAATAGACTCATAATAATACTATAACAATACAATTTATGACAATGATGCATGCTATGATGATATAATTTTTAGACTAAAGTATATTTTTAAATCTTAAATTTCAGGATGTATTTTATTTTAATTTTTAAATATAAAATATTTTTTAAATATTTTTTAAATAATTATTTTTAGTTTATTATAATTTTTATTATTAAAAAAATTAATGTCATGTTTCTTTTCGCTGAGATGATAATCTTACGTAGTAAAAGAGTGATGCTTATGTAAAAAAAAAAATCTTACACGACAAGTCATTCTCCATTAAAAGCTCTTTTGATGGGATTTTATGGTGGCATT